>OY744547.1:18343985-18356485 GCA_963556195.1 Sepiola atlantica | reverse complement strand
CTTTTGAAGTTTATAGAAGTATTTTTACTGGATTTTAAATTATAGATGAGTTTTGATTGTGCTGCTCTGTGATTATTAAACGTCTAAATAATGAACGCTCGTATTATTTCATAAATACAAAAGAGCATCTTCGCAGCAACGTATGCTCGTACAAACAAGGGATTAAACAAGCCGCACGTGCGTGGTCCCCCTTTGTATGTGACTCGATGTGGCGAGTGTAAAATGCAATAAATTTGGGCATTTTTGACCCCCCCTTTGATCCTCTGGGGGCGCAAACCAGAATTTTTTAGGTCAAGGATGCTCATTTTATATCCAGAATAATTGCCTCTACATTTTAGCCAAGTTTCAGAAAAATTGAATCGATGGATCAAACGTTATGCGAGAAAAGGGTAATTTTTGCCATTTTGGGGGCTTTTGACCCCCTGGAGGCGCGAACCAGATTTTTTCCAAGGTCAGTGATACTTATTTTCTATTAGAAACAATTGCCTCCACATTTTGGCCAAGTTTCAGAGAAATTGAATGGATGGATGAAAAGTTATGGGGCAAAAAATGTCATTTTTTGCCATTTCGGGGCCTTTTGACCCCCTGGAGGGCTAACCAGAATTTTTTTCAAAAATCGGAGTATGTCACTTTCTAACCTGACCAAAGTTACAACTTCATGCAAAATTTCAGAGAAATTCAATAAATGGTTGCGGAGAAAAATCCGGACGGAAGGACTGACATGCCTCAAAACATAAGTCCCCCGGTTTTATAAATCGGGGGATCAATAAGAAATGGAGCATTTAAAATAATAGTGTCTATACACAAACACTGAAAGGAAGGTACTGTTTGATAGGAATAAGCATATTTGTAAATGAAGTCATTTTTCTAGATATTCTTTTAAAGAAAAGCAGCGTTTAAGTAAAAGCGTAAGCGGATATTTTGTGCAAAAGTGATTCTTGATTTGAACAGTAAGAAAAAGTTATATTAAATTAAAATTAAAGTAAAAATTAATAGAAATCAAATGTATATAAAACCGAATAAACACTGGATCGTAGGTAGTGTTTATGTGCTTAGACGTATTTTGTAAATCAATTCATTTGTCTAAGCAGTATTAATTTTTTCTAAATTGTTCACGTGGACGCCCATGTTTTTATGGAAACTGCCCTCCCGCGGCACAAAGTTTACCGGTGAAGACTTATTTTTTGCTATTGAGAACCGTGTACAAGTAAACTAACTGCTACTACGATGAATATGCACCCTTTCCGAACGATAGGGAAACATAATGCCCAATTCAGTTTGAGTCTGAAAATTGTAGGGGACGATTCTTTATGTATATTCTAAGAACATAATAGGAAAAAAGATTGTGGATGGTTATGCATTATTTGTAATCTGAAAACAATAGTTTTGAAAGTCGAAGTATGATGACTTACTACTGTGGGGGTAGACGGGTCGTCACTCCTAATCTTACGCTGAAATTACTAAGCAAAAAGAAAACGGCTCAGCGGATAAAATATAAACATCGGTGAATTTAGATTGAATTAAAATTAAAGTAAAAATTAATAGAAATTAAATGTATATAAAACCGAATAAGCACTGGATCGTAGGTAGTGTTTATATGCTTAGACGTATTTTGTAAATCAATTCATTTATCTAAGCAGTATTAATTAAAAAAAAATTGTTCACGTGGACGCCCATGTTTTTATGGAAATTGCCCTCCCGCGGCACAAAGCTTACCGGTGAAGACTTATTTTTTGCTATTGAGAACCGTGTACAAGTAAACTAACTGCTACTATTGTGAATATGCACCCTATCCTTTTCATTAGGTAAGCAAAAAATTTAAATACGCACGCGTTACGAACGATAGGGAAACATAATGCCCAATTCAGTTTGAGTCTGAAACGAATTGTAGGGGACGATTTTTTATGTATATTCTAAGAACATAATAGGAAAAAAGATTGTGGATGTTTATGCATTATTTGTAATCTGAAAACGATAGTTTGGAAAGTCGAAGTATGATGACTTACTACTGTGGGGGTAGACGGGTGGTCACTCCTAATCTTACGCTGAAATTACTAAGCAAAAAGAAAACGGCTCAGCGGATAAAATATAAACATTGGTGAATTCGAATGAATTTGAAAGGTAATGCCTCGCGCTAAGTGGAAACCATTGTTTCCTCTACTAGAGAGTTCGACCCACTGGGAAGAGTATAATGTTTTTCATTATTTACAGAGGGTCTCGGTATTTTTGAAGGCAATGGTTTGATGATCATTATTTTTATTTTTAGTTGCGTTAAACAATTTTATTAAACCTTCTTACTTTTTCAACCGGCTCATTTTGCTTAATGATAAGAGTGTTCGCTAATCAACCGAGAGACCCGGGTTCAATCCTCGGTCGAGTCATACCAAAGACTTGATAAACACGCAGCATTATAAGGTGAGGATCAAGGGTAAGTGGAGTTGTTCTTTAATAATAATCCACTTTGGTATAGTAGTTAATGCAAAAAGGAGCCTTAGGGTCGCCCTCGACTATGGTCTACTAGTTTGCTTTTTTTTTTTACTTCTTCAAAATGGCTGTTGCAGATTCAACCTCAACGTACTAAGTTGGAGCGAAACATTCTTTCAAACCGGGCGACCCCGGGTAACAGTCATCTTGCATTTCGTGCCGTTAATGACTGATACTTTATTTAGTAATCACCAGACGAGCGAGGATTGGCGCCGTCGTAATTCAATAGAATATGAATATATCGCCGCCGGCGACACACCTCAGACTATTATTCGATTTCGTTACCGGACATGTGATGAAAAGGAAAAGTATGAATCACAACGAAAATCTTTAACGGCCCAAACACAGCAAAGTAAATAAACGAATCAATCTCAATAATACGCGTCGTGTCTTTATTTCAATACATCAATCTCTACACTACTGAAACTTGTTTGTTATCTTGTTTGTTTGTCATTTCTTATGCTACTTGGCCTTTTGGCTAAGATCAAAGTGTAGTATCTGTTCCGATGGATACTGCACCCTATCGACCGGTATTGTCTTGGCCTTCGGGGCTTGATTCCACCGGTCTATGGGTCTGTCCTGGGCAGTTCTAGGAGGTCCACCCTCCCAGGCTTTGCCTCCCCTCTTTGGGGAGGAGTAAGTTTATTGCTTACTGCCTGAGGCGCCCCTACCGGGGAATGCCGACGGGGCTGCTCAGGCAATTTTTAATGGCCACAGTGCTCACCTTCTCTGGCACTGGCTTTTCAAACCCCACTTTCTCGACCCGAGCTTGGGTCACATCTTACTTGTGGGAGTAAGATAAAACTGGCCTTGTGCCTAACTCCTGTAGCGGAGTAAATAAAATGCTACTTGGCCTTTTGGCTAAGATCAAAGTGTAGTATCTGTTCCGATGGATACTACACCCTATAGACCGGTGTCGTCTTGGCCTTCGGGTCTTGATTCCGCCGGTTTGTAGGTTTGTCCTGTGCAGTTCCAGGAGGTCCACCCTCCCAGGCTTTGCCTTCTCACCTTTTGAGAAAGGGTTAGTTTATTTCTTACTGCCTGAGGCGCCCCTACCGGGGAATGCCGACGGGGCTGCCCAGGTATTTTTTGTAGGCCAGGGTGCTCAAATTCTAGGGCGCTGGCTTTTCAAATCCCACTTTCCGACCTTGTGTCACATCTTACCGCTGTGTGAGATAGATAAATAACTTGTCATTTGTTTGAGTGTCATTTGTTTGTCTCTGTGCACCATCGATGAGGTCATAAGAGGACGACATCACAAAGAGATTACGTCATCCACTAAAATAACTGAAAACCACCCGGAAGAACGGTTATGACTTCCCAAAAGGATGATGTCACAACAAGATTTCTTCTTCCGCTCTAAAACATCGGGGAAAGATCCTTTATGTTGAAATAACAAAAGGATGACGTCATCCATTAAAATAGAGAACATGGAGCGTCTATGTGGACAGGGACTATATATATATATATATATATATATATATATATATATATATATATATATATATATATATAATTATAAATAATTATTAATTATTTATTACCTACAGACATCGATGTTTCATGCTAACGCAATCTTCAATGCAGGAAGGTAATTCGCCCCGGTCGGCGGGCGCGAACACCGAACACAAATCGCCACTGATTTATAGTCAAGACTTTTAACCCCCTCGGTTATAGTGTACTAGTTATTAATTAGGGAGGAATTTAACTTTGTAAATAGCGAATCAGCAGCTGAATTCAATTATGATTACTTACATACGCTGACGTTTTAAGCTCTCGTTTTCATCAGTGTAGGCAGCGATAATTTCAGACTGTCATAGGGCGCTCTATCTCAAAGGTCATGGGGAATTATCACGTGGTACAAGAGAAATTAAGTTCTATGTGTTTTCAAATACCACGAGCAGTAAATAGCAGACAATCGAGAGGGTTCAACGAACGTTATAAGACCCTTGCTTATAGCGAAGTTACAATCTGATTTAGTATCTCCGAACAATTTCACAAACTTTAATTTCTTAAAGGGGCTTTATAACAATATATATATTTTTTAAAGAATGGAAGATGAAGATAAAAATTTGCATAAAATTACATAAAATTAATACAAATTTTATTACAAGCCAGGTTTTTGAAGGCAGATATGAACTTTTCCACATAGTGCCTTTCAACAGGCAATCTTCAACTCGGATTTGCCGAATTGGATATTTAAAACACCAGTCCAGGATTTTTACTTGTAACTAAAAGGCGGATTTGCCGAATTGGATATTTAAAATACCAGTCCAGGATTTTTACTTGTAACTCTACGGAACTATACACATAACGGAGTACGAATCTATATGGACCAAGTGAGATATTTTTTAACCCTCTACCTATTACTTGAAACCCTGTAAAAATTGTTAAAAAACTTTCTCCAATTCTACAAACTTGTGCTATTTTGCTATCTACACCATAGCGCCCCCTTTTATATTCGAAAATGGCTACTCAATACTGCTAATTTTTCCTTCCCGGCCATTTATTTCTTTATCCCCAACCTTTCTAGTTTTATTCTTCAATTTTTCAAAGTGAAATGGAACTAGGTAATATCTATTTATTATAAATACCACATTACCAAATTTTATCCTCTGACGAGAAGAGTTTTATCTTTGAAAAAACATAGTTTAAGGATTAATGTAACTCTTTGCATCTGAACTTTCGATGTAATAAAATGTGTATAAATTTTATGTAACTTTATGTAATTTTGTGTAATTTTATGCAATTTTTTATCTTCATCTTCCTTTCTTTAAAATTGATTGCTCTACTCAACGTATTGAGCTTTACTGTATCGCGATAGATCACCTTACGATACTACACTTATCGTTAATTCTATTATCATTAGTATATATATATATATATATATATATATATATATATATATATATATATATATATATATATATATATATATAGCTTAAGAGTGAATACTGTAAATACAAATATATAAACATATAAACATACCTAATTTATATATATATATATATAATATATTTTAAATAAATATTTATTATTATTATTACCTACAGACATCGATGTTTTATGCTTATGCAATCTTCAGTGTAGGAGATGTTAATACTTACCGGTCGGAGGGCACGAATATCTATATATAGTTAAACACATGAATAAGTAGAAAATAGTATTTGTATATGAACAAAAAAATGTCTAATTCAGAGATCCAATAAAGAGTTAGTCAAGTTTCCTTATTTCAGGAAATTTCAGAATAAAATAATATCCTTCTTCAGATGTGAAAATAACCAAAAAAATTATTTATTTCGTATTTTTCCAGATTATTAGTTGTTATTTATTAATAACCCATTAACGTCAAGTATTATAACGAACTTTTAAAAAATTCTTATTACACAAAATAATTTCCTTACAAAACTCAAGTCACCAACATCACTTTCCATTTCTTCATAAACAAGACAGTCATATTTTTCTTTTACTCCCAGCCAACGCCGTATGAGTAAGGTTAGTGCGTAAGGCTTGATATAAGTTAATTAACCAACATCTGGCACCTAAACAATCATAAAGTCTGTGCATTGGTTATTTAGCACCTGAAAATACCTCATCGTGGTACAAGGCAGTAAAATGTTAAAGATTTATTCATAATTGGAAACGTAGAAAATAAATTGTACACGAGAAAGTTTTGTAAATAGTAATACAATTTCCATAAACTACCAACGAATAGATATACTTTCAAAATATCTATCGGTTAAGGGTACTTTATGTATACAACAAGGTACAATGTAACAACGTCGAGGCAACGGTTCACAGGTCGTCTAGTGCAGTGGTCCTCAACCTTTTTGTTGCCGCGGACCGGTAAGCGTTAGACAATTTTACCGCGGCCCGGGGGTAGATTGTTTACTTGCAACTTACATGTAGCATCGTACCAACAACATAACATGAAAATAAAAGCCTCGAAATAATAATAAATATATCATTAAAAAGTTTACATTAAAAATTTACTTTAAACATTCCTTTCAAAATAAAATACAGGTACACCAGAAAAACGAATATAAAGTGCATGAACATTTTAACATTACTAGAACACCAAGTCAATGAGAACTTTGAGCTTGTTTCTTTGCAAGATAAAGAGCTTTAAAAACTGCGCACATGTATGCAAACTATATTTCTAAACTGTATTTCTTACGCGGCCCGGTACCAATTGGTCTACGGACCGGCACCGGTCCGCGGCCCACCGGTTGGGGACCACTGGTCTAGTGTGTATCTATAAAGAGGAAATTCAGTATATAACATCAGGTGCACCTGATTCGAAGCATATAAAAAGTGAAAATTGTTTGCGGTCGCTTGATGTGAAGTAGCAATGAACGACCAAGGGATAGAGCTAATTTTGATGAGGATGATGTAAATAGTTCATTGTTTAAAGGGAAATACATTTTAATTGTGAGGTAAAAAGTTTCCCTTTTTCAATTTAAATCAAACATTTGTTTGAATAATATAACTGGACGGATGCTGTAGATTATAATATAATAATACGCGGTGTGCCTCTGTTTCCATTAAAATATGTATGAATAGATATTCTTTTGTATGTAATACTAAGAGAAATAATTAATTGAATATACATTCAAGCGACCAAATGCATATACGGCATCATCGCGTCGACACACCGGTTCTCGTTTCTACTCTCCATAAACTCTCTATATTTATTGACATTAAACTTTAAAAAGACTGTTCCAATTTGCAAGAAGCAGTCCTGAAGCAATGAGGTCCAAAGATGAGAAGTTTTGGGAAGAAAACGCTGTCCATGGAAATTCTGTTGGGTTTCAGGTAAACAGATGGAAGAAAGTAAAATTCTTTACATGGGTGTTAGTAAGACGTGCTCTTGTTGAGAAGGTTTTACAGGGATTACCCAGAGATTGGAGCTCAGTCGAGAAACATTCATGGAAGCAAATATAGAGTAGAATATTGATTTACTCCTCTCCAGGAGTTAGGGACAAGGCCAGTTTTTATCTTACTCCCACAAGTAAGATGTGACCCAAGGTAGGGTCGGAGAAGGGGGGTTTAAAAATTGCCTGGGCAGCCCCGTCGGCATTCCCCGGTAGGGGCGCCTCAGGCAGTAAACAATAAACTTACTCCTCCCCAAAGAGGGGAGGCGAAGCCTGGGAGGGTGGACCTCCTAGAACTGGACAGGACAGACCCATAGACCGGCGTAAATCAAGCCCCAAAGGCCAAGACAATACCAGTCTATGGGGTGCAGTATCCATCGGAACAGATACTACACTTTGATCTTAGCCAAAAGGCCAAGTAGGTAGAAAAAATATATAGAGTAGAGTAATACCAGCAAATTCTCTTCTGTGAGAAAAGGAGCTGAAAGGAAGAAAAGAGACGATTCGCCACTAGATTGTGAAGTCGATTTTGTACTGTGCCAAAGTAAGACAGCGCGTTCTGAGCAGCACCTGCCTAAATGTGGCAGCAGTGCTTCGTCGTAGGACGTATCTGACTCTTATACAGCTATATGTACAGAAGAAGTAAATGAAGATATGCGTCAATTCGATCTGCGCGTTTAGCAATTAAAGTACTATTTCATGCTTAAGCATTACAATACTATTTCATACTGAGACATGACAGACCAATGAAAATCCTTTTTCATACTTTAGCATGACAGACCAACGTAAATTATATTTCATACTTAAGCATGACAGACTAACGTAAATGATATTTCATACTTAAGCATTACAATGCTATTTAATACATGGCAGAACAACGAAAATGATATGTTATACTAAAGCCTGACAGACCAACAAAAATCCTTTTTCATACTTAAGCAAGACAGACCAACGAAAATGATATTTCATACATAAGCAAACAGACCAACGAAAATGATATTTCATACTTAAGCATGACAGACCAACGAAAATGATATTTCATACATAAGCAAACAGACCAACGAAAATGATATTTCATACTTAAGCATGACAGACCAACGTAAATGATATTTCATACTTAAGCATAACAGACCAACGTAAATTATATTTCATACTTAAGCATGACAGATCAACGAAAATGATATTTCATACTTAAGCATGACAGACCAACGTAAATGATATTTCATACTTAAGCATGACAGACCAACGAAAATCCTTTTTCATACTTAAGCATGACAGACCAACGAAAATCCTTTTTCATACTTAAGCATGACAGACCAACGTAAATGATATTTCATACTTAGGCATGACAGACCAACGTAAATGATATTTCATACTTAAGCATGACAGACCAACGAAAATCCTTTTTCATACTTAAGCATGACAGACCAACGTAAATGATATTTCATACTTAAGCATGACAGACCAACGTAAATGATATTTCATACTTAAGCATGACAGACCAACGAAAATCCTTTTTCATACTTTAGCATGACAGACCAACGTAAATGATATTTCATACTTAAGCAAGACAGACCAACGTAAATGATATTTCATACTTAAGCAAGACAGACCAACGTAAATTATATTTCATACTTAAACATGACAGACCAACGAAAATGATATTTCATACTTTAGCATGACAGACCAACGAAAATGATATTTCATACTTAAACATGACAGACCAACGTAAATGATATTTCATACTTGAACATGACAGACCAACGAAAATGATATTTCATACTTTAGCATGACAGACCAACGTAAATGATATTTCATACTTAAACATGACAGACCAACGTAAATGATATTTCATACTTAAACATGACAGACCAACGAAAATGATATTTCATACTTTAGCATGACAGATCAACGAAAATGATATTTCATACTTAAGCATGACAGACCAACGAAAATGATATTTCATACATAAGCAAGACAGACCAACGAAAATGATATTTCATACATAAGCAAGACAGACCAACGAAAATAATATTTCATACTTAAGCATGACAGACCACCGAAAATGATATTTCATACTTTAGCATGACAGACCAACGAAAATGATATTTCATACTTAAACATGACAGACCAACGAAAATGATATTTCATACATAAGCAAGACAGACCAACGAAAATGATATTTCATACTTAAGCATGACAGATCAACGAAAATGATATTTCATACTTAAGCATGACAGACCAACGAAAATAATATTTCATACTTAAGCATGACAGACCAACGAAAATGATATTTCATACTTAAGCATGACAGACCAACGAAAATGATATTTCATACATAAGTAAGACAGACCAACGAAAATGATATTTCATACATAAGCATGACAGACCAACGTAAATGATATTTCATACTTAAGCATGACAGACCAACGAAAATCCTTTTTCATACTTAAGCATGACAGACCAACGTAAATGATATTTCATACTTAAGCATGACAGACCAACGTAAATTATATTTCATACTTAAGCATGACAGACCAACGTAAATTATATTTCATAATTAAACATGACAGACAAACGAAAATGCTATTTCATACATAAGGAAGGCAGACCAACGAAAATGTTATTTCATACTTAAGCGTGACAGACCAACGAAAATGATATTTCATACTTAAACATGACAGACAAACGAAAATGCTATTTCATACATAAGCAAGACAGACCAACGAAAATGATATTTCATACTTAAGCATGACAGACGACCGAAAATGATATTTTATACGTAAGCATGAAAGACCAATCGACGAACGGACAGAGAGTTTTTATAAAGATTCTTGTACGCATCTCAAATAAGATGCGTCCATTCAAACTGCCTCCTGAGCAATGAAAATTCTATTTGAAACTGGAGCGTGACAGACAGTACGATCAACCGCAAATATCAAATAAATAAATAAATAAATGATAAGTATTGTGTCGTTTTGTGTCGTGCAATGTTGCGTTAAATTGAATTTATCGGCCTTTCTTTGTCTGGCGTCGTTACATATTATGTTCATTGGCTTTGTATTCGCCTTTTTAAGATTTTTTTGTTGTTGTTTTTCTTTTTGCTGGAGGTGGTATATTGCAAATATGCAACAACAAAAACGCCACTCCCTGCTAAGAGAAACATTCCTTTTTAGGGGTTATCTATAGCAAGTTCATATTAAAGTATTTTTTTTTTGTATGGAAGTCGCTCCAGACACGTCAAGAAACCACTTGCTGTAAGGAGTTAATCATAATAATAAAAAGGGAAAATAAGGTAGAATCACTTCAAGACAAATCAAGTCTGATAGAAACCCCACCACCAGCGTTCAACCCCCTGGACTCCAAACAAGCTCGCTAAAAAGTAAGCCATTCAATATCTCAATAGGAAGGGAAGGGGTTGCAATGCTGGCTGAGAAAAATGTCTACCCATTTCAGTAGATAAGGTCGGGTAATGGTGACCCACACAGCTTCGGTTTGGTCCTTGTAGGTACATCCTCACAGTTATTACTACCTCTTTCTGGAGTTAGATTATTGCTGGTCGCCTGAGGGGCCCCTACCAGCGAATACCGACTGATTATCAGTAACACGAATGTCATACACTTGGCCTGACTATTTCCTACGGGAATGAAACTTACTATATATATATATATATATATATATATATATATATATATATATATATATATATATATAGTAAGTTATGAAAATATATTTATGGCAATTAAGCTACAGAGAGGCTCCCGCGTTTCATCCCCGGGGGGGGGGATCTTCAGGCTAAAATGCATTTTAGCCTGAAGATTCCCTGGGGATGAAACGCGGGAGCCTCTGTGTAGCTTAATTGCCATAAATATATTTCATAACTTAATACCTAGCTCTACTTACATATCGAGCACTGTTGAAGTAAATACTGAAAATTAATACATAAAAAATTATATCTCCTTATAAAATGTTATGTGGATACATGAAATAGTAATATTTATATTTATATATATATATATATATATATATATATATATATATATATATATATATATATATATATATGTATGTATGTATGTATGTATGTATGTATGTATGTATGCGTGTAAACACTAGCGATTTGCCTGTTGACATTAAATATTCATGGCTTTCCATTAATATCGAGATCCAATTCATCTCGCTTCTTACGATTCTTCAAATCTCCTCACAATCAGTATCTGACAACTATTGGAGTCCGCCATTTCTCTAAAGGCCTTCGTCATTCTCTGTTCATATCGACAGCGCATGCGCAAGTCTCGCTTGATTTCGACTTTTTCCTCTCCCATATTTCGGTCGTGAATGGCGCCAACGTCTAAATAAAATTGATAACGATTCGTATAAAGTCGACATTATGCCGGGTTTGGGAAGTGGGGTTACTGATGCAAGGTAGTAAACGGGGGGGGGGGAAATATTGGTATGATTAGGGTGTGCCCTCTCTATTTTTTTTTTTTTTTTTTACTTCTGGTTTCCTTTTTTTATATATACAGGGACGCGACAAAAATGCAGCCGAATACGAAACGGTGTGATCAGCTACGTCAAAAACAACAGAAAAGGTGAAAAAAATATTTTAAAAAAAAAAACGGGCAGAAAATTATATTCGTCACTGATACATTTTGGCGGGAAAATCTTCATATTACTGGCGACGTGACACTATTTTTCTATCTTAGTTGTTATTTTCACAATGTTTCGGTCGATGTAACCTCCGACTTTTTTTTCAGGTGCGTCTTTTCAAACTTGAGAACCTATACTGAATTTCGAACTGAACACTTTATTTAATCCACGGGGGTGGATTGTTGAAATAAATACTGAAACAAAAAGGATATACACAATATATTACATTATCATATAAGTATAATATGAAATAGTAATACACATACACATACATATATATATATATTTATATATATACAATAATATTTATAAATAAATATTTATTAATTATTTTAATTACCTACAGACATCGATGTTTCATGCTAACGCAATCTTCAGTGTAGGAAATAATTCTCAACGCGCGAACCCCGATCACAAATCGCCACTGATTCGTAGTCGAGGATCTTATCCATCGGCCATAGCCAATTAGTTAGTATATATAGAGGAATTTTA
>OY744547.1:18296485-18338985 GCA_963556195.1 Sepiola atlantica | reverse complement strand
TAGAGCTCTGCCTACCCTATAAAACTATACAGTAATTCTTGGCCTTTTGGCTAAGATCAAAGTGTAGTATCTGTTCCGATGGATACTGCACCCCATAGACTGCTATTGTCTTGGCCTTCAGGTCTTGATTTACGCCGGTCTATGGGTCTGTGTTGTGCAGTTCTGGGAGGTCCACCTTCCCAGGCTTTGCCTCCCCTCTTTGGGGAGGAGTAAGTTTATTGCTTACTGTCTGAGGCGCCCCTACCGGGGAATGCCGACGGGACTGCCCAGACAATTTTGAAACCCCACTTTCCCGATCCGACCTTGGGTCACATCTTACTTGTGGGAGTAAGATAAAAACTGGCCTTGTGCCTAACTCCTGGAGAGGAGTAAATCAATACCCTATAAAACTATAAATCAAACTAATCATCATTGTAACACTAACCCTAACCCTAACGCCTGGCAACTTTTTTCATCGCTATTTATATAAATATGAAGACCCGGTTAATAAGATTTATAAAGGCTATTTTACTTACACCCTCCATTTTTTATAAGGACCCCTAAACATAACTTCCCGCTATTGACTCTTGACATGGTTGTATGTCTCTAAACCGTGTTTCTAAGTTATCTCATATTTTGTGTTCTCGATGTTATTTTACGTAACTTTATTTATTATGTATTTGTTTCATTTTTTTATTTTGGTCATACATATATGTGCATGGATGTATATATTTTTTGTATCTATGTATGCATATTTACTGCTTCGAATGTTACGTCTGGATGTTTATACGTTTCAGTTCAATTACAACTCAGAAAAATGAAGGAAGTACGAAGTAGAACCTTTAACAGATTTATTTAACAAACACTGATTAATTTGGAATGTAGAAAAACCGCTGAACGCGATATGCTTGTTTGATTGTGAGATCGTTCTGTTTACCTTTCACTGCCCCCAGACGATTTCTTTAATCCAAGGGCGATAACTCCTTAATTTTTTATTCAAGGGAAATAACTCGATTTTGTTTTGTTAGGTTGCCCTAACAGTATGCATATTTACTGCTTCGTCCTAATGTTTAAGAGTATTATATTTGTTTTATTTATTATTGGTCCCCCGATTTATAAAATCGGGGGACCTATGTTTTGAGGCATTTCCGTCCGTCCGTCCGTCCGTCCGTCCGTCCGTCCGGATTTTTCTCCGCAACCATCCATTGAATTTCTCTGAAATTTTGCATGAAGTTGTACTTTGGTCAGGTTAGAAAGTGACATTCTCCGATTTTTGAAGAAAAATCTGGTTAGACCCCCAGGGGGTCAAAAGGCCCCGAAATGGCAAAAAATGACATTTTTTACCCCATAACTTTTCATCCATTCATTCAATTTCTCTGAAACTTGGCCAAAATGTGGAGGCAATTGTTCCTAATAGAAAATAAGTATCGCTGACCTTGGAAAAAATATGGTTCGCGCCTCCAGGGGATCAAAATCCCCCAAAATTGCAAATAAAATGACCCTTTTCTCCCATAACGTTTGATCCATCCATTCAATTTTTCTGAAACTTGGCCAAAATGTAGAGGCAATTGTTCTGGATATAAAATGAACATCCATGACCTCAGAAAAATTCTTGTTCGCGCTCCCAGGGAGTCAAAGGGGGGGGGGCAAAAATGCCCCAAATTGCCCAAATTTATTGCATTTTACACACGCCACATCGAGTCACATACAGAGGGGGACCACGCATGCGCGGCTTATTATTATTGTTTACCGTTTGATTTTTTTTACTTCTTATATTCTATATATTCTTTTATTATTAATATTTTTATGAGTTATTTTATATTTATTTACTTTGTATATCTTATATTTCATTTTTTTAAATTATTAATGTTCGTATTATGTGTTTTTTTTCTATTGTAACTGCGTGTTTTTAAAGCTTATGTTTTGTTGGATTTCTATTTATGAGGTTATGGAATCGGTGCTGAGGAAGCGACCTAAAATCAATTAAAAGAAATATTTAATCTTAGAAACGATCGTACATCCGAAGATTTTGTTAATGTTGGATTCATGTAACTGATATAAATAATATGTTATAAATATATTTATTTTAATTACTTTATATACATTTATGTATGTGTATATATCTCTATATATAAAGTTACGTATGTGTATATATTTATATATTAATATGTACAGGATAATTTATTCAACTAATGAACGGATTATTATGAATTTTGGAATATATATATATATATATATATATATATATATATATATATATATATATATATATATATATGTGTGTGTGTGTGATTTTGTGAAGGCTTACCAAAGCATTCCTTTCAGGACACCAATGATCACCATTAAAGATATTTTTTCTTACAAATATTATTTATTCAAATTAAATGTTTTTTCCTACACGTGTTTCACTACCAAGCAGTTACTTGCTTGGCAGATCATCAGGGAAATTAAATGTCTGGAATACTGGTTTCAACTGCCGACAATACACAATGTGGCGTTGCAATAGTTGAGGTATCTGCCAAGCAAGTAACTGCTTGGTAGTGAAACACGTGTAGGAAAAAACATTTAATTTGAATAAATAATATTTGTAAGAAAAAATATCTTTAATGGTGATCATTGGTGTCCTGAAAGAAATGCTTTGGTAAGCCTTCACAAAATCACATATAAATGCTCTGTACTCTGTAATCGAGTATCATCGAGCTTGTTTTTATTGGAACAACCCCGGTCTTCACTGAATGATCTATTTTATAAGTGAAAAATCTAAATATATATATATATATATATACATATATATTCAAGGCAACACCGTGAGTAACGTTGGTACATTATTTTATTCGTAAACTTTAACATGTAGGAGGTGCATGTATATAAAGTTAGGTATGTGTATATGTTTATATATAGATATTTCATTGTACAGGATAAACTCATAAACTAATGAACCGATCATTATTCATTTTGGAATGTATATTCTCGGCAAAACACTTAGTAATATAGGTGCATTATTTTTGTTGTAAATTCTAACATTTAGGAGGTGCGTGCATATAAAGTTAGGTATGTGTATATATATTTCCATATATATGATTCAGTCTTAAACTAATGAACCGATCATTATTCATTTTGGAAGACACCTGCTAGGCGTTAGGGTCGGAATGCGAACTATATTTAATTTAATTTAATTTTAAAAGCAGGTGTGGAAGCCATTCGTGAAAATTCGGTTATTTGCGATTTTTGCGAAGTTTTAACTGTAGGTATTAGATATCAAAGAACAAATATTCCCCAAATTTTCTTTACTTAGAGTACTTTAAATGATTTTTAGGGGGCATAATATGGGCGGAACCTTCCATTTGAATATTCAAATATTTCAGATTTGCATTATATTTATCTTAATTAAGCCACATTCCCGATATTTCAATTTCTCCGTAAGACTCCTTAAGACTTTAATTTTATACATTTTCTAGAATCAAAATCATAGCATGTCATGGATCTTGATCAAAAGTGGAATAAGGATTCTAAACATAAGGTTTAGTGGCATTATATCTTGATTCTAATCTTCGTAAGGGGACATAAAGGTGGTGCAAAGCTGTTCTGTCCAGGTAAATAATGTTGCTCATCCTGGGACGGGTATCCTACTATCGATTGTATATAGCTCAACTCGAATCAATATCGATCAGCGATTCTATACTGACTGCATGATAGCGTACAACTCGGTTAATAGGGCCTTGACCGCCTCAAACCGACCGCGCCATCCCCGTTCGCCATTACACACACGCAGTCTACATTTTGATCCAAACCTGCAGAGGTCAGTAAACGCGTTGTCTCCCCGTTCTTAATGCACAGACCGGACTATAATTTGACGTGCCATTTGGTAAAGTGGTCATCAGACGGGCCAACCTTTAAAAGATACGCGTTAAGTACATACAATGACACACTGTTCTTATAGCGGCAAACAATGGCGGGTCGTCTGTAGATTTTGTCGAACTGAAACACCTCCTGTCAATTTTCAGCGGTATACATGGTGGAGCATAAAGATCTCCTACATTTGCCGTGGACATTACGTGGGTTGTGTTGGCGATGTGGAGACGAGGTAGGTCTTTATCAGTAGGCTAAGCTCTATTTCATTTTCTCGATCGATGATTATGGACAGTTGAGAGAAATGTTTACTGTGCTTTTGATCTATTTTAGGGAAAATTGGGACGGCCGCCAAGCTCATTAGATTTAAATCCATGTGACTTTGCGGATATCTAAAGAAAACGTTTTCTGACCTCGTCTTCGAACTCATAAAGATTTAAAAGAAAAAAAATCAGAGAAGAAATCGATAAAACCACATCACACTTTATATTTTGAACCTACATTATTTTGAGAAGTTAGTTTATTCAATTTTTTATCCGAGCGGTACAACATTATTGTGGGGTCTGCGTTCGCGCCTGACATCCATAATTAGAATATAAGAAGTTTTACTTTGTTTAATTTATAACTTAATATTTACCTCCTTGCCACAATGGCAAGTATGGTTTTGAGGAGCACCGTCGGCATTCCCCGTTAGGCAATTAGCAATTCACTAACCTCTTCTCAGAGAGAAGGTAAAGCCTGGGAGGGTGGACCTCCTAGGACTGAACAGAACCATACCTCAGCTCGACAGCAACAAAGCCACTGCCCTTTGGCTAGGAGCAAAGTGTAGTATCTGTTTTGATAATACACTTCTAGACTTTTATTTTTGTTCCAATCCAGAGTTTTTCATTTGGGGGAACGCCGAGTCTACTTGCTAATTTTTAGTACAGGCTTACTGACTTTTAGGTCAGAGGTATTTAACCTGAATTGGTATTGTTTAAATCAGTCAAGGATACGTTCTCGACAATCAGTCCGAGATAGTCTTTTTGAGTTGATGATAACCTTGTTTCTCTCGGGGGTTAAGTATGGTTGTGTGCAGTTCTTGAAGGTTTACCCCTCAAGTTTTATCTTCTCTATTTTAGAAGGGGTTAATTTATTTCCAGTCGCTGAGTGAGGCGCCCCTACCGGGGAATTCCGACGGCGCTTCTCAGGTATTTTGTGTTGGCCAGCGTGCGCACGCTTCTTGTGCGCTGGCTTTCCAATCTCCACTTTGTGTCACATCTTCTTGAGGTGAGAGAGGAGTAAATACTGACCTCCAGTTCGTGGATAGGCTTCATGCTGTCCATGAAGATCAAATTAAAAACTAATATTAATTATAAGATCTGACCGACGCTTCAACAGCACCACGAATAAAGGACCCTTCTAATTACAAAAAAAGAAAAACAGGTGAAACATTAATTTTGTTGTGAAACACTTTTTTTCTGAGAATGGATATGTTATTGTCCGAATGTTATAAGAAAAAAGTAAAAACAAAATGATTTTTAATAAAAAGATATTAGCATCTTAAACGTGGTTTCCAAAGGCATTTTGCCTGAGTTCTTTTTAAGTTTTAAATTCTTAAAAGATGCTTTAAAAAAACTTTCTCCAATTATATTACTAATGTTGTATTCGCTATATTTCTGTATAATATCAAGTTATATTTGTTTTAATATGTAGGAGATTTTACGTACACCTGCTGTGCTTATATTATATGTCTGCTGTACTAAAAAGAATCACGACAAACACTGATGTATAAAGATATAATGATATATCCTTATTGTCGGTGGCGGTGAATGAATGCGGGTTAGTGAGGAAGGAGAATGCGGGTATTGGATATACAGTGTTAGTTAAATTATAATAAAGCATATTTTATAAAGAAAACATGTATACCAGTGTTGTATTTCTGCTGTGCTTGAAAGAATGACGACAAACACTGATGTATAAAACTATAATGATATATGCTTATTGTCGGTGGCGGTGAACGAGTGCGGGTTAGAGCGAAGTTAGAGAAGCATGTGCATTGACTAAAGTGGTTTTACTCGAACTCGATCGTCAGTCTCAATTAGTGTTAGTTAATGTAATGATTTGGGACACGAATCCACCTGTTAACACCCATTCTCGTATTTCGCCTTTACTTTCAATATTGCCAGGCCCTTTATGGCGCTTATAAAGCAACGGGGTATTCCCGTCTAAAGAGCACCTTTACAGGTGGTTTTGAATCAATCAAAAAATGGTTTAGTTTCCGAAGACCTGTGTTTCCGTGTCAATCAACCGTGTCAATAACCGCGTTTTGTTTCTTCTGGCCAGGTGCGTGTCTAGTCAAGTAAACTTTATTTCATGCCAGGTGATATTTCTAGGTACACCCGGCCCGGATATTCAACACTTATTGTTTTCTTGAGTTGCTGCTTTCAATTTAAGCCTGAAACAAAAATATATAATTTATTACGTATATATTTTTGTTTCAGGCTGAACTTGTAAATTTCACAGAAACAAAAATAACCTCATTTAAATGAACCTTTGAATAGAATTAAAGTATTTTTTCGTTTATTTTTTTTCAAGATTATTGTATTTCAGTTTTGTGGGGCGTTGCCATTAATATTTGCATGAGAAAATTTGATTCTTTGATTTCTACTTTGTGTATGTCATATAAAAGATATAAGATAATGATATATATAATATCATAATAATATGATATTATATAATATAAGTGAATGTACGTGTGTCCAGCTTACTTCAATAATCACGTATT
Organism: Sepiola atlantica; assembly: GCA_963556195.1. Classification (NCBI taxonomy): domain Eukaryota; kingdom Metazoa; phylum Mollusca; class Cephalopoda; order Sepiida; family Sepiolidae; genus Sepiola; species Sepiola atlantica. Next base: position 18,332,390 of record OY744547.1, on the reverse strand, counting down.
TAAATTTATATTTATGAGCAAAGAAGAGGAAGCTTCATCTTTATAATTGATAATCTATCAAATAAAAATGAACGTGCGTGTGTCTGGTACTCTTCAATAATCACGTATGTAAATTTATATTTATCAGCAAAGAAGAGGTAGCTTAATCTAAGATTAATAACTGATAATCAATGTAATAAAAATGAACGTACGTGTATCCGGCTTTCTTTAATAATCACACGTGCAAATTTATTTTTATGAGAAAAAATAATAACTGATAATAATAATAAAGAAAAGAAAAATAATCCCGTATGAAAGTTTAATTTTTATAAGGAAAGAAGAGGGGGCTTAATCTTAATAACTGATAATTAAAAAAAAATGAAGGAACGAATTTCTTTTACTTTTAATAGATACGAAATTCCCTTTGGTTATTAATATTTTTGTGACTAGAGTAGAAACAAATCTACGGGCACATACATGCTTTATTTACAGATTGAGGGGCCAGACTGAGAGAGGAAGAGTTTTTTTTAAGTGAAACTCATCTCGTGTATTTTTTAGCTGGTCTATGCCCTTTCCAAACTCTATAACAAATGCCTTGCCGAATCTTGCTTCCTTGATAGCTGGAAAATTGCCCCTATGGTACCAGTCTTCAAAAACTTTGGCGAAAGGACTGATCCACAAATACATATATCGACCCATAAATCTCTTCTCGCTCTTCCCTAAAATCTTTGAATCATTAATTAATCAATAGTCCACCATCTCGGAAATGCTAAACTTCATTCTGACCAACAAGCAATCCCGTCCGGCTACAGACTTTCTAACAGTCATTTCTGAACGCATATACCATACACTGGATAAGGAAGGTGAAAATATGGAGATACTGCTTGATACATTCAAAGCCTTTGACAAGGTCTAGCATGAAGATATTCCCAGGAAAATTAATTCGTAGCATATTACTAAAAGAATATTTAATATAATCAGATCTTTCTTGGTGTTAACTAACTGTGCCAGAAGACTATAAGAATTTTAAGAAAGTTTTGACTGTAATTCAATTTCCAACTGAATTTTGTGCACCCCACTTTCTCTCTGCTTTTCTCTCTACAATCTAAATCGATTCCCCTTCCCTCCCAGCTGTCTTCTTCATTTATATCAACTGATATTCACATATGCAAATCAGAGACCACCATAAAAACCTGCACCTATGAAGAGAAGCCCCTTTTTAATCTGAAGACACGACATGCGAAGCACCTCATTCTTTTTCCTGACGGTGAGTGTTCCTCTTTATTGTCACACTTGGCTAAGTCGTTCTCGGTGGCCGTATATCCAAACATCAAATTAATGCGGATGGACCCAAAGTATTGATTCCTGATCTTCATAAATGACTTTCATTATGCAATCGCATAAGAGATGGGTATATTCGCTGATAACACCACGCTCTATTCTTGACATGCAAGCAAATCGATTAAACACATATCCAAGAGAATGGCTAAATCCTTAAAAAAATTACCTCCAGTCTGTAGTAGAATTGTCTCAAAAAAGGGATGGTCACATCCAATGCTACCAAGACAAAGCTTCTTTCGTTTAACAATTATAAGAAACCTTTCCACCCACCGTTTGCCATGGATGATAGTACGCTTCCCGAGAGTCCAACGTTTAAACTCCTCGGCCTAACATTCATCGGCGACATGAATTCGAATAAATACACTGAAAATACTGCCAAGAAGCTGGGCGCCCTTTACCAAGCTAGAAAACCTCTCACACCCGCCAGTATCCTATATCTCTATACAACCACCATTTTCCCATACATAAAGTTTTGCTGCTACCAACCACTAGTCCCTCCCTCATGAACAGTATGCAAAACAGTCTAAAAGAGATAGGCTTCCCAACCGACTGCAGCATGGTTGTTTTTAAGTCTAATGCGAACAGATACTTGTCAAGCTGCCCTCTTGGAAAATCAAGTCCTCTTAAGTAATCTTCTGACAATATTACCCGTTTGTTTTCAATCCTCTCGTGACGGCAATCACCGTTCAACCAAAAGTCTTTTTAACCCTTATCCTCGAGTGGCTCATGGGTCTTGATAGGCGGTTATCCACCAGTAAAACAAACAAAAAAAAAAAAAACAAAAAAAAAAAAACAAGCAAAAAAAAACAAAAAAAAAAAGAAAAAAAAAACAACAAAAAAAAAAAACAAAGAAGCAATAATATGGTAGGATTGCAGAAAGGATTGTGAATTTTATTAACGATTCCGTGAGTTGCATGTTTTTTGGAGTAATTCTATACTTTAAGATTTACATAATTTCCTAAAATATCTATTAACCAAAACATTATTTTCTTTTATTGTGTGGGGATTTTTATTTAAAGAAAACCTACTTCCGCTATTGCTCTGATGAAATGTAAAAACGAAAAATGATCATGGTAACCGGTCCAGAGTTATAAAAAACTAAAGAAGGCCGAAATAAATTTGTTCACTTGTACGTGTTGAGTTCTTTCTTACTTGCCTCCCCACGAGGGCAAAGTTAGACACAAGATGAGTTTCTTATTATTTGAGGGATACCCAGCGCGCCAAAATTAGGTCACTCTGGATGGGACAAAAATAAAACCTGCCCCAGTCAAGAAGTATGTTTTCCTCTTCTAACCAAAGGCAGCACAGATATTACACTTGCATCCTAGAGCGAAAGTGTTATGGTGCTGTACCTACCTACAGAGAACTAATGGACTCGTCCACCTTATAAATACGGGAAGCACGTGACACTTGTTCTCTTCTTCCCAGGCAAACCGGCAATGGCGGTTGAGAGCAACATCTCCTTGTAATATCTTTCTTTCTATTATATAATATATACCTTTGTTCATTTAAACCATGTGTTCCTGTGTCATTTATTCAGCTTTACCCAGGTCCACAACAGAAAGCTAGGGGATATGTATTGTTGAGTTTCTTATTCGGTATTTATAAACAAAATCATCTCTACTTTATGCACATTGATATCTTTATTCAGAAATATGCCGTTAAATATATGTTTAGATCTTTTAAAAAAAGTTGATCACATTTTTGAAAATTGTCTCGTAGAGTATAAGACGTTTTTTTTTCTTTTTATAGAAATTAGAAATCACAAACGAGATAAATTTACTTTTTTAAATGAATAAGATTTATTTATTTAGAAGCTGAGACTTAGCTACTTAATCACGTCTTTGAAAATTGTTTCGTAAAGTACAGGGTGGGCAAAAATAAGGGTCCTATTTTTAAAAATTCATAACTTTTTTATTTATTGATTTTTTTTGATTTTTTTTTTTAGAATAAGTAAAGGACCCCTTCCGAAGCAAGCATGAGCCGTATTAGCCCTAAGGAACGTACCCTCATTTAGAAAACATTATTTTTGCTTAAAAAACTCAAAACAGTGTAAAAAACAATACTTTAGTTTTTGTAAGTTTTAAGAAGTGTTTTTCGGCTAAAATTTGTTTTGTTTATTTCAAAAAATCTCGGAAGGGTCAGTCTACACACACATAATGTTTGGTGAGTTTAACTTTTATTTTGTGGAAGTTATTCAAATTCAAGTTATTCAAATTTAAAGATAGGACCCTTATTTTGGCCCACCCTGTATAAGTTTTTTTTTCTTCATAGAAATAAGGCAAGTTTCTTTGTCGAACGTCGCAGCTTCTAAATAAATAAATTTTATTCATTTAAAAAAAAAAATGTTTGCGGTTTCTAATTTCTATAAAGAAAAAAATCTTATACTCTATGAAACAATTTTCAAAGATGTGATCAACTCTCGTTTTTCATATTGGCGCCACCACGCGCGTGCATATCTAAAACATACTTAATTTAAAACATCGTGTTAGCAACATCGGACATATATTTTTTTCTGTTATCACAGGAGGGTCACCCCCCCCTCCTGGGGCTAATACCAGCGAAATGAAAAGGAAAAGAAAAGTCTAGCTCTTTCGAAGGCAAGTTTCTTTGTAAATAAACAAATATATAAATAAAAAACTAAACTAAAACCTAAAAACTTACAAATTAAAAACTAAAATAGAAATACAATGCATGTGTTAAAATAAGGTTATTCGTTATTTTGATACAACAAGAAAAAGGGATAGGCCACCCTATAGAAAAAAGAACAATAGAATAGGAAATAAGAAGTAAACTCAACCGAACCTTTGTTGGTGAGAAGCCCAACGACTGGCTAAGAGAACAACAAAGAATCTGATTGGTTAACTAGCTAGACGTATCTCTAAAAACACTCGGCAAAACTAACTCCATGCATTTTAGCCTGACGATTCCCTCCGGGGATGACACGCAGAAGCCTCTGTGTAGCTTAATTGTCATAAATATATTTTCATAACTTACTATATATATATATATATATATATATATATATATATATATATATATATATATATGTTTGTGGTTTCTAATTTCTATAAAGAAAAAAATCTAATTTATATCTTAATATAATTTGTTATTCAACAAGAAAAAACAGAGACTCTTGGACATATATGATATGGTTAGACTGCAGAAAGGATTGTGAATTGTATTAATGATTCCATGTGTGCCACTTTTTGTTCACCCTGTGGTAAAGTTACAGTTAAATAATCATTACTTTTCTATTTATTGTTTTAAAGAAGCATTAAAACGTTTTCATTTTAATGGCCGTTTTAATTTTAATGGCTGTTTAAATTTTAATGGACGTTTTTTAATGCGTTCCGACGAAGGTCACCGTGAATGCAGACGATTACGTTTCTTTTCTTTTTTAATGTCTTGTAGCAGTTTTGAATTTCCTCGCATGCTGGAGTCGGTTAGGCCATTTGTTTTGGGTAAACTAGGAGGGGCGGACAGAATGTGGCTGACAAACAACACGAGGAGGCACAAATAAACACGATTTGCAACAATATCCTCGACTTCGCTAGAGTCGAGCGAAAATCATGCTGTCATTAAACAAATGCGTCTTGACTCGTACCCACCCCCACCCCCCCCTCCTCCCGTTTCGACATCCCTGGACTCATTTGGGGCCGCGAAAGAGCATTCCATCCCGTAGAGTGGTTGTTACTATGCAAACGTCTTTATTTGTTCCTTCATCAAATTGCATTGTCGGTGATATCGGTAGCAATAAACGCAGTCGAAGGATAAAAGTCTAAAGAAAGCGCGCGGTGCGGGCGTTCGGGAGGGCGGGAAAAGGTTTCTGCGTCGTTTTAAAGATCCGCCATTTTATGATTTTTACTTCTTAGCTCTCATCATCTATCAGTATGTCTCTCTCGTACAATCTATCTATTCCTAAATGTTCTCTCCCCATTCTCTCTCTCTCCCTTTATATCGCTGCCTCTTTCTCTCTCTCTCTCTCTCTCTCTCTCTCTCTCTCTCTCTCTCTATATATATATATATATATATATATATATATATATATATATATATATATATATATATATATATATATGTGTGTAAAAATAAAAATGGAATAAAGGATAAGCAAATCAACAACTAGCAAAAATAAACCCAAAAACACATATTGAAAACTTCTACCGAAATATTTCGATTGTTAAAATACAATCATCATAAATCGGTAGCAGAACTTTAATTAAAAACAGAAAAGTTTTCAAATTTATACAAAGAACGCAATTTGGATTTAAATAATAGTCACGTGTAATAAACAGTAGAAAGGGAGAAAGAAATGTTTAAAAAAGACGAAGAAAAAAGAAAAAGAAGATAGAAGAAGAAGAAAAAGAAAGAAAGAAAAAAATCGACAGTTAGCTTATAAACGCCGATTTCGGTAGAACTTTTCAATATGTGTGTTTTGAGTTTATTTTTGCTAGTTGTTGATTTGCTTATACTTTATTCCATTTTTATTTTTACATTTTGTCTGAAACATTGTTTCGTTTATTCCTCATATATATATATATATATATATATATATATATATATATATATATATATATATATATATATATATATATATACTTCTTTGTAATATAGCAGGAAAAATCCCAGCAGAGTGCTCGATTAATTATGAATTAAAGTTAAAAATTAAAAATAAAGAGCGTAATATTTATTTATTTTGGTACAGAAAAAATTAGTACAACATCCGTACCGTCGGTTTCAAGCACAGAAGGACTTAGCCATCCGGCTCTCTTCAGCTTCTAAGCTGAAGAGAGCCGGATGGCTAAGTCTTTCCGTGCTTGAAACCGAAAAATCCCAGCAGAGTGCTCGATTAATTAAGAATTAAAGTTAAAAATTAAAAATTAAGAGCGCAATATATATTTATTTTGGTACAAAAAAATTAATACAACATTCGTACGGTCGGTTTCAAGCACAAAAAGAACTAGGCCATCCGGCTCTCTTCAGCTTCTGTTAGAAGCTGAAGACAGCCGCATGGCTAAGCCGGATGGGCAAGCCCTTTTGTGCTTGAAACCGACGGTACGAATGTTGTACTAATTTTTCTGTACCAAAATATATATATATATATATATATATATATATATATATATATATATATATATATATATATATATATATGCGTGTGTGTTTGTGTGTCTCGTTATTTATCTATCTATCTCTTTTTTTATCCATCTTCTTCTCTTTCTCACTTTCGATTTCTCTCTGTCTCTTTTTTCGTTCTACCTCTTCTTTTCTTACCCTATCTCTCTTTCTCTTTCTCTCTCTCTCTCTCTCTCTCTCTCTCTCTATCTATCTATCTCTCTTTCTCTATCTCTCTTTCTCTCTCTCTCTCTATCTCTCTTTCTCTCTCTCTCTATCTCTCTTTCTCTCTCTTTCTTTCTCTTTCTCTTTCTCTCTCTCTCTCTATATATATCTCTTTCTCTCTCTCTATCTCTCTTTCTCTTTCTCTTTCTCTTTCTCTTTATCTCTCTCTTTCTCTTTCTCTCTCTCTCTCTCTCTCTCTCTCTCTCTCTCTCTCTCTCTCTCTATCTCTCTTTCTTTTTCTCTTTCTCACTTTGGATTTCTCTCTGTCTCTTTTTTCGTTTTACTTCTTTTCTTACCCTTATCTCTCTCTCTCTCTCTCACACACTCTTTCTCTCTCTTTCTCTTTCTCTCTCTCTCTCTCTCTCTCTCTCTCTATCTCTTACTCTCTCTCTCTCTCTCTTTCTTCTTCTCTTTCTCACTTTGGATTTCCCTCTGTCTCTTTTTTCGTTCTACCTCTTCTTTTCTTACCCTTATCTCTCTCTCTCTCTCTCTCTCTCTCTCTCTATATATATATATATATATATATATATATATATATATATATACGCGTGGCTATCCACTTTGAATCGTACAATAATTTAGGAGCCACAATTAAAGTTCTAACTAGCACATGTTTAATAAGCTAACCTTTCATCTACAGGGTAACCCAAAAAATCTCACCCATGGAATCGTTAATAAAATTCACAATCCAACAATATCTGGTACAAATAAACTTGACCACCAAGTTTGATTAATGGATGTCCAACAGTTTTTGTTTAATCGCCGTTCAAAGTAATGATTAAAACTGGGCGCTACCATGTGGTCGTTCAGAAGTTTGGGCTGTCCTTAGCACAAGAAGAGGTGTTGTGTGGAATGAACAGTTGGTTTAACGGGATGGGGCAACCTCCCACAGCTCAAATGATTCGTTGGAATAGCTGTGGGGGCACTTTAATTATCGTCTAATCAGTTAACCCACCTGCCCAGAGTTTTATTTCTGCTGCTATATCAAAGATAAGGTATATCAAAATAACACAGTAAATACAGGTTGAGCCAAACTCCACCCGAACAAAATGGCAGCCGTGGACTCGTTTATAAAATGCACAATCTTTTCTGTAATCGAATCATATTTGGTACAAATAAACTTTAGTCTATGTTATTATCTCTGTCTCTTTATTTCCTACGGCTTCTTTTTTCTTACTTTTGGTTTCTTACCTCTCTCTATCTCTCTTTCTCTCTCTCCTCTATCTCTCTTTATATATATATATATATATATATATATATATATATATATATATAATTTTTTAAAGCGGCAATGCGTCATGCATTCCAGGTAACCATTTTCGACTATATACTAAGAGAATGGCAAGTGCGCGTACGAAACTACTGCGCAAACACCAACAGCGCCAAATAATAATAAAATTGACCGCCGCTTCTAAATCAAAAGAATTTGCTGGGAAATTTCCCAAGCAGGACTCAGGTGGTGCGGTCAGATAATGAATTGTTGGGTCCGAACAGTTAGTTGTGGACGGAATGTTGCAATTAGATGGTCACCGGGATGGGGTGGGTGTGTATATCAAACAGGCAAACCGTAAATGACTTCGGAGTGGCTCAGATTATAATCGATCGCGACAGTTGTACAAGAGTGAGCTCTCCCGTCGAGCGGAAGTTCAATTACAATGATGCGCACAACGACCGTAACACAGCTCACATTCACTTCCGGTTTTAGTTAGTTAAATCAAGTTGCATTACCGAGATGGATTGTAAGACATCAAGAGTGAAACATTCCGTGACAGAAACCAGGGCCTCGAAGAAAAAAATTGTAAAGCGATACAAAACCCTTTTTGTGCGTCCCCGAGGAAGGCAGATATTTTTCTCAAAATCGAGGATTTGATGTCAAGTTTATCGATATCTATACGCTTTAATCAAGTTGTCATACGGGTTTTCGTTAGATCACCGAAGTTAAGCGACATTAAGTTTGGCCAGTATTATACTAATATATATATATATATATATATATATATATATATATATATATATATATATATGGGTGTAATCAGCTGATGGAAAATCATAAGCACACATTCATTTATACCGTAAAAAAACAGACATCAAACATCCACACATAATATGCTTCCTGTATTGATTTACTCCTCTCCAGGAGTTAGGCACAAGGCCAGTTTTTATCTTACTCCCACAAGTAAGATGTGACCCAAGGCCGGGTCGGGAAAGTGGGGTTTAAAAATTGCCTGGGCAGCCCCGTCGGCATTCCCCGATAGGGGCGCCTCAGGCAGTAAACTTATAAACAATAAACTTACTCCTCCTCAAAGAGGAGAGGCGAAGCCTGGGAGGGTGGACCTCCTAGAACTGCACATGACAGACCCATAGACCGGCGTAAATAAAGCCCCGAAGGCCAAAACAATACCAGTCTATGGGGTGCAGTATCCATCGGAACAGATACTACACTTTGATCTTTGGTAATATGCTTCCTGTAGCCAGATTCGAAAACATTCATTTCAATTGATCGAAAAAAGAAAGTTGAATTTACCTTACTTCGAAAATCGTCCAAAACACAGAGTACGAAATAATAAGTTACATAACATTTATTTATTCATTATTATTTTTTAATGTATGTTTCACCTGACTGATTACATCCATATATATATAAATATATGCACACACACACCCAGACAGACACATATATATATATATATATATATATATATATATATATATATATATATATATATATAGTACACGTATTGTATTAGTTTTATAGATGTAAATCCGTTGAAACTCAAGTGTTTATAAAAAGTGCTCAATAACAAGTAGAGCTGTTCTTAAGTATAAATTTTTATTTATACAAACATTATTGGTTACATATGTGAATACATGTTTCGGTTGTACTCTTCACAGAGAGTCAACCTCTTCAGACCAGAGGTTGACTCTCTATGAAGAGTACAATCGAAACATGTATTCACATATGTAACCAATAATGTTTGTATAAATAAAAATGTATACTATATATATATATATATATATATATATATATATATATATATATATATATTAAAGTGTTTTGTACACATACAGTTACATTTAATTTACATTTTTTTTCTAAAAATGTACAATGGAGGTGTAAGATATGCGTGAAAATTCATATAGCTACGATATTTGTGAAATTCTTAAAAGAGGTTCATCAATTAATAAATATTACTTTTCTCTGAAGTTTCATAAAGGCACAACCTCTCGTTAAAAAATTCAGATATTTCAGATTTGCATTAAATTTGATCCATAGTCATTAGACATCCATTAAGCAAGATCCCCTGAATTTCAGTTTCTTCTTAAGACTCCTTAAGCTTAAGCCTTGCATTTTAGACATTTTCTAGAATCCAAATCATGTAGTGGATTTCGATCAAACTTACAATAAGGATTCTAGATATAAGGTTTAGTATCATTTATATCTTGATTTTGATTTTCGTAAGGGGACATAAAAGTGGTGCAAAAATTGTACTGTTCAGGGAATTAATTTTACCCGTCCTGGGACCGCTAACCTACTTTATTCTATATGAGATTAGTTATTCACAATTTCTGGACCTCTAAAAATAGTACATACACGAATAGTGTCTGTGGATTGCGAACAGTCATCTTAATGATTTATTATCACTGTTCGCATTCGTGTTTTACTTTATTTGCATACGGTTTTACTTTTATCAACAAACAATAGTCCGAGTACTTAGAATTACGTTTATAGGTTGAAACATGTTCTTTTTTATTTGTTGGTCACCCGATTTATAAAATCGGGGGACTTATGTTTTGAGGCATGTCCGTCCGTCCGTCCGGATTTTTCTCCGCAACCATCCATTGAATTTCTCTGGAATTTTGCATGAAGTTGTAACAGGTTCAAAAGTGACATTCTCCGATTTTTGAAAAAAATCTGGTTAGCCCCCCAGGGAGTCAAAGGGCCCCGAAATGGCAAAAAAATGACATTTTTTGACCCATAACATTTCATCCATCAATTCTATTTCTCTGAAACTTGGCCAAAATGTGGAGGCAATTGTTCCTAATAGAAAATAAGTATCGCTGACCTTGGAAAAAATCTGGTTCGCGCCCCCAGGGGGTCAAAAGCTTTCTGAAACTTGGTCAAAATGTAGAGGCACTTGTTCTGGATATAAAATGAGCATCCTTGACCTCAGAAAAATTGTGGTTCGCGCCCCCAGGGGTGAAAGGGGGGTCAAAAATGCTCCAAATTGCCCAAATGTATTGCATTTTACACTCGCCACATCGAGTCACATACAGAGGGGGACCACGCACGCGCGGCTTGTTTGTCTTTTATTTTTGACCTCTCGCAACTGAAAGATACTAGGACAATTAAAAACGGTCGTTTGGATGTTGGGATCAAAGCACTGTAATCATTCACGCACAAATGCTATATATAAAGTTAGGACGATTTTCCCCTCTATACCTTTTTGAAGAATAGGAGAATAACCACATGCATTATTTTTCTACAGCTAACACTAAATATTACATTTGACCCACTATTTCGATTCTCCTCAAAACATTTTTCCCCTAACACTTCAGTACTGACACTCTTCCCACCAACACCGGGAATTAATAAACAACGTTTACTTTTCAAAAAAGTGTCCGTAAATATTTACTATTTGTCTGCTGTTAATTTACTACATAATACAAAATATTACACACACATTAAATGGACGCTACTGCTAATTCCGCTGATTTCCGATCATATCGGATTACGTTATTTCTACTTATTACGCATACATTCATACTCATTCCGGTGTTTAGAGAATGCAATTAACGAACATAGTGTTTTACAGTGTTTCATTATTAAACATGGTGACTACAATTTCTTCGGGTTTCGAATCGCGCGACCAGTAGTGAATAGTTATATCTCTATGCTGATGAGTCCTGATTATAAAGAACGAAACGTATACGTACATAGATAATAAACAAAACAAATATTTATTATATATATATATATATATATATATATATATATATATATATATACAGGGTGAGCTAAAAGTAGGTTGACAGCATTTGGAATAGGTTTATGCATCAGTTATATTAATGCAATTATTAATATTAATGCGATTATTATTATTAATGCAATTATTATTATTATTATTATCCCTAAATAAATGTGTTTACTGTCCACCTACTTTTGGCTCACCCTGTATATATATGTACTCGAAATATGTATACAAATATATATAGATGCTGTATTAGCAAAATGAAAGTAAAAGATAAGAGTGAAAAAAGAAAGAAAAAAAAAGAAAAAGAAAATCCAAAGGACATAATATGAAAACCAGGGAATCAACCAGTGTCTAGGTTTATATTGGTTTCGTTGATAATAGTTTTAGATAGGTGGGGAGATACATTATAGGGGTCCATATTTTGTTTAATTGTATTTGTTGAGTGGGCTATGAGAGCTGATTCGATTAGTCGTCGTGTGGATTTTTTCTGTATGAAAGTTACGTTTGTAAAGTTAAAACGATTATCATATTACGTAGTATGAGAGCATAAGGCGTTGTTAATTTTGATGACTCTTTTGTGCCTGTAAATTCTTTTGTCCAGGCTGCGCTGGGTTTCCCCAATTTAGATATTATCACAATCTAAACAAAAGAATGGAAGATCTGCCAGCTTTAACTCTAAGTCTAATGGGTTTCTTTCATTTCTCTCCCCACTCACCTAAACTTATCATCAACGAAAACAATAAAAACCTAGACACTGGGTGATTGCCTGATTTTTAAATGATGTCCTGTGGATGTTCTTTTGCTTTCTTGTTTCCTTCTTTTTGCTCTTATCTTCTTCCTTTTGCTTAGACAACATTTATGTATATTTATATATATATATTTCAAGTACATATAAATTTACATATATATATATAAATATATATATATTTTTTTATTATTATTTATTTATTTATATATGATATATTCATACACGTATTTAAATATCTCCCCTCCCTACAGAGATTTAATTTTAGTATGCCCTAAGTACGATATGTATTCCCAAAAGTTACAGATATCGTTTATTGCTACTTTTAGCTTTTTTCTCCTGAGAAAGCCCACCCAACAGCTGGGTGAAACGTTGAGTTTTAGGTCTGCCGCTTTTCCATTTAAACTCATACCGTCGGATTTATTTGATCCTTTTATTTGTGTATATATATATATATATATATATATATATATATATATATATATATATATATATATATATATATAGTAAGCTATGAAAATATATTTATGGCAATTAAGCTACACATAGGCTCCCGCGTTTCATCCCCGGCGAGGAATCTTCAGGCTAACAATAGAACAGGATATAAGAAGTAACACTAACCAGACCTTTGTTCGTGGAAAGCCCAACTATTGGCTGTGAGAACAACAAAGAATCTGATTGGTTAACTAGCTAGCCGTGTATATAAAAAAGCCGGCAAAAAATAACTCCATTCATTTTAGCCTGAAGATTCCCCCCAGGGATGAACGCGGGAGCTTCTGTGTAGCTTAATTGCCATAAATATATTTTCATAGCTTACTACCTAGCTCTACTTACGTATCGAGCACTGTTGAATTAAATACTGAAAATTGATACATAAAATATATCCTCTTATAAAAGTGTATGTGAATACATGAAATAATAATAATATTGCACGGGAGAAATTAGTATCTGTTGCATGACGTCGAATTTAAAAAAAAAAAACGGCCTTTAGTTCTTTCTACACCCTCACCCCCTATACCGTGTTGGGGAATGTTTTAAATGTAAAAAAAAAAGAAAAAACTAACTGAGTTGAACGGGATCGAACGCTGAAACCGTCGCTTAGTACCCTACCGTTCTTACCCAAAGCGCCACCGTTACAATTTTAAAATACATGTGAAAATAAGCTAATAACGCTATGTTTGTTTGTTGACATGCGTGTTATGTTAACATTTAGATTCTGCCGACCAAATGGAAAGTTCAAAAATGACACGGTGTAGGTCATTGTTTGATGAAGAAAATTCATTTGGGCAATTTTTCGATAATATGCGTGTTTAAGGTGTATGATTTAGAAAATGTAAATGTATCCGCGTCTACCAGTATCTTGATGGTTATTGAATTAAATAGGAAGTCGATTCGATCAAGAAATGTTATCCGCCATGGTGAATCATTAAATGTTGCAGGAAGTGTGTTCGTTAATTTCATTCGCTTAATTCCGGAATGAATTTAAATGTAGAAGGTAGAATTAGATGAAACTTAATCTGATATTCGCGAATAATCATCGTAGTGTAAGGGAGCGGTTGTTAATTTTTTGCGTATTGCTTAATATTATGTAGTAAAATAATGGCAGACAAATACGAAATAACAATGGGTGCTTTATGAAAATTATACTGTGTTTATTAGTACCCGGTGTCGATGAGTGTAGTCACAGTACAGAATTGTTAGGGAGAAAAGTTTTTACTACCACCTATATGGAGTTGGTATTTCGGAGAGTCGTGGCGGCCGGGCCGAATGTAATATTCAGTGTTTGTTTGGAAAGAAGAATAACAGATATACAAAAACACGCTCGAGTGAATAAGTGCAATGTAATTGTGAGTTCAGTAGCCCGTGATGCATGTGGTTATTTTCCTATTCTCCGAGAAGGTACAGGGGAAAAAACGTCTCTACTTTATATATTAGATATATATATATATATATATATATATATATATATATATATATATATATATATATATATATATATATATATATATATATATATATATATATATATATATATATATATATATATATATATAAGCAAGCGTTGTTGAACATCACGGATCTTTCGCGTTTGTATATTTTCCTCGTAAGGTTCTCAAACCGTCGAACCATATTTCTGGTTTCAGGTGGCAATCCGTATAGTACTTCGCCGATAGTTTTTAATTCGGCCATTTTCTCGAGCGCTTTCGACTTTCGTAGTCGTCTTCAGGATTAGGGTTTGTTTTTTTTATTTAAATAAGAAGACTGGAGTTACAAACGCGAAAGTTCTGCGATGTTCAACAACGCTTGCTTAGATAATGACTTGCTGCCTAAATATACATACATATATATATATATATATATATATATATATATATATATATATATATATATATATATATATATATATATATATAATTATTTTTAATAAATAAATATTTATTTTAATAGACTTAACAATCATCAGTATGGATGATGAAACTGTATCGCCACTCGAACAATTAGAACCCCGGATCTGAATATCTCGAACCCGAGCTTCTCACCGCGAAGCCGTCGTGACAATTCCACTTTAAATGCGAAAGAGATATAAGTGATGTATTTTTAATTGTAAACAAATAATAATGAGAAACCTAAAGGCAGATAACTCGCAACCTGGCTAAATTGGAATAACAAGTTAATCTCTCTCGAAACAAATGTAAGAATCCTATACATTTTATAATGGTCATCTTTTGCTTCATGTAACGAGAATCGAACATAATTTTTAGGCATTTTATACGTTCAAATAGTCGATAGTAGATTATTACAATACTGGATGGATACGGTTGCGGACAATGGAATCAGTATTCCGAGTTCAAATCTAATCAGATCCATTGTAGTGACGTTACGCACTAATGCACCCGGGAAATTTATGGACTAGCAATTATAGGTAACAAAAAAAATAGCACCGAATATTAATTTATAAGTAATAGTTTACAATATCTATGTTGCTTTGGGCTTGGCCTTTTGGCCAAGATCAAAGTGTAGTATCTGTTCCGATGGATACTGCACCCCATAGACTGGTATTGTTTTGGCCTTCGAGGTTTGATTTACGCCGGTCTATGGGACAGCCCTGTGTAGTTCTAGGAGGTTCACCCTCCCAGGCTTTGCCTCCCCTCTTTGTGGAGGAGTAAGTTTATTGCTTACTGCCTGAGGCGCCGCTACCGGGGAATGCCGACGTGGCTGCCCAGGCAATTTTTAAATGGCCAGAGTGCTCCCCATTCTCGGGCGCTGGCTTTTCAAGCCCCGCTTTCCCGACCTTGTGTCACATCTTACCTTGTGGGAGGTAGATAAATCTCATCTGTTAAAAAAGGGTCGGTTTGCCGTCTAACGGACACACTAACAGACTAGCCGATTAGCCTACCCGCACTCTCCCCTCTGTTTGTGTGTGTTTGATGAAGACACAAGTCGGATGTCAAATCGCATATCATTCTCCCTCTTCTTCTTCTTCTTCTTCTTCTTCTTCTTCTTCTTCTTCTTCTTCTTCTTCTTCTTCTTCTTTTTCTTGTTGTTCCTCCTGGCGAGTCTAACACGCTGAAACATGCACGTGAGCCTCGTTTTCGTCACGTATGAAATGGCGAGCGACCACCCACCTTGACCTGTTTTGGCACGCATGCGCGACTATCGAACATTGTTCTGGTTATCGATCAGCGATGGCGGGGATCGGGGGGCGCATACCATCTGCCGATCAATTTGTTTCCCAAACAATGAGCAGCCGAAGACGATGTGTCATAGATGCGGCTCTATTTCTGCTTGTTTGGTGTTGTTCTTGGGGCTGAAATACTTAGGGGGAAGAACTATATGAGAAGAAAGAAGGATGAATGAATGAATGAATGAATGAATGAATGAGATAAAGTAAGAAAAAGAAAGAGAATGAATGAATAAGAGAAAAAGACAGATAAAGAATGAAAAAAACATGAATGAATGAATGAGAGAAAAAAGAACGAAGAGTGAATAAATAAGAGAAAAAAAGAGAGAAAAACGAATAAGAACGAAATAAAGAAAGACAGAAAGTAATGAGCGATAAAGAAAGAGAAATAAGCATTAATGAATTGGAGAAAAACAGAAAATAAAAAACAGAATAAATGAGAGAAATAAGTAATGAATGAAGGAGAGGAAAGAAAGATAAAAAATTTAAAAAAAGAAAAAAGATAAAAGTACTAAAAGATAAAGAAAGAAAGAAAGAATGAATGAATGAATGAATGAATGAGAGAAAAAATGTAAGGCGAATAATAAATAAATAAATAAAGAAAGAAAGAATGAATGAATGAGAAAAAAAGATAGATGAATAAGAAAGAAAGAAAAGAAATAAAGAAATTCAGGAGTAATAAAGGATAAAGAAGAAAGAGAAAGAACGAAAGAAAAATGAATGAATAAGTGTTTAAAAGCAGGAAAATAAGAAAAATAAAAAAGAAAGAAATGGTGAAAAAAGTAGACGAGAGAGAGACAGAAGACTGGGTTAGAAAGTTATATAAATAAAAAACAAACAAATAAAGAAAAAAAGAAAGAAGAAAATAAAATAAAGAAGGATGTAAGACAGAAAGAAAGACAGGATGGGCGTTTAGACGAAAGAACAAAAGGAAGGAGAAAAAAATGAGCGAAAACAGATTGGAAAGAAAAATGAAAAGAAAATAATAAAAAAGAAAGAAAAAATGAGCGAGAAGGAAAGAAAGAATGAAATAAAGGCAACAATAATGAGAGATGAAGGAAAAATAAGTGTTAAAAGATAATAAAATATAAGGAAAGAAAAAGAAAAAAGGGCAAAAAGTAACTCTATAAGAAAAATAGAAAGAAGGAATCAGAAAGAAAAAAAGGAAAAAGAGACAAAAGAGAATGGTTAAGAAAACAGGAAAAAATAAGGAATAAGAGTTAAAAAAGGAAGAAAAAGAAACGGAAGAGGGAAAACTGAGAGAGAAGTAAGGAAAGACAAAAAATAAAAGTAAAAGAAAATAATAAAAAAATAATTAGAGGAAAGAAAGAAAAAAAGGAAGGAAAAAAGAAAGAAATGGAAAGAAATGGAAAGAAAAAAGAAGAAAGAACAGAAATAAATAGAAAAGAAAGAATACCTTTTAAAAAGTAAAAAAATTAATAATGGAAAGAGTGCGATGAGAAAAATAGGGAAAATAAAGAGTCAGAAAGAAAGATAAATAAGAAAAAGAATAAAATAAAGAAAGAAGAGAAATATAATAGATGAGGAAAACAGTAAGAATATTGGTCAGAAAGAAAGAAAGAAAGAAGGAAGTGAGAAAATAAGGAAGAAAAAGGAAGAACAGAAAAAGAAATGTGAAAAAAGATTTAAGAAAGAAATTACAAAAAAATAGAAAAAAATAGATGAGAAAAAAAGGAAGAATGAAATGTTAAGAAAGGGAAATAATAAATTAATAAATAATGAAAGAAAGAAAGACTAAAAAAGAAAAAATGAAAAATAAGAAACATTAATTAAATAAATCGATATAAAAAAAGAAAAAAGAGAGAGAAATAAGAAAGAAAAAAATTAAAATGAGATAGAAAGAAAGAAGTGAGAAAAGAAGGAAGAAGAAAGGAAGAACAGCAAAAGAAAATTGTGTAAAAAGATTTAAGAAAGAAAAGACAAAAAATCGAAAAAAATGAATGAGAAAAAGGGAAGAATAAAATGTTAGAAAGAAAGGGAAATAATACATAAATCAATAAATAATGAAAGAAGGAAAGACTAAAAAAGGAAAGAATGAAAAATAAGAAAAATGAAATAAATAGAATAAAGAGCGAGGGAAATAAGAAAGAAGGAAAGGAAATGAGATAGAAAGAAAAAAAAGGGATGAAAAAGGGAAGAAAAGATGAGAGAAAAAAGTACCAGAGATATAAAAAGAAAAAAAAAGAGACTATAAGAATAATAGATGCGATGGAAAAAATAATGAAAGAATGGAAGGTAATCAGAAAGAAAAAAAAGTGCGAAAAAGTGCGAAAAAATAGGTGAAAAAGAAAGAATACAAATCAATGAATGAAAAAAGTTTGGAAAGAAAATGAGTTAAACTATAAAGAAAGAAATAATTGCATTTCTAACTATATGCCTAAATTATATCTGAAAAATGAATAAGAAAGAAAGACGGAAGTAATGAGAGAATAGAAGAAATAGAAATAAGAAAGAAACGGCGAAAGAAAGAAAGAAAGAAAATAGAAAGAAAAATAAAGAAAGGAGAAGAGTAAAAAAAATGTGTAATATACAAAAAGATAGATAGAACCGAAGATAGGATTGGAAGAAAGTAAGAAAAAGAAACAATGAAGGGAGGAGGTAAAAAAATAAAAAAGGAATGGAAAGAAAGTTAGAAAGAAATCAAATCAATGAATGAAAAAGTAAAAAAAGAAAAAAAAAGTAATGAGTAAAAGTATAAGGAAAGAAAGAATTAAATGTCCACCTTTCTTTCCTTTTCATCTCTAATTCATCGTTTCCTTTTTTTCTCTTTCTTCCTACTTTGATCAGAAGAAAAGATGATGATGCCCATCCTCTAAGCCCAGCATCTCCTAGGCGACATAGACTACCTTCGTTATGTCACAATTCGTTTCGTCCAGCTGCGTGGAGATCCCATTGAAATTCACACGGTCTGGTGATGCCGCCAATATCTGGCGTATTTGCATACCATTCTCTGTAGCGATGCCTTATTATCAGTAGGAAGAACTCTCAAAGAATTTCCATCCACAAAGTGCTAACGAATACTTCGCGAAAGTTAACCAAAGTAAAATACACGCATTCCACCACTTCAAAGGTTAGCTACTCAGAAAAGTTTGGTTAATTTTTTCCGAAATAGTGAAATTTTATGATAGCCTCCGATCTGGGCACGCTCTAGGCTTGAAACCTAGGGTACCATGTTTATTTTACCTGGTATTCTGTAACCTTATCAATGAATACATGAATATCATGCTCTTATTATTAAATAATTGAGCATTCTATTGAATTTATTTATACGAAACAAAACCAAATAAGATAGATAGATAGATAGATAGATAGATAGATAAACATCGACATAAATTGATACTATACCTTATATCTAAAATACTTATTCCAATTTTGATCGCTTACTTAAGTTAGGAGTGAATCTCCTACATACAAATATATACACATATAAACATACCTTAACTTTGTAGCGATATATACATATATATATAAATGTGTGTGTATGAGTTCTTATAAAAATATATATTTAAGCATATACTCTTTACAATATCCGAAAATGTTTCAAATTGCAAGCTCAGTGCAATTGTATTACAAGCTTAAGAGTATATATATATATATATATATATATATATATATATATATATATATATATATATATATATACTTTATAGTTGCATTCTAATGACCATAGAAAAAATCGATCACAACCCATAAGTTTTATTTATTCTTATAATTTCTTTATTTTCATATTTCGGTGAATACCTGTATTTCTTCTTAGGCTCACAAACAATTTTTTGAATTAATTTTTCCAATGTAATAACTTTTCTATATCTTACACACGTTTCACAGCAAAGTCAAGAGAAATATATAGTCCTTAGTTAACATTGCTGATCATCAGAGCAATAGTTCATTTAATGGTAATAGGAAAACATTTTATTCCAAAGACAGAAGAAAGGAAGATGGGAAGAGTTTAAGGCTTTGACCGAAAATAAGTCCATGCCGAAATACATGAAAAGAACTCACATGAAGAATGGTGAAAAAACCCAGCCCCCCTCTGCCAAAACAACTGCTTCCGAAATTTGAAACAACTCCCCAAACGGTCAATTATACTTCAATCCAAAGTTTTCGAAATGGAGAATGTTGCATTAATAGTAAACGATAAATTCCCAACAAATAAAGTCGATACCATGACAGGAAATCGAAACCTAAAGCTTGGGGTCTTCAGTCTGACGTTCTACCAATTGAGCTATTTGAATTGTATTATAAAAAAATATTGCCTTGACAAAATAATTAAAGCTTTGGCGTAATGTCTTAGATTTATGATTTACGTCATGTTTCAATAAATGAGTTCGACTATAAGCGATAATAAGAAATATATAAATAAATTATCAATGGTGGGCCTATAATTTTAGTATAATAAATAATAATATTTTTCTTTACGGGTTGTGAAACGCGCGTAAGATAAAATGGAAAAATAATGTTTTAAATAGATAAATAAATAAAAATTATGTTTGTTGACTGGTTTTTCTTTAGTCATTGTAATGCAACTAAAAAGTATATATATATTAATTATTTTTAAATAAACTCATATACACATGTGTTTCATGCCAAACCTGCAATCGTCAGTTAATGACGAAACAATTCCTACGAACCCCGATACGAAAGTCAAGTTTGTTTCAGTAGCCCAGGCGCGTGCCACTGCTCCAACACGCATTGTCCAGAAATATGGAGTAAATTAACATCTAAATAGCAGACACGGCGGCTTTCCAGCAAGCAGTCTGGAGTACTCAAATATATATATATATATATATATATATATATATATATATATATATATATATATATATATATATATATATATATATATATATATATATATATGGGAAAATGAAAAAGGAAAACCAAGAAATAGAAATGAATGTAGAAAAGAATGAGTGGGGAAAAAATCATCCTCCACCTCTTTCTCTTACCACCAGCCACAGTAGTCCTGGCTCACCCCATCCTTCCATTTTTTCCCCACTCATTCTTTTCTACATTCATTTCTATTTCTCCAACAAATACGGACGTCCACCCAGCAGTTGGCCACTATTTCATTCTATTTTTCCCAATATGTCTACCCTACATGTATCTGTACTTGCATGACATTTTTTCTCTATTTTATCATCCTGATGAAGTCTTATAAATAAAGACGAAACGTTGATGTACACATAAAAAACATCCATTTTTTGGTTTTCCTTTTTCATTTTCCCATCACGTCGGATTACTTTCATCCTTCTCTTCCCATATATATATATATATCTGGAGTACTCAAATATATATATATATATATATATATATATATTTGAGTACTCCCGACTGCTTGCTGGAAGTTAAGCGGCGTCGAGCCTGGCCAGTACTAAATGGGTGACCATTTAGGAATACCAGGTGCTGTATGTGTTTTCTGCTTATCTCGGCATTGTTTCCAGTCGTCTTGTACTATTACTTGCCATTGGAATCAAGCAATGTCGACTCAGGAGAACGGTTGTTGGGGATTGTGCAACCCTTGCAATTACAAAATTCACGCGCGGGCCGTCCCAGGCGGGGCACTCATACGTCAAAATCGACGGGAGAGTCCATCATATATATATATATATATATATATATATATATATATATATATATATATATATATATATATATATATATAAGAGGTAATATTATAAAATCAATTTGATACAGTTCAGATCGATTTGAATAGGGCATCAATTTCAAAAGAGAGGATGAAGCTAAATATATAATATTTAAAAAAATTGAATTGCAATAGAAATATTAATAAATAAAGTATTAAATCAATGTTTTTTGGGGTTTTTTTTGTTAACATAATTTACACTAAACAAGGCAGGCCGCCACTGTATACATAAAGAGCTACTGAGAATTAGGGTATAGGTTTACGGTGTCATCCTAAGTTGAGAGCTGTGTAGCGAGATGCTTGTTCACATTAGTTTTAAACCTCTGCATATCGGTAGAGTAGGGAAAACAGGGAGTAGGGATGGAGTTCCAGAGTCCGGCAGCACGAGGAAATAAGCTATTAGAGTAGAAGGCTCTCCTGCATCTGGGAACCTCGGCAGTGAATTGATGGGATTTATCTGATTGTCGAGTTGGTCTAGTGTATTTACGTCGATGGGGGTACTAGAGCAGCCAGTTCATCGGAGAACAATCAATTGAAGTATTTGTAAAACAAGCACAAATATGCAACATTACGGCGATGGGACAGGGACTGGAGCTTGGTGGATAGTGAGGGACCTATTAAGTTGGCGACTCTTTTTTGGACCTTGTCTAAGAGGGAGAGACTAGTGGATGATGTACCAGCCCAGATGTGGCAACAATACTCCATGTATGGGCGGATGGTGGCTTTGTAGAGATACAGGATAATATCAGGTGTGAGGAGTTTACTAGCATGGTAGAGGGAGCCCACCTTCTTTGCTGCAGCCTTGGCAATGTCTTTACTGTATTTGTTTCAATTCATGTTACCTGTGAAGCTTAGGCCGAGGAGTTTGAATGTTGAACTCTCAGGTAGGGTGTTATTTGACATGACAATTGGTTGAATCGGTTAAATAATAAAAACGAATGTAAAGTTTGTTTTATTCTTATATTACATGAATATTTTATAAAAGAGTCTGTTTAACTACTTGAGAAAGCAATCGAGTTCTTTTGGATCCCGAAAGACATCAAAGATCTTATATCGGCGTAGTTTACGTGCACGTATATGCGGTTTTCTAATAATAAATATTAAACTAACTGGCAAAAGTTGAATATTGGCAGCATGATGGGGTGTCTTATCTCTCCATTACTGTTGGTGTTGGTAATGGAAATGATATCGCGTAGTGCCGAAAACAACACCAACAAGAAAAACATCCATTCTCTGAAGGCTTTAATGGTTGATGTAACCCTGATCGTAGAATCAACATTGCACATCGAACAACTGGTGACATCATACAGGAGTTATTCAAATAAGCTACGATTAGACTAAAACTTCAAAATGTCGCAGTTTGTACATAATTAAAGGAATCTGATATGAAATTAGGGTCTCTCTTGATAGAAACGCGATCTTTACAATCCGCGAAAAAAAGCGCTATCGACATCCTTGGCAGAACTTAAACAAAAGCTCAAAGATGGTCACGCTTCATAGATGAATGTGACCTTCCGAACAAAAGGCAAATTATGGTGTATTTATTTTGGGATTAATTCCGAAATTATAATGTCCAATGTAGGTATATGAGATATCACTTACACAAGTTGAAATAATGGAGCGTTTAATCAGTAATTATATGTAAAAAGAAATGTTTGGGGAGTACTTACATAGACTGAGGAACTACCGCGTTCTGCGACGCATGAGATAGTCAAAGTGATCCATCGCATTCAGTCACTTCAGATTCTGACCGTTACTTGCAAATCTCACTGACTTGAACTTGAATTTGGCAGACTTTTGACTGTTTTCGTTTCAAGACTATTTCAGGTTGCTTGCCTGATGCCACACCACTAATATTTAGGAAGGAGACTGTAAACGGAGAAGTCTCCGGTGGAGTTGCAGACCAATCGCTACGGATTAAAATGTGGGTTACCTTCAAGTCTTGGAACAGAGGTTTCAATTGTTGGTTTTGTCATGAAACTCGTACGACTAATGGTGCCGTATCAACCTCACCCTCTCACGTGGTTTGGACCGCTAGCTGAAGTGGTGTACCGGGGTATGATGCTTGAAGCCACACGTGAGAGATTTAGGGGATAGAGGCGCTTGCCCACCCACGGATGAATGCAGCTGCCAACAACTAAAGGTGCTACCTCTACCCAGAGCCGCCTACATTAGATATTTACGTCCTTGTTTTTAAAGTGAAGGGAAATTTCAATCATGTTCTTGTTGTTTTTGTAGTTATTATTATTTTTTTGTAATTCTCACAGATGTGTATATAATTCCCTATTTTTAATCACTGCTACTTATCCATTTCTTCTCACCATGCGACGTCACTTCTTCAACGGGGGTTTCAGTTGGTGGTTTTATTTACTCCTCCCCAGGGGTTAGGCACAAGGCCAGTTTTATCTTACTCCCACAAGTAAGATGTGACCCAAGATCGGGTCGAGAAAGTGGGGTTTGAAAAGCCAGCGCTCGAGAGGTGAGCACTATGGCCATTTAAAAATTGCCTGGGCAGCCCCGTCGGCATTCCCCGGTAGGGGCGCCTCAGACAGTAAGCAATAAACTTACTCCTCCCCAAAGAGGGGAGGCAAAGCCTGGGAGGCGTGCAGTATCCATCGGAACAGATACTACACTTTGATCTTAGCCAAAAGGCCAAGATGGGGTGCAGTATCCATCGGAACAGATACTACACTTTGATCTTAGCCAAAAGGTTTCAGTTGGTGGTTATTTCGTGAATACCATACGCCTAGTTGTGCTGTATCAATTCCTTCAAAGACGTGGCGCTATACAGTTTATCAACGAAGCTAAAACTTCTGACGTTGTCGCTGGTTAAGGAATATAACTTAGATAAAGCGCGACTTTTCCAGATACTGCATGACTCTCGCGATCAAAGTGTAATAACTGTTCGGAAATGGAAAACAAAACAAGCTGTAGAAAATCAGAATCGGCTTTCAGGATGAACGAAATCATTGAACTGTGGAAAATGGAAGAGCCGGTCAAAGTCTTAATTCACAATGTTGGTGGTTTTAAAAAAAAGCCACAATAAACAAAAGAAAAATGGTTTGAAGCGACATTTGTCATCTTCTAGAAGTCAAGCGTATTGTTAGAGTTTTTTGTTGTTTTTTTGTAGAGGAAACGAGTCAGCAAACTTCTATATCGAGCCCACGAAGATCGTGCCTCAGGACTGTCTAGTATGCATGAAATCTTCCTCATTCGCCGCAGCTATTCGTTTTTTACGCCCGACACCGATATCAGTAAGGCTCAGCGGTTGCACGCGAAGTCGGGGAAGGTTTGGCACAAACACGCACAAAAGAATGGTGCGGAAGCAACGTTGCCATTCTCACTCCATTCATTTCTTGTTACGCGTCTAACAAATCTGCTTGCCACACGCAGAGGCAGAGACGACCAGAAAACGACGGATCCTGATACCGACTCATCCTGGATTCACACCAGATCCCTCTTAGCCGGGTTGTGGCCCTAATACCGATGGGTGTCCGTCAAGAGTTGCTCTTCCAGGAACCGGAGTTCCAGACAGTATAGCTCTGGCAGTACCACGTTGCTCCCGCCTCTACCATGATGAGGAAGGATTTGACTATTTGGGATGCAACTACTGTAGAACAAAGTAGACGAGGCGCATGGACCAAGTGGGATAGTGCAAAAGAAAGAAATGTCACCTCAAAGACATTGAACCTAAAAAAATTTCTCACTGATGCTTTCAACGAACTTCTTACAATTTAGCTCAACTACCAGCATGCCACGTGCTTTAAGTTCGGTATAAAATTAGCTGTTTCATCATAACCTATAGTTCAATCCTTCCTCATCGTGGTAGAGGCGGTGGAAGCGTGGTACTGTCAGAGCTATGCCGTCTGGAACTCCGGTTCCTGGAAGGGCTACTCTTGACGGACAAGTCTGGCACCCATCGATATTAGGGCTAAGAGGGATCTGGTGTAAATCAAGGATGAGTCGGTATCAGGATGCGTCGGTTTCTGGTCGTCTCCGCCTCTGCGTGTGGCAAGCAGATTTGTTAGATGCGTAACAAGAAATGACACCAAGCGGATACTTAAATAACAACAGCAAAGGGATTTTACTAATTATTTTTTTAAAAAAGGTAATAGTTTCATTATGAAAGGACTCCCGTCTCCGAAGAAGGTTATTTTATCCGAAAAATTTAAGAGGAGAATCAAAAAATAAAATAAAATGATTTTTAATTAAAAAAATATTTGCATCTTATTCATGGTTTCTTAGGCAATTTTTGCCTTTTTTTTTCAAATTTAAATTAGTTCAAGTTTGTTTTTTGAGTGTTTGCTCCAAAACTTATTTTTTTACTTGAGCGTTTTAACATAATAATTTTTGCATAATGCCAAAAGTGTGAGATTACATTTATAGAGTTTATTTTGTGGGGAGGTGCCCAATTTCTTAACACCATTATAGGGTGGATGCATAGTTATAATGGCAACGTTCTGATTACTCAAACCAGGGTTCGATTCCACCCAGCTGTAGTCAAATTGTGTTTACTTATAGAAAACGAGTGGTGTTCTCTCCCTGTTTAAAGGGTAGAACCCTTTTGGAAATGAGAGCCTTCGTAGCGTCCTTGATTGCCGTCGATTACAAATTTGACAATCCTCCATTCTATTTCACAAATCTGACTTTCCACATTTTAACTCATTTTTTGGACACAAAAAAAAAACAACAATGAACAAGAAATAACGTAACCAATATTTTAAAGTAGATATTTGATGCTCTAAAGGTAAAACTTGATAATCATTGTTCATTATGGATTGTAATATATGCTCTACGATGTTACACGTGGAGACGAAAAAAAGTCCTGCAGATTTTTGCTGTGGATTCCAAATAGAGACTGCCAATAAAGTTCTCAATATCACTAATAGAGCAATCCATTTCGAAATAATTCGAAACTTTCGGATAAAACAAGACATAGACAATCATTGTTTGATTTCTGTGCGGATTCGCGCGTTGTATCCGATTTGTAACACCATCTTGTATTTTTGAACTAAATTAACAAAAACTACGTTAACCGCCCAGTTTCCGGATATCGTCATTTGGTCCGTCAAGTTGAAAAACGTTTTCGTCGTTGAGTTAACCGTAACCTTTCGACTGAGCACATTCAACGTAACTTGGAAAAATATAAAGATCTAAAAAAAAAAAGGAGCCGGAAATGGCTGGATAAACAATGAATTTCCATATCGAGGTCGGATGTCAAGGTTTCATTGCCAACTCAACCTCCAGATTCCTGACTAATTTTGAAGCCTTCGCCATCAGACAAGACGAAATACATCAAAGAATGTCAAAGATAAGGATCTAACTGCATTAACGTGAATATGTTAATCCCACAGAATAACGACCATCCAACAAAGTCTTGTAATATCGTGAAATGCCGATGGGGAGCTCTTGGATAATGGTAATGATGCTTCGACCATGCAACCATGCCTGAACCCAGAGTAAATGAAGGGTTTGTTGGAAGCAATGCTGCTGTACACACAACAGCTATTGTATGAACTGTGACGTAGAGAAAATCCAGCTCTCAAAATAGGGAGACTCTGAATGGGCAGCAACACTATCTGTAGAGTTCCGTCGGCACTCCTTACATAATGAAGGAGCCGCATATGAAAGCATTAAACGAATCTTTCCTATGATTTAATTTTGAAGGGAGCCAAGAGGGCAAGGCTCCACTTCCTTGCTAATAAATATACCAAAACACTACTAGACAATTGTTTGTAAGATTTAGAACATATATATGGATTCTCATACAGCTTTTGAACCGAAAAAAAACGAACTGTTTTTTTTAACCTAACCATTAACTAACCCTAACCTAACCCTAACCTAACTCTAACCTAGTCGGTTTTTTTTCGGTTCAAAAGCTGTACCAGTACCTATACATGACTCGAGATATAAGGAATAATTCCTTTAAGCGTGCCTATACTGGGGTCTATACTTACCTGGCACTTTTTGCTAGGAAGAAAGTGTAGTATCTGTTTCGATAGATACTGCACCCCATAGACTGGTATTGTCTTGGCCTTCGGGTATTGATTTACGCCGGTCTATGGGAACTGTCCTGTGTAGTTCTATGAGGTGCACCCTCCCAGGCTTTGCCTTCTCACCCTTTGAGAAAGGGGTTAGTTTATTGATAATCGCCTGAGGCGCCCCTACCGGGGAATGCCGACGGGGCTGCCCAGGCAATTTTTAAAGGTACCAAGTACTCTTCCTCTAGAGTGCGCAATTCCCACTTTCCGACCTTGTGTCACATTCTACTTTGTGGTAAGTAGATAAATAGGTACTGGGGTCTATAATCAAGCAAATGTTGCGCAATTGCAAAAGAACCTCTCCTGGAACGGCATTGCTTGGGTCCAATAGCAAGGATGACTGGGAACAATACCAGAATAAGCAGAGAATGACTAGTGCTATTTTGGACTGTTTCCTTCTAGATTAGTGACAGAATAAAGGCTCGGGGGTCTCGTGTACTCGACTATTAAATCCATAGCTTAAGGGAGGATATATGGATGCATACTTTTTTGCAAGGGTATTAGTAGAAAGTGATGCAGTAGCTTCGACAGAACTCGAACCCCGAACGCCGAGCCTACAGTGCGTGCTTGTAACTGTGCCGCTTCCACATATGTGTGTGTGAATTTTCTCAGTTTGTATTAAAAAATGAACCGAACCGAGAAAAAAAGTTTAAATTTCTAAAGTTTATGAAATTATTTCAATTCCTCGACGAAAGATCGTGTCTCTCCGAGACTCCAGAGAGATAAGCACGCACGTTCGTCGATAAACTTTTATTTTGAAGAATAAAAATTCTCCCTTTCTCTGTTTCTTTTTTTTAAATATAATGTCCAGATTTATAGATTTGTTAGAATCGACCAACGACGTTAATCTATTATTATTATTATTATTATTATTGTTATTATTA
Organism: Sepiola atlantica; assembly: GCA_963556195.1. NCBI lineage: Eukaryota > Metazoa > Mollusca > Cephalopoda > Sepiida > Sepiolidae > Sepiola > Sepiola atlantica. Next base: position 18,303,734 of record OY744547.1, on the reverse strand, counting down.
TTACTATTACTATTATTATTATTATTATTACTATTATTATTATCATTATTATTATTATTATTATTATTATTATTATCGCTCTAAATGTTGAATAAACATCACGTATTAAAGTCGCAATAAAACAATTTTTTAAAAAGATCACTATAGATTGAATACAGCGATCTTTGAGATGTTAACAAAAACAGCTTTACAGGCTGGTTGAAAAGAATGATTGAATTAATAAAAATATAAATAAATTAATTTTTTGAATATCCAATAATGATTTCGCATTATATGTTTATGAGTGTAAAAGCTTCCTTTCACAAAGACGATAAAAGTATAGTGGATATTTTGGATTTCAAAACTGTTGATTAAAAAAACATTTTTGTAATCAATGAAGATAAGAGCATATCTTTGAAAATATATGGATTAAGGAAAAGAAAAACGTTTTCTATATTAACCTTGTTTGAATAATTGATGATTTAATAAATATTGCATTTTATTCCATTTTTATTCTCATCACTTATCTACTAAATGTTTATAATTTATATATATATATATATATATATATATATATATATATATATATAGTTCGCTTAGTTCACCACTTTATATATATATATATATACAAATTATTTAAAAACTATATGTTACATATTTCAGAGACGTATCACGGTTTTATCAGGATGGACTGACCTTTCATCCTTTAAAAGGCCGTTATAGTCCATTCAAATCATCAGTGACTCACGAAATGAAAACAACTCGAGGAATGGAGTTCAAAAGATCACTGTTAATCCGGTGTATTCGCTCAAGAGAAAGTACCGAGTCAATAGGTGCGGACTGTATGTTTATATGGGTCTTAATTGTAATTAACTTTTATTTAGAATAATTTAATTATTGATAATGGATACTGTGTGTTTCACTGCTTCAATGGTGTATTTATGTTTAGGGGTAATTGTGTGGTGTAGTTTATTGGTCGGTGAATGGGGTAGATTCTAAGTGGGATTTATTTCTATTATTAGGGGTTTAAGTACTATATTTATATTAATTCGTAATTTGATTTTTATTTCTTTATTCTCTTTCTGTATCTCTCTCTCTCTCTCTCTATATATATATATATATATATATATATATATATATATATATATGAAATACAAATGGAATAAGCGTAAGACCTAAAAAGCTCAACGTTTCGCCCAAATGTTATATGGGCTTTGTCAAGAGCTAACGAAAAAATGCAAAACTGACAAAATATGTATTTTTCCTTCGCTCGTGACAAAGCCCATATAACATTCGGGCGAAACGTTGAGCTTTTTAGGTCTTCCTCTTATTCCATTTGTATTTCATACCGTCGGATTATTTTATCCTTTCATCTATTCATATATTCATATATATATATGTATATATATATATATATGGGGGTGCTTATATTTTAGTGTAAATCTGGTGTTATTATTATAGATTATTAGCTATGCGGAGGTTGGGTGTTGAGGGAGGGTTATCTTTATCAGCGAAAGGGTCACTTAAGGGAGTTATTCAACTCCTACCCACAATAGGAATATGTGAAACAAGGTCGGAAAGTGGAATTTGAAAAGCCAGCGCCCGAGAAGGTGAGCACTCTGGCCATTAAAAATTGCCTGGGCAACCCCGTCGGCATTCCCCGGTAGTGGCGCCTCACGCAGTAAGCAATAAACTACTCCTCCCCAAAGAGGGGAGGCAAAGCCTGGGAGGGTGTACCTAAGTTTTGCAATCATTTCGCTAAATATTATGTATTTGTATTTAAGTTTTGCAATCATTTCGCTAAATATTATGTATTTGTATTTAAGTTTTGCAATCATTTCGCTAAATATTATGTATTTGTATTTAAGTTTTGCAATCATTTCGCTAAATATTATGTATTTGTATTTAAGTTTTGCAATCATTTCGCTAAATATTATGTATTTGTATTTAAGTTTTGCAATCATTTCGCTAAATATTATGTATTTGTATTTAAGTTTTGCAATCATTTCGCTAAATATTATGTATTTGTATTTAAGTTTTGCAATCATTTCGCTAAATATTATGTATTTGTATTTAAGTTTTGCAATCATTTCGCTAAATATTATGTATTTGTATTTAAGTTTTGCAATCATTTCGCTAAATATTATGTATTTGTATTTAAGTTTTGCAATCATTTCGCTAAATATTATGTATTTGTATTTAAGTTTTGCAATCATTTCGCTAAATATTATGTATTTGTATTTAAGTTTTGCAATCATTTCGCTAAATATTATGTATTTGTATTTAAGTTTTGCAATCATTTCGCTAAATATTATGTATTTGTATTTAAGTTTTGCAATCATTTCGCTAAATATTATGTATTTGTATTTAAGTTTTGCAATCATTTCGCTAAATATTATGTATTTGTATTTAAGTTTTGCAATCATTTCGCTAAATATTATGTATTTGTATTTAAGTTTTGCAATCATTTCGCTAAATATTATGTATTTGTATTTAAGTTTTGCAATCATTTCGCTAAATATTATGTATTTGTATTTAAGTTTTGCAATCATTTCGCTAAATATTATGTATTTGTATTTAAGTTTTGCAATCATTTCGCTAAATATTATGTATTTGTATTTAAGTTTTGTAATCATTTCGCTAAATATTATGTATTTGTATTTAAGTTTTGCAATCATTTCGCTAAAGACATAGCCTTGTCAAGCAGAGATATTATGAGCAGTAATAGTACCTGTAGTACCTATTGTAACTTGAAACTGAAATATATTGCTTTATATAGATTTCATTTATTTGTTTATTTTGTTTGCGATACTTTTTGAACGAATTCAATTATTTATAAGGAAGACCATTTTACCTTATGCTAGTTGGGAATATTTTTGCTTTCACCAATGTGATGTTACAGAGGGGGGGGGGAGACATATATATATATATATATATATATATATATATATATATATATATATATATATTATTTATATTTTATTATCCAAGGACACGTGTTTCCCCATCTGGGGCCATCACATTGGCGAAGGGAAAATGATTCCCAACTAGCATTATAAATAATTGAATTCGTTCAAAAGGTTTCGCAAACAAAATAAACAAATAAATGACATATATACAACTGTTTCAAGTTGCGGGTGCAACGCCTTTTTGAGAGGGTGATTCGAGAGATATGTCAACTTTTGATGTGTCAACTTTTGATGCTTTTAAACTTTCAATTGTTTTTTATCAATCCTTTGTCTTAGGCTTTATTTATCTTCTTTTTTTCTGTTCTGGATTGATATGTTTTTCCATCACTATGAAATAAACTATTTCTCTGATGATCAGCGATGTTAAAACAAAAGCTATATATTTTTCTTGAATGAGCTATGAAACGCGCGTAAGATATAGAAAAAATTAAAAATTGGAAACAAATAAACACAAATTGTGTTTGTAAGACGACTATAAAAATACAGGTATTCGTCGATGGTCGGAAAATGAGGAAATTGAGAAAGATAAATAAATAAAAATTATGGCAATAGATTGATTTTCCTTTGGTAATGGGAATATAACTAAAAAGTATATATATATATATATATATATATATATATATATATATATATATATATAAGTAAATTTAGCGTACAACAAAATCGTAGGATAAATTTCAGAGGAAACATTTTTTTAATCAATGAAACGGGTGGGTGGAAAAAAAACGAAAATTGCTAAAATTTTCCTTAAGGCCTTATCGTCTGACCCTCTAAAAGGAAACGTCAGAATGATGAATTAAAAACTAAAAACATCGAAATAGATATGAGGGAAAAAATGTTCTTAATTTTTAATTTATCATTCTGACGTTTCCTTTTAGAGGGTAAGACGATAAGGCCTTAAGGAAAATTTTAGCAATTTTCTTTATTTATTATTTTGTTATTTTATCATTTTATAATTTTATATAACGCAAACTGCTAATAGCGGACCACCGCTTGAAACGCGTTATATTAAATTATAAAATGATAAAATAACAAAATAATAAATAAATGTTGAAAAAAACTTTTTACAAATGTTGGTAGACCTACTCCTTTAAACACACATATATATATATATATATATATATATATATATATATATATATATATATATATATATATATATAAATATATATATATATATATATATATATATATATATATATATATATATATATATATATATATATAAACATGTTTTGATGTATATATTCTTATGCGTGCCAACTTTTTTGTTTTTGTACGAAAAAAGTAGAAAGGCAATATTGGTTTGATGTTTTCGTTTGTTTATTTCTTTGAAATATGTTTTAAAGGTTTCACAGAAGTTGACAAGATATTAATAAAAGTCATTCATCTGTTTGGTAAACACTTTAGCATTTCATTCAAAACGTCACGCAGAATTTTTCATATTTTTAATCAGAGAAAAAAGTATTAACTGAACTATTGTTCATCGTTTTTTTACGCCCCAAAAAGGATCTTATTGATTAATAAAAACCGAACGCTTCAAATTGATACTTTCCTTCTAAAATTAATTAGTTTTGACAGAAATGTATGCTAATAGTATGGTTAACTTAGTAACAATTGACTCTTTCAATGTACTAACGTTCAAAGTGTCGTCTACACTTCAAATTCAATGATCCAAGTGCAAAGTGTCGCCCAAATGTCAAATTCAATGTACCAACGTTCAAAGTGCCACCCAAAGGTAAAAATTTAATGTACTAAATTGCATGTGTCGCCCAAAGGTCAAACTTAATGTACTAAAGTGCAAGGGGACGCCCAAATGTCAGATTTTATGTACCAAAGTTCAAAGTGTCGCCAAAGGTCAAATTTAGGGTACTGAAGTGCAAGGTGTCGCCCAAAAGTCAAATTTAATGTACTAAAATGTAATGTGTCGCCAAAGGTCAAATTTAATGTACGAAAGTGCAAGGTGTCGCCAAAAAGTCAAATTTAATGTACTAAAGTGCACGGTGTCGACCAAATGTCAAATTTTATGTACCAAAGTTCAAAGTGTTGTCAAAGGTCAAATTTAGGGTACTGAAGTGCAAGGTGTCGCCCAAAAGTCAAATTTAATGTACTAAAGTGCAATGGGTCGCCAAATGTCAAATTAAATGTACTAAAGTGCAAGGGGGCGCCCAAAGGTCAAACTTTATGTACCAAAAGTCAAAGCGTCGCCAAAGGTCAAATTTAATGTACGAAAGTGCAAGGTGTCGACCAAATGTCAAATTTTATGTACCAAATTCAAAGTGTCGCCAAAGGTCAAATTTAGGGTACTGAAGTGCAAGGTGTCGCCCAAAAGTCAAATTTAATGTACTAAAATGCAATGTGTCGCCAAATGTCCAATTTAATGTACTAAAGTGCAAGGTGTCGACCAAAGGTCAAATTTAATGTACTAAAGTGCAAGGTGTCGCCCAAAGGTCAAATTTAATGTACTAAAGTGCAAGGTGTCGCCCAAAGGTCAAATTTACTATACTAAAGTGCAATGCGTCGCCTAAAGGTCAAATTTAATGTACTAAAGGGCAAGGTGTCGCCCAAATGTTAAATTTAATGTACTAAAATGCAAGATGTCATCCAAAGATCAAATTTAATGTACTAAAGTTGAAGATGTCGCCAAAAATTCAAATGTAATGTACTAAAATGCAAGGTGTCGCCGAAATGTTAAATTTAATGTACTAAAGTGCAAGATGTCGCCCAAAGGTCAAATACTTTGTATAAACGTTATCATCTACATTTGTTTTATCGTCCGTTTTTTTTTTCATTGCCTTCTTTTTACAAATATACATTCGTTCAATTTCTGGTAACATGATCACCACCAATGGGAGATAGAAGAATTAAATTTTGAGTCAGTTTGGACATGATTTTCAAAGAACTCACACGAAAGTCTTCCAGCTCCCGGCGGTGAAAATCATGACACTAGTCGATGCCGGTAATTTTTGTCCATAGTGTCAGTGTAAGTTTATATTGTAATATTCTATTAGAGTGGTTACAAATGTAGATCTTAAGTCTATTTCCTAAGAGATTAATAGTTCAACTATACTTCCTCAAGGTTTTCCAAAATAAATTCCTCCATGACTCCCAGCATAGGGAAAATTAGCCTCGAACGATTAAATAGCTATTTAGCGTCATATTTATTATGTGTCATCAATTTGACTTAATTCAACGCAATTAAATAGAAAGAAAAAAACTTAAACTCTTCAGATGTCACCTACCATTCATAACAACTAAATAAAATAATTGAATCAAAAATTACACAACCATTCTTTACTTTCTAGCAAAGAGATAGGAGGTGAGGGGGCTAAGTGGTTAAAGACACGGACTGACAACCTGGGTGTGCCAAGTTCGAATCCAGTTCGTTCCACAGAAATACTTTCCCTTTAGGATGTTGGTAACCTTCACGTGGTCCTATTTTTAAGTACCCGATGTCTTTCTAGAAAGAATTCTAGCTAGAAATATATCAGGGAAACCAATTCGAACAATAGAATAATCTGATTCACACGAAACGAATGGGCAAAGAGATCTAGGTATAATAAACATATATCTAAGTATATTAACATTTATCAATTTCAATCAGTGGTAATATTATATAGACATAGTAACGATAATATTATATAGACATAACAACAATAATATTATATAGACATAGTAACAATATTATTATATAGACATAGACAAAATAACATGATATAGATATAGCAACAATAATATTATATAGACATAGCACCAATAATATTATATAGACATAACAAAAATAATATTATATAGACATAGCAACAATAATATTATATAGACATAGCAACAATAATAGTATATAGACATAGTAACGATAATATTATATAGACATAACAACAATAATATTATATAGACATAGTAACGATAATATTATATAGACATAGCAACAATAATATTATATAGACATAGTAATAATATTATTATATAGACATAGACAAAATAACATGATATAGATATAGCAACAATAATATTATATAGACATAGCAACAATAACATGATATAGATATAGCAACAATAATATTATATAGACATAGCAACAATAATATCTTATAGAAATAACAACAATAATATTATATAGACATAGCAACAATTATATTATATAGACATAGCAACAATAATATTGCATAGACATAACAGACATTATCAAAGAACAGTTCAAGTTAAGAAAGAATTTCGACTAAATTACAGATCCTATATAAACGGATTCTCCTCCAACAATATTGATCAAAACAGTAATTCAAACGAAAATGTATTTCTTC
>OY744547.1:18281485-18291485 GCA_963556195.1 Sepiola atlantica | reverse complement strand
ATTAGCCTAACAAAGTTGTTTTACTACGCCTGACAAGGTTGTTCTACAACGAAAGCTTGCAAAAAAAAACAAAAATAAATATATGATTTCTTTTTCATTTAAATTGCACTATGTGTTAATTTTTAAAAATATTTCGCTTAAATACATTCTCATGCGTTCTTCAAACATGTTGTCAATTTCCTTATTCAAAAAGAGCCAATCTGCGCATGACATCGACCGGACCCTACTTATCATAATGTCTTTTACAACTTGACGTGCTTTTCTACCTCTACCGTGATTCGACCCCTCGGGGTTAATACATTCAAAATGAGGCAGAAGAAGAAGAAAAGAAAAAACTATAAGACAGTCTCGCCTGACAGAGTTGTTTTACAACGGAAAGCTTGTCTTGGTTTCTTAAAAAATGGAACAAGAAATCCACGGAATGTTAGCCAAAATGAAAATGTGTATTTATAAAATAATCTTAAAACCAAGAGTGCCATATTGTAGGTAGAGCTTTATAAATATTTATAATATAAACATTTAGTTTGCTTACGTAACTGCAGTCGCGTTTTAGTGATCACACTTCATCAGAACTCAAAAATAATTATGAAAAAATAAATTCAGACAATGGGTAGATAAGAAAAACAAACCGGAAATCTGAGACAAAAACAAACTAAATGTTTATAATATATATATATATATATATATATATATATATAATATATATATATATATATATATATATATATATATATATGTGTGTGTGGGGGGGGGGTGTACTGAAAAACGATATAAGTAATATACTTAATGCACCTGAGCTGGCAAGAATACTCATCCAGAAGGGGTTAATTCTATTTATACGAGATATTAGAAGATTACATACTTATCCCTGTATATCTAACCTGGAATGTTCCATTCGTCAAATGAAGTGCAAGGGGTGGGGCCGGAACGACGGAAATCCAAAACCCTTTTTTCTCACCATCGTCGAACCGATAGAATTATGTAAGCCGATACGCATGTCTGCCCGAGGATAAATCATAGCCGACGCCATCTTTGTTTTTGTTTGGTTTCTTCTTCTTCTCCTTCTCCTTCTTGTTCTTTTTGTTGTTGTTGTTCTTCTTCTTCTACTTCTTCTTCTTTCGGATTCTAATGTAAATCTCTCTCCCCAAATATGACAAGGGAGGTAATTCGCTTCATCCGACGGCAGATAATGTTCTGCGCCATTATTTGATAAAAACAAAAACACTCGATGAATTAAACGGAAATTCCTTTGCAACTGAGATTCTGTCAACGTTATTTTTCGCAGAGTGATACCTGCACACCCAGCATTTGTTTTCTTTTCTTATTAAAAAGAACTAGAATCGTTGCCCGGAAATGAACGCGGATCCTCAGCTCCCAACCCTAGACCCTATATTACCATTTTTGTAATGTTCTGTAGATTTTAAGTGTTCCTTTTTTTTTATTTACGTCATTTATTGGTCCTGCTTATGCTGTTGTTACTGCTTTCGCATTTTCCTTTACTTCTTTATTTGCGTCATTTATTTATTTTCTTAAACCTTTTTACGCTATCGTTACTATTATAGTATTTTCTGTTTTCTTTTATTTACGTATTTATTTATTTTCGTCATCCTCTTTACGCTGCAGCTACTACTATCTATAGGCTTTTCCGTTTCTTCTTTATTTGCGTCATTCATTTATTATTGTCATCCTATTTACGCTGCAGCTACTACTATCTATAGTCTTTTCCGTTTCTTCTTTATTTGCGTCATTCATTTATTATTGTCATCCTATTTACGCTGCAGCTACTACTATCTATAGTCTTTTCCGTTTCTTCTTTATTTGCGTCATTCATTTATTATTGTCATCCTATTTACGCTGCAGCTACTACTATCTATAGTCTTTTCCATTTCTTCTTTATTTGCGCCATTCATTAATTTTTATTATCCTATTTAACCTTCAGCTACTATCTATAGGCGTTTCTGTTTCTTCTTTATTTACGTGATTCATTAATTTTTATTATCCTATTTACGCTGCAGCTACTACTATCTAAAGGCTTTTCCGTTTCTTATTTATTTACGGCATTCATTTATTATTGTTATCCTATTTACACTACAGTCACTATCTATAGGCTTTTCCGTTTCTTCTTTATTTACGTCATTCATTTATTTTTGTTATCCTATTTTACGCTTCAGCTACTATCTATAGGCGTTTCTGTTTCTTCTTTATTTACGTGATTCATTTATTTTTGTCATCCTATTTACGCTGCAGCTACTACTATCTAAAGGCTTTTCCGTTTCTTCTTTATTTACGTCATTCATTTATTTTTGTTATCCTATTTACACTACAGCTATTATCTATAGGCTTTTCCGTTTCTTCTTTATTTACGTCATCATTTATTTTTGTCATCCTATTTACGCTGCAGCTACTACTATCTAAAGGCTTTTCCGTTTCTTCTTTATTTACGTCATTTATTTTTGTTTTCCTATTTACACTACAGCTACTATCTATAGGCGTTTCCGTTTCTTCTTTATTTACGTCGTTCATTTATTTTTGTCATCCTATTTACGCTTCAGCTACTACTATCTAAAGGCTTTTCCGTTTCTTCTTTATTTACGTCATTTATTTATTTTATCATCTTATTTACGCTGCAGCTACTACTATATGGTTTTCCATTTCTTCTTTATTTACGTCATTCATTTATTTTTGTCATCCTATTTACGCTGCAGCTACTACTATAGGGTTTTCCGTTTCTTCTTTATTTACGTCATTTTTTTTAAATTTTTGTAACCCTTTTTACGATGCTGCTCATATGATTACCACTACTCTTTAGTACTTTTTTCTTTATGTACAAAACCTCTTGTATACGTTATCCTCTTACGCTGCTACCCCTACTAGTTCTTTAAATTCTCCTCCTATAACCACTTCCCTGTCTTCTATCCCCATCACTTCTCGTTCTATTGATACTTCATCATTCCAGCTAAAATGTCAATGTACAAAGAAACAATATTAACAGAGTTTTAGTATTATACTAGACCCGTCTCTCTCTCTCTCTCTCTCTCTCTCTCTCTCTATATATATATATATATATATATATATATATATATATCTTTATCTCTCTGTCTATCCTCTGTCTATCTATCTATCTATCTATCTATCTCTATCTATCTATCTATCTATCTCTATCTATCTCTCTCTCTCTATCTATCTCTATCTATCAATCTATCTATCTCTATCTCTCTCTCTCTATCTATCTCTCTCTCTATCTATCTATCTCTCTCTCTCTCTATCTATCTATCTCTATCTCTCTCTATCTATCTCTATCTCTATCTCTCTATCTATCTATCTCTCTATCTCTCTCTCAGGTTTAATGAGTCACATCATCAATTTGTGACGTCATCCACTGCGCAAGCTTATTCCCATCTCTCAGTTTAAATCGACGACGTCATCATTTAGTGTCGTCATCCATTGTGTACGGTTATCTCCACCGCTGTTTCAATGGAAGACGCTACGAAACGATAACGCCATCCACTCTGTACGGTGATAGGATAACTAATTTGCATATTGGTTTTGTAAAGGTTAATTTTATTAATTAACTATTATTTGTTATTTGGTAATGATTTTTAAAATTTTAATACAAGAAATGTTCTGTTTGGCAATATTGTTTTGTTTTTTTTCTGGACAAATATTTAGCATTTGTGTCTAAACGTTTTCTAACGTCGTTGAAATGATTCAAACAAGAAAAAGCGACCGACTCGATTTTTGTAAATTGCCAGTGAAAAGACAAATGTGTTTCTTTTCTCTTTTCATTTCATTAATTCACATTTACAAGGTAAATTAATGTTTCGAAATTACCAAAATTTTGACGTTTCGTGTTTGACAAGTTTGTTATTTTAAACTAGCAATAGTAATTTATGTTATCAATAACAATTGGTTGCCTACTGTTGTCACACGCGAGGTAAATCTTAATGTACAAACAGAAAACAACTAATGGAAGAATGACGTAAATAAAGAAGAAACGGAAAAACCTATAGATAGTAGCTGTAGTGTAAATAGGATAACAAAAATAAATGAATGACGTAAATAAAGAAGAAACGGAAAAGCCTTTAGATAGTAGTAGCTGAAGCGTAAATAGGATGACAAAAATAAATGAATGACGTAAATAAAGAAGAAACGGAAAATACTATAGATAGTAGATGTAGTGTGAATAGGATAACAAAAAAAAACACCACAACAACAAATAAACAACAAAAATAAAAAAGAAATACCCGAATAAAGTTTTTAAAAAACAACCAAAAACGCGAGACAAGTTTTACTTTAATAAACTAATTTCATCTCTCTCTCTCTCTCTCTCTCTCTCTCTCTCTGGCGCTGTCTTTCTCTCCCTCTTTTTCTTTCTCTTCTGTTAACGACGCCGTATTATTATGTTATTGTTTTTTAATTATTGTTTGAAGCAATAGTTAGTAAAAGAGTAAATGAGATGCTGAGAACAGATACTACACTTTGAATTATTTATTTGCACAAAATATAAAAATTTAAATTACGAACAAATTAGGCGCAAGGCGGTCAAAAGTGTGAGGACTAGAACCATCTCAGTCACCACAATACCACATTTACTCTGGGGGGGGGCATCCTACTTAAAATATCTTCAAATTGTTGAAAACACTTTTTTTTCATAAATACATTTATTTACAGAAATTCGTTGAATTAAAATGGGAAGTGGGATCTTAGGGAAAGGATAAAGAAACTATTAACAAATGTGTTTATATCGGCATTTATAAATGAATGATCTCATCCTCCCCCCCCCAAAAAAAACTGATTTAATCTATTATTGTATTTTCATTTTTATGCTTAAGCAAAATAAAATTCCTCAACTTTGAATATCTTGAAGACAATATCAATTCACCTTTTTTTGTTTTTTATTCCTAAAAAAATAAATTTTGGCTATGTTTATACAAAGTGAATTTTCACCACATTAGAATATATTAAATAACACTACGACAATCATCATTTTGTTGATTTCCTCAAAATTACTAAAATGTTAATTGAAAATTAATTCTTTGGTTTCTGTAAAGAAGACTACAGCATCAGTAGAGAGCGGGTAGTATTTGCTAGTATAATATTTAAAAATATATATATACAATGTAAAAACAGGTTGAAAAAGTGTAAAATATGGGCAAAAGTTCAACTCCTCTGCCGATAAGATATCATTCTTTGAAAAGCCATAACTAAAGGAAAGAATAATGACTCAATAAATATTGTAATTTATACAATCTTTATTTTCATTTTTTACGTGTTTATATAATTGCTCTATCTCGTATATTGAGCATCAATTTTTAATGATAGGTTTTACTTAAAAAGAACACATCATATCTTTATTGTCCTATACTTTATATATATATATATATTTATATATATATATATATAATGGAGATTATTTATCTGTCTGTCTGAAGCCGAAACTCCATCAGAGTAATATTACTATTTACTTAGTCCGCCAGCTTCTTTATATACTACTAAAAACCGCCGTAAACACTATGCGCATTTCTCAATTTACATAATTAATTGCTTTTCAACTTCTAATAAATTAGTAATCGCAAATATACACTCATGATAGTTTTCTTCAGATTTCCACATGTATTTACGCTATTTTGCTCGCTTATAATCTTACTTATAAATTATAATTATTTTTTTATTATATATATATATATATATATATATATATATATATATATATATATATATATATATATATATATATATATATATATATATATATATATATATGAAATGTGTTACGCAGTTAATCTACCTACGGCGAAACTGATTGAACAGCCAGCGTTACTCCATTGAATCGGTTATCTCCCTTTGATTATTCAGTATGGACGCAAGACGGGCGCGTTATTTCAAATGTAAACAAAAGCTTGCATTTACCATGTTACTTTTACTCTGATATTTTATTAAAACGTTCTGAGTTTGTTTATTTTCTTAATCTTATTAGCCATTATGTTTTAAAACACAAATCTATTGAATCAAATTGTTTAACTAAAATATTAATTAATTTTAAAATTAATATTTAAAAACACACACACATTATAATGAATTTAGTTTAGGTAATTTATTTTTTCCGAGAGCATTTAAAAAAACTATTCGTGTTTACTGTATTTGATTTTTTAATACTTTCATTTTAGGTACACCTTCTTTTCCGATTTGAAAAACTTCCAATACTATCATTTTTTCACGACCTTACCTTATACGCTGTAAAGCTTTTATTTACAAACTGTTTTTATTATTATTCCGTGTTCTATTTATCAAAATAAAAGATGTAATTTTTTTTCTGTCAACAAAAAAATTAACACAAACCTATATAACTGATTACAGAATCAAATTGTTTAATTAAAAAAAAAAGCTCATTTAACAAAACACACACACACATTCAAATGAATTTAATTTAAGTAAACTTTTCCTCGAGAGCATTTAAATAACAAATCGTGTTCGCTGTATTTGATTTTTTTACTGTTTTATTTTAGGTACACCTTTTCTCAGATTTGAAAAACTTCCAATATTATCAGTTTTTAACGACCTTAAGTGGGTTTAGGATTTCGGCTTTACCTTATACGCCGTAAAGCTTTCATTTACAAACTGTTTTTATTATCAACGTCTAACCACACAAGAAGTATGACTGGGACTCCCTCGGTTTACGGGTGAGCGTTCATTTCTGACGCGGCTGCCTAGCAAAAATATGCGACCGAGGGGAGCATATATTTGCTAGTATATATAATAAAATTAAATAAACATTGGTGACAGACAACCATAATCAATTCGTGTTTCAACGCACCCGCGTCTTTACTTTAAGACACAATCTTGCGAGGACGCGGAAGTGTTAAAACACGAATCGATTAGTGTTGTCTGTCATCAATTTTATTTTTATTTTATAAGAGCTCTACTTTGTATTTAGCATTTTCGAAAAAAATTATATTGGTTTTGTGTTCATTATGTAAATCAAGGAAGGCGCGAGGGCGCTTTTCTCACAATAGACTTTCATAATGAAATACATGTTATCTGTATGTACGTACGTACGTACGTACGTATGTGCCACCCTGTATCTCATCAACTATTTGATTGATTCAGCTGATTTTTGGCAGAGATAGAGGTTCTAGGGTCTAGTTGATGGCATTTTAATTTCAGTTCACCATATACCTTAGTTTTCCAGAAAATTCCAAAAAACCTTAAAAATTACCATTGTATTGAGGCATAGCCATTACAAAAGTAGTGACATTCCATGAAAATTGCCAGTATACTGAAATCATATGCCCTTAATAAGGTTAAGATGAAAATTCATATACACTAAATGTACAAAAGCAAGGGAATTCCCAAATTTTTACACTTTTATTGTCATTAAGGGTATGACTACATATCAACCAAACCATTTCATTATCACATCACTACAGTATAAATCGCTATGCATGAGTGGATGAAGTGTGTGAGGTGCGCTGAAGAAAAATTCCTACCAGTAAAATACATAGCCCTGTTGTGCTCGCATACCCTTAATGACAATAAAAGTGTAAAAATTTGGGAATTTCCTTGCTTTTGTACATTTAGTGTATATGAATTTTCATCTTAACCCTATTAAGGGCATATGATTTTAGTATACTAGCATTTTTCATGGAATATATTTGAACTTGGATAATTTATATGTGTGTGTATGAACGAAGGTAGAATCCGTCACCTGCCAAGTAGCTATTATCTATTATAGTTAATCTGAAATTTCCACCGTATAATGTTACATTTATGATAGATGTGATAGATATTAAATATTAAATACTGGATCAAGCGTAGATCAGAACGATTATAGCGATGTATTTCTTGCATAAGATAAATTCTTTTCATTCTCATCAGACTATAGATTTATTGCATTTGTATAACATATATATATATATATATATATATATATATATATATATTATTTGTTTACTTGTTGTTAATCTTCTTATTCACGTTCGTTCAATTGTTTTGTTTTTTGTGGGTTTGTTTAGGTTTTACTTTTCTTCTTTCTATTTTGACTTGTGTTTTTTTCTCGTATTTTCCCCGGTGTAATGTTCCAGGTTTAGCGATCCTGGCTCACGTCTGCCTGTCTTCAGTGAGCATGTCAGGGTCGGATATTGTCACATCTCTATCCGTTGTCATGCTGGGGGGCCCTGCAGTTTCCATAGACGGTGGTCCGTTCCCATCACCCGTCCACCTCTCTGAGACGCGTCAGGGGTTGACGCGATTAATGTTTAC
Source organism: Sepiola atlantica (assembly GCA_963556195.1). Taxonomy (NCBI): domain Eukaryota; kingdom Metazoa; phylum Mollusca; class Cephalopoda; order Sepiida; family Sepiolidae; genus Sepiola; species Sepiola atlantica. The sequence goes on along the minus strand of OY744547.1, from coordinate 18,283,226 downwards.
ACGGTATTTCGTTTTTGCATTCCTCTTGTTGAGTGATGGAAGCGGTGAGCTTTTGTCGTCTGAAACGCGTGGTCAGGCAAGGAGAAAAAAAAGCGGGGAAACGTTTTTCATGTCCACCTTGGTTGCGCGCTTATGCACGGCCATATTTCTTTCTCTGCGCCCGTTGAAGGCCGGTCCTGGGTGGGAATGGATAGAATGGAAAGATCTGGAAAGAGTGGAAGATGGGCGAAAAATGTATAAGAGAATTGGTTAAAAAGAGGTTGGAATGTGAAGGAAAAAAGATGAAAGAAAAACGAGGTTTATTGGATGAACGAACGATTAAGGGAAGGAAAGAAAAAGAAAAAGACTAGAAGAGAAATGGGGAAAGCAAGTGCTTAAGGGTAATAGAATAGGAAACAGCTTTAAGAAAGGATATTATTTGAAAAGAAAGAAAACCCCAAAAGAAAGAATAAAAATGAAAAGAAATGAAAAGCGATACAAATGAAAGAAATGGGCATTTATTCCACGTTTGAAATAAAAAACAAAAGAAAAATTGATTGAATGAAGAAAGAAAAAAGAATGTTAATTAAACAAATACAAATTTGTAAAGAGGTTGAAAGAATGAAATATGAAGAAAGTACGATTGGGTGAAAGAAAAAATAAATAAATGAAGGAATGAAAAACAGAATAAACAATTTAATTTAAAAAGAGAAAGTAAGGAAGGTAGGAAAGAAATAAGGAAAGAAGAAAGAAAAAAGAAGGAATTAAGGAAATATAGAATGGAGTCAGAAAGAGAGGAAAAAAGAAAGGAAAAAGGAAAGGGAAAAGAAGGAATGAAGAAAGATAGAAGGGAGAAAAGACAAAAGGAAAGCAGGGAGGACAGAAAAAAAAGAAAAAGGAAGAAATGAAGGAAATATAGAAAGGAGAAAGGACGAAAGAAAAGTAGAAAGGAATGATAAAATACGAAGGAAGGAAGGAAGGAAAGAACAAAGGAAAAGAGAAGGAATAAAGGAAAGATAGAAGAGAAAAAGGAAGAAATGAAAATAGAAATTAAAAAATAAGGAATTAAGGAAAGAAAAATGGAAGAAGGAAAACAGAAAAGAAGAAAGGAAAAAGGGAAAGAAGAAAATATACAAGAAAGAAAGGAAAGAAGGAAGGAATGAAAACAGAAGGGAAAAAAGAAGGAATGAAGGAAAGATGGAACGAAGAAAGGAAAGAAGAAAGGAAAAAAGAAGGAATGAAAGGAAAGATGGAAGGATGAAGGGAAAGAAGAAAGGGGGGAAAGAATGAAGGAAAGATGGAAGTAAGAAAGCAAAGAAAGAAGGAAAGAAAAATTGAAAGGAGAGGAAAGAATAAAGTAAATCTCAAAATGACAATCGACCCAGATAACAGCAATTCTTTCTCCTTTGTCATAAACATTGTTCATAGTATGTAAGGACTAAAGAAGAGAATAAGATGGCGGGCGAGAGTTATTTAAATTCTGTATATTTGAATTCATATAAAATGTTTGTATTGTTTATATCTCCTTTTCGCATTCCATCATTTGTGTTGTATTTAATTAATATTGAGGGCGGTATCTCTACAAGGCTAAACACCCGGACTCTCCCCTCATTTGGTGACCTCTCCACACCGACAAAGGTGTTGTTGGTTTAGAGTATCCAACCTGGGGAGACCTCTCCCCGTTGACCTCCCCTTTCAGTTATTCTGAGTATCTCCAATTGCCTCAGCACAGTCAGACTGACGTCACTCCCCCCCCCCACCT
>OY744547.1:18248985-18276485 GCA_963556195.1 Sepiola atlantica | reverse complement strand
TCTCATTCACATGCAATTATTCGATTATAACAGTGTTTAAATGAAGTGCTAGCAACGGAAGGGTACTCACTTGTTTTATCGTCGTTAAATTAAATGTGGAGAAGACGTGAAAAATTGTCAATAACTCTGACACAGGCATTTTTTGCACTGCCCTCGTTTTAGCTGTCATGGGCCTCATCAGTTCGGGAATAGTTTGGGGCCTATTTTGGTAGACATTATTGTTTAGATAAGCCTACAGATAAAAATAAGAGTAATAAGGGTAAGATCCGGTGAGTGTGAAGCCTATTCAGGTCAAACCTTTTACCCATGAGAAGTGTCCCCGTTATCATTGAACGGCGATAAAACAAGACTGTTGGACATTCATGACTGAAACTTTTTTGACAGGTCATGAATTAACTGAAATATAATGGTACGAAATAAGGTTAGATTAACAATAGGATTGTGAATGCTATTAACAATTAAATGGGTGGGTGGCATCTAATTTGTGTCAACCTGTGCATAGTCAATACTTGAGAATACGAGGTGCCATAAACAATAACTTCCTCCTACGTATCGGAACGGACGATTACCAGGAGGATACAGTAAGGAGTCGGCCATCCTGCTGCATAACTCTTCGGCCATTAATTAAAAATATGGTCCAGCCAAAGACCGAAAAAAATCGGTAAAGTACAGATGATAAATTAAGTGAATAGAAAGAAAGAGAAAATGAAAAGTAAAATATAAAAACGTCTTCCGCCATTTTTATATTATCGTTGGCTTGTATCAGACATCCGGGCACCTTAGTCAATTCTTTTATTCATCTCTCTCTCTCTCTCTCTCTCTCTCTCTCTCTCTCTCTCTCTCTCTCTCTCTTATCTCTCTCTCTCTCTTTCTCTCTCTCTTTCTCTCCTTCTCATCTGTAATAATTACTATTCTCTTTCGCTCCATCTCGCTTCCTTTTCTCCTCCCCCCTCTCTTCCCCTCCCTCCTCTCTCTTTTTCTCACTCTGGCGACAATGAGTTAAAATCGTATCACTACTATTCTCTCTCTCTCTCTCTCTCTCACACTCTCTCTCTCTCTCTCTCACACACACACACACACTCACACACACACAAGAACTTTCTCTCTCTTCCTCTGACCCCCCCCCCCCTTCTCCCCCGCTCACTCGTCCTTTTCCCCCTTCTTTTACTCTTTATCTCTCTCTCCGGCGACAACCAGTTAAAATCGTATAACTTCTATTCTCTCTCTCTCTCTCTCTCTCTCTCTCTCTCTCTCTCTCTCTCTCTCTCTCTCTCTCTCTCTCTCTCTCTCTCTCTCTCTGTATTATAATGCCTTTTTTACATTTTATCCTTTTCACCATTTTTTCACCTTTTTCTGGTTTTACCTTTCTAATCGCCATTTTCTTCTTCCATACAACGCATACCGATCAGTCCACCCAAACGCCTCCCTAGTTTAAGAGAACACTCGAACAATAAATAACACGGAATCGAATGTTACGCATTTTTCTACAACTGCGAACGTTTACCATCAAATTGTAATTACTTGTGATAAAAATGGCCGAATATCATCTTTTTTCTCATCCACTTCCTCTTTCTATGTTATGGTCTATGTAGGCCAAAGAAACAAATTAGAATATCGTTGGATATTATTTCCCGTATGTCCTCTCAGTGAATTCATCTCGGTCCATCGCATGTTACGTATCACTTAGCAGCACGATGCTTAAGCGTAGATATCATTAACCAATTGTATAAAGTTTCTATTTATTTGCTTCCCCACGAGGGCGGAGTTAGATACAAGGTCAGCTTTTAATATGGGAAAAATCCAGCTCCTCAAAATAGTGGCACTCTGGAATGAAACAAAATTTTTTTAAATTGCCTCAGTCTGCAAGGAGTTCTAGTTCACTTACCGATGACAGAAAATATGAAGTACAGATACTACACTTTGTTCCTAGCCAAAATGCCCAATTGTGTAAAATTACTTAACTATGATTGACAAAGTTTTCCTCCAGGTCCACATATCGCCTGATACGAGTATATACAACCGATCAATCCATTAGATGATGTGACTGTAAAATATAGTCATCCACAGACAGCTATTTAGTAGTTGTACGAGTCATCAGTGTGGTTAGACATAGCGAGTGCATCAACCGCGGGATTCGAAACCCGGACGTCAAGTCACTTCCAACCGTGTCTTAGCATCTGAGCTAACGAGCCCGCTCCTGGTAATTACATCGTTTATATATATTATTGTGAAAAGCTGGATGCTTTCGTTTTTAAGAAATGGAAATAAATAGCCATATATTATTATGGGATGTTCATCATCATCATCATCATCATCATTCACATCATCATCACCACCACCACCACCACCACCATCATCATCACCACCACCACCACCATCATCATCATCATCATCACCACCACCATCATCATCATCACCACCACCACCACCACCATCATCATCATCACCATCATCATCATCATCATCATCATCATCACCACAACCACCACCATCACCATCATCATCATCATCACCACCACCACCACCACCACCACCACCACCACCACCATCATTATCATCATCACCACCACCACCATCATCATCATCATCACCATCATCATCATCATCACCATCTAGTCGTGATAGTGTCACGGATCTTCCTGACTCTCTCACGCCAGCTCGCTCTATCGCCCATCACACCAGTTAGGTCTTCATAGGTGCATAGTGAGTTCTCTGCTAGTTGCTTAACGTACGTTCTATGTAGTCTCTCTACTGGACTACATCCCTGTTTTTTTGGCATCCACAAAAGAACATCGCTGACGATTTAATCTTTAGCCCCTACTCAACAGTAACCAGCAAATCTGATTGTTCTCTCTCTCTCTCTCTCTCTCTCTCTCTCTCTCTCTCTCTCTCTCTCTCTCTCTCTCTCTCTCTCTCTCTCTCTCTCTGATCAGGGTTGGAATCTGTGGAAGGTGTCAACAGAGTTTTACTCTTGTGGGGTATTGCCTCCAAGAGATTTTAAGAGCATCTCTAGGCATTCTCGTGTACATATCGTCAATTTTATTCTCCAATCTTTTGGTAAAAGTCCAGAGGTGCTACTTCCGTATACAAGAATTGATGTAACAATGGCTTCAAAAAGGTCACGTTGCATCTTAGTAGGAAGATTTGACTTCTAGATGTCTAATTCAATTAATGAACATGGGAGGGTTTATATAACTAATTATTTCGTATCATTGTATTCGAGCATACTATTTAACTATATAAATGCGTACTTAATTATCTGTCTATTTATAATATCATGTCGTATATAAGGATCGATCTCGGTGGATTAGGGAAGAGATTTCGAGAGTTATAATTTATATGGAAGAGAGAAATTCCTCCGGGGTTTCTTCTATTACTATTAACTTGTTTCTGCCCGGAATTTTGTTTCTCTTCAATGTTTTCTCGGTTGTAATCTATATTGGTCGCTCGTTGATAAAATAAAATGACATCTTCGTTTGAAAATAAATATCGTTTGTATTTTATATGCCCGCTATTTCAGAAGCGAAAGAGTTTCACTCTTTGGCTTCTGAAATAGCGAGCAGATGGAGAAAGAAAGAGAAAGATGGAGAAATAAAGCATCCCCCTATTTCTGGGTACGAGTCCAAAACGTCAACGAGCTGTCGAATGTAGAAATATTTAGATGCGCTTGTTCAAGAATAAAGGTCAAAATGAAACAAAGAATTGGAAAATCCCATTAGAAGTCAAGATAGAGGTTTTGAATACATGTTATAATATTACGTTACGGACAGAAAGTTCGAAATGAGACGTGGTGAAGACGAGAAAAAATCTGCCTCTTTGGTCTGTTATATGATTGCATTCGGATATTGTTTTTTAAAGCTGTGTTTTTATTCGCCCACCCCACACGGGGAGCGGGTAAACGAATTATAACGTAACCTGGAACAGACTAAAATATCAACAAGCATGACGTCATTGAGCAAATAATTGTTGGAGTTTTTCAATTTTTTAATTTTTTTATTGCAGTTACAGGGAAAGAGTAAATACAGAAACTTCAACCACAATGTTCCTATTTACTTGTCTCCCCATGAGGGCAGAGTTAGACACAAGGTTGGTTTTTAATGTGGGAAAAATCCAGCTCCCCCAAAAAGGGCACTCTGGATTAGGACAAAAGTTGCCCTAGTCTAAAAGGAGTTCTCCTTCACTGACCGAGGACAGAACAAATGAAGTGCCGTATCTAAACAGATACTTCACTTTGATCTTACGTCACCAACTACATCAAAGAAATGAACGGCTGTTTTCTGTCCACAATACAACGCGAGCAAGTTCTTAAAAAATAAGCGATCGAGATACACCCGACTGAATGTTACACCTCATTTATTATCACACATATGTTACAAACGAGTTCTTACTCTGAATGTTTTATAACCTCGTAATTTAGGTTATAATAAATAATAACCCGTAAAGAAAATGGATGAACTATCAAGGGAAACGTTTAACAGATTTATTAAAACTGAACACAGAATGAAATAATGAATTATTTTGCCGCTGTACGCGATTGTGATATTAACAGTCTGAGCTTGTGATCTTTGTTTATCTTCTCTCTGGGCAGGACTCCATTTCCAAGGGCGATAACTCTCAACTCGCGAAATGGTTCAAGGGGAGTAACTCGTTTTCGTTAGTTGTCCTAATAGAATGTTTTACAGGGGGGGGCGTGATTGAAGTTCAGTTAAACACCCACCATAAAAAATAACGATCGAGTAGAGAAAGACTAGCAACGTCTCTTCTGTGTGAAAGGGGTTGCCGGGAAGAGAAGAGATCATCTTCCACTAGATGGCGAAGTCGGTTTTGTACTCTGCCAAAAACATAAGTACTAAATCAACTTCGCAATCTTATAGTAGGTGTTCGAGAGTGCTCCAATCACTGGTTGAGGTAACCACTGTGAAACATCCACAGCAAATACTCGTCTTACTACAACCACTGCCACGAACTTTCCGTTCTTCCTCTGTGTACTTAAAACTAAACGGAACTTCCATTAACAGTTTCTTTCTAAGAACTTCCCATCTGTGGGACGTAATACCGCAGATCTGCTTCCCAGCTGACTACAACACGGTAGTTTTTAAGTCCAATGTTTACAAATACTTGTCGAGCTGCCCTCTTAAGTAGGAGAGTCGAAAGTGGACCTTAGGTTTACTTTCGGCAGTCTCGTATTTCTCGCTTCCATTATTTTGTCCCTTAGTCCTCACATAATATGAGCGATGTTTCTGAAAAAGGGGGAAGAATTGCTGTCTTTTTTTTTGGGGGGGGGGGCTGGAATCTATCCATCTAACACTTATCGTTGGCTAGTTATTTTACCTTGAAGTTGTATTTTCTTTTTTAGCTCTTTACATCAAGTGGCTTCATGCCTTGTCTGGAGCGATTTCCATAAAAAAAGAGAGAGCAAAGTCGAAAGTTTACCTTAGGTTTACTTTCGGCAGCCTCGTAACTCTAGCTTCCTTTATTTTGTCCTTCAATCCTCACATTCCATGTTTCTGAAAAAGGGGGAATAATTGCTGTTTGGGGGGGCGGAATCTATCTATCTAACACTTATCGTTGGCTAGTTTTTTTAGCTCCTTACATAAAGTGGCTTCATGCCTTGTCTGGAGCGATTTCCATAAAAAAATTCAAATTCTGCCCATCAAACCCATCGTTTCCAATCCTCTTATAGTATTGTTCATCATCTGACAATTAAAAGAATTTTTTAAAAACCAGACCAACTCGTTCCAACCGCCATTGCTGTCTTACTAATTTTGTCTACTTTTTTTAATTACTTTTGTTCGCCCCGAACAAGGCATATTGCAAATGAAAGCTTAAGAGGCTACGGTGATAGAGGATTTATATGGAGATCAATAGTCTGGGCGGGGAGTTGGGCAGCAAGATGTTTCTTTCACATTGCATTTTAATTTCTGCACGTCGGTACGGTCGGGGAAACATGGAGCAAGGAGGGAATTCCAAAGTTAAACGGTCTGAGAAAATAAGCTTTCAAAGTAGGAAATCTTCTGGCATTTAGGGACCACGACAGTGAAGGGGTTGGATTTTGTTAGGGAGAGACAAGTGGATGTTGCACCAACAGCCCAGATATGGCAATAATACTCCATGCATGGGTGAATGATGACCTTATAGAGATGAAGGATACTGGCAGGTGTGATAAGTTTTCTAACCCGGTAAAGGGAGTTTACCATAGATTTCTCACTGATAACGATCATTGGTGTTCTCTGGAATTTAAGTAGCAAAATGACTCCCCAAGATTACAGTACTTTCTATACCCTTTCCGTGGAGGTCTGGATGGCACTCTCCCTCTGAGGAGTCTTTAAATCCTCGTAAATCCTTCACAAGAATTTTGTGTGGTACCAACCGTGGCTGCTATCCCTACCTTTTCTTAAGGGGGTCATCTAAAGAAAAAAAATTAACAAATGAGTATTTAAAAAAAAAAAGCAAGCGCAGGGATACAACACTGCGGCGATGGGACAAGTGCTGGGGCTTGCCAGACAATGCGGGGCCTATTAGGTTAAATAAAAAAAGTCTATTTTTTAACCCTATCAAAGAGGGAAGGGCTAGTGGTTGGTGCACCAGCCCAGATGTGGTAACAATACTCCATGAACGGGCGAATGGTGCCTTTATAAAGATATAGGATACTGACAGATGTGAGAAGTTTGCTAACCCGATAGAGGGAGCCGACCTCTTAAAAACTTATTCCAACTCATGTTGTCTGAGAATATCAGGCCGAAGAGTTTAGACGTTGGTCCCTCGTAGAGGGTGCTATCGGTCATGGTAATCAGTTGTTGGAAAGGGTTCTTGTAGTTGCTAAAAGAAAGGAGCTTTGTTTTTGGTAGAATTAAATGTGACCAAAATATAAAACCTTCAACGCCTTCAAAACGTATATCGCGCGACTATTTCCTTATTGGTCCCCCGATTTATAAAATCGGGGACTTATGTTTTGAGGCATGTCCGTCCGTCCGTCCCGATTTTTCTCCGTCACCATCCATTGAATTTCTCTGAAATTTTGCATGAAGTTGTAACTTTGGTCAGGTAAGAAAGTGACATTCTCCGATTTTTGAAAAAAAATCTGGTTAGCCCCCCCCCCCAGGGGGTCAAAAGGCCTCGAAATGGAAAAAAAATTACATTTTTTGCCCCATAACTTTTAATCCATCCATTCAATTTCTCTGAAACTTGGCCAACATATGGAGGCAATTGTTCCTAATAGAAAATAAGTATTGCTGACCTTGGAAAAAATCTGGTTCGCGCCCCCAGGGGGTCAAAAGCCCTCAAAATGGCAAAAAATGACCCTTTTCTTCCATAACGTTTGATCCATCCATTCAATTTTTCTGAAACATGGCCAAAATGTAGAAGCAATTGTTCTGGATATAAAATGAGCATCCTTGACCTCATAAAAATTCTGGTTTGCGCCCCCAGGGGGTCAAAGAGGGATCAAAAATGCCCCAAATTGCCCCAATTTATTGCATTTTACACTCGCCACATCGAGTCACATACAGAGGGGGGCCACGCACACCCAGCTTGTTATTTTATTATTTTATTTTTTAAGGTTCAGAGATTATTTACTCTGAGCATACGGTCTCTCGAATTTGGCTAATCTTGCGCAAGATCCGTCTCATAAGCAACACCTACTTGCTGACGAATCACATCGCAGTTAGGTTCTCAGCTTCCGTGTCCAGATATAGTTCCGATATCGAGTCGCCATTGTCAATGTCCGAACACATCAATCAAACGATTCCTTTTGAGGCCGAATTATGTTAATAAATGACTAATGTTGCACGCATTGTACACACATTTTGCTGATTAATCCCGGGGGGTGGCAAAACCCGGGTTCAGTGCGAGAGGCAGATCTTTCTTCTCTGGTCTTTATTTGGACCGATCTCGCCAGAAATCGCCATTGTCGTACAATGTGTGTATTAAGTTATCCTATAATATGTGCTCATCTATATAAAAAAAAAGACCTTTGAACTGACAGGCGTGGAATACCAAGAGGGGCGATCGAAACGAATGAATGAAAATGGCCCGGTGGTGCGGGGGTTCGTTCTTATCCGTTTACTGTACGCTTATACCGACCAGAGATTGTGAGTTTAATAGACCGCGACATTAGGATCGCTCACAACAGAAGAACGGGCACTAAAATTAGAATCATGTTTTCCCCTTTTATAGGGACGCGTTTACGTAGGTGAGCGGTAAATACATCGCGCCAAAAGAATAAGTGGCTTCCGGCGAATCGCTTGGATAAGTAAAACTCTGAAATTAGTATCATCTGTGACGGTTCTGCGGAAAGACAGGCGATCGGAAAATGTGGTTGTACGGAGATCTGATCAATCAACATTTTAGATAACCCCTGGGATTCCTCTTCATGTTGGATAACTATCTTGTAGAGGTCAAAGAATGAAGAATTTCGAAAGATAGACTTACTTGCGTTGTTCTTTTTTATCTGCCCTTAGTAGAACTTCTGATGAATTAATCTATGATCTTTTGACTGTCTGGATCGTTGTTAATTATAATTATAATCATAATTGATTAACAACTCGCAGTCGATTTTAAACGAGTCATTTTGCTCTTTATTACATTTCTGGCCGGGGCATAGATAGAGAGCAAATAAATATGCACGTTTTTATTTAACTGCTGAAAAGATCAAATGAAGTCGGTGCAATATTTTGTTTATTTTTATTGTTCATATTAAATTAATGGCAAACGACTGTTGCGAGAACGCAACTTGATTTACAACAGTTATCAAAAGAAGTAGAGAGTGATGGACATGTGGGAAGACGTGTATAATAAATACACCAGATAACACCACCTCTTTTTCTCAGTGAGCGATCACATGTAATGACTCGGGTGAAAACTCCTACTGAGTAAATAACAACACGACAACCACTACTACTACTACTACTAATAATAATAATAATAATGATAATAATAATAATAATGTGTTTTTCCTTTTGTCTTGTTCATATATATATATATATATATATATATATATATATATATATATATATATATATATCTTCCCTCTCCGTCATATATCATGTAATCCCCCCTATAAAATTATAGATTAAATATGCTTCAAATTTCCCCCTCTCTCTAAATATGTATTAGATATGCTCTCTCTCTCTCTCTCTCTCTCTCTCTCTCAATCTCTCTCTCTCTCTCTCTCTAATTATATTTGAATTGTCGAGTGTGAATCTCTCTTTTCTCAGTTTCAAAAATGTAATCATCTAACTTGGATGCTTGACAATACCACAAGGTTGAAATAAATTATTGCATCGATGATTATGTAATTTCGTGTTACTATATTTTATTTTATTCTTGCTCTGTTTATTAGATTGAGCTCTCTTACCCGGATTTCCTCCTAGAATTTTTTCCATTATAACACACTATATATATATATATATATATATATATATATATATATATATATATATATATATATATATATATATATATATATATATATATTTCTTGCGGGGTCTAGGGTTATTCTGTAACTGGGTTCGAATCTTACGGCCGTCTGAAATAACTATCCCCTACACTGATGATAGCAGAAGCTTGAAACGCCGGCGTATGTAGGTAAAAGTAATTTAATATTTACTTAAATAAATATTGTTATAAGCCCCTTTCAGAAAATGAAATTGAGCCTTATTCGTAGAGTTAAAATAAACTGTCACGTAGTTATATGACACGTTCCCACAAAGTTCGTTGAACACTATCTCGATAGTCTACTGTCTGTGCCTGCTTGGCATAAAAAGAACTTAACCTGTCTTTATGTGGTAATTTATCGTGGCCGTTTATTTAGAGCGCTTTCTTGCGGAGTCTAGGGTGATTTGTAACTGGGTTCGAATCTTGCGACTGTCTGAAATTATCATCCTCTACACTGATGGTAGCAGAAGCTATGTAGGTATAATAATTTAATATTTACTTATTTTCGTTAATGTATATATTTTTATTAATTTTATATGTACTTATATATATATATATATATATATATATATATATATATATATATATATATATATATATATATATATTCTAGACTAAATCTACGAACGGCGTTCGAACCAATGCGACCGTCTGAAACCGCCACTCCCACACTGATGAGTGTAAGCGAGCCTGAAACGACGTCGTATGTAGGTGAAAAACACATTAATATATAAATAAATCTTTATAGTCAAAAGCCCCTTTTAAAGATTTAATAGTCTTAAAAGTAGAGCCCTGTTTGAAATTTAAAAAGTTTGTTGTCATTTCTGCGAAATGCATGTTCCGTTCGAGCGTCTAACACTGTAGACGACACTACACTTTCTCCGCCTCTCGGGTAAGTGTATCTTAATTTCAATTACTGTCTGTGTCGATTTCTCGCGGCCGTGTGGTCCTGAGCATTTAATCTCGTGATTCTAGACTGAATCTACGAACGGCGTTCGAGCCAATGCAACCGTGGTCAGAAAGCCAGAAACCACGTCGTATGTAGGTGAAAACCACTTTAATATCTAAATAATTATATATATATATATATATATATATATATATATATATATATATATATATATATATATAAAGTTAATCCAACAGAAGATATAAGAGGCAACTAAAAAGAATTATCTTTGAAAACTCATGAGTTAAGGACTTTAAGATACTTTGTCTGTACTTTGAATTCTAATAAAATTTGATTTGCACCTTATTTTATTATTTCATTTTATATTATGCTATATATATATATATATATATATATATATATATATATATATATATATATAGGACAGTTTTTTTATTATATTCCAATAACCATGGTTTGTTTTATTACTTTTATTTTTATTTTTTCACATTTCTAAAAATTTAAAATATAAAAAAAATATATATATATATATATATATATATATATATATATATAAAATAGCTTCATGGAAAACATAAACGCATATAAAATTATAGGTGTTATTATAATTTTAATATTTGGAGCGGTCCTTGTGTTATATTTGGGGTGTAATCGAAGAATAAATGAAAGTGTACTGCCTTGTACCTTAGGATAGCTCACAATAGAAGAACACACGCTAAAATTACCATCATGTTTTCTCACTTCTATAGATCACATGCTTCAAAGTGTATGATCACATGCTTCAAAGACACGCAAAGAAGAAGAATGGAGAAGCGTTTACGCAGATGAGCGGTAAATACATCGCGCGAAAAGAATAAGTGGCTTTTGGAGAATCGCTTGGGTGAGTAAAACTATGAAATTATGAGTTTTCTTCTTTTTTTATTTCCTTTTCTACTTGTTATCACGTATTCGTATTCTTTCTCTTCTTCTTTCTCCTTATTTCCTTATTCTTCGTCTGTCTTCCTTTCCTTTTTTTACATGTTCTTTTTTTTATTCTATCAATTTTAACTTTCCATTTCTTATTTCTCTCCCTTCTTTTATTCTTCTTTTATTCTTCTTCTCTTCTTCTTCTTTCCTACATTCTTTGTTTCACTTTCGCTTTCTTTTTTTTTTCGTTTTTCCCTTTTTGCCTACTTAGTTTAATAAGTAAAGTGGTCCACCGTAGTCGAGGGCGAGCAGAAAGTTCTTTTTTTTTCATTAGCTACTAGAGCGAGCTGTAGGGGAGGGCGCGACCCCTATCCAAGAAATACTCCACTTAGCCTTGATGCTAACCTTATAATTTCGAGTGATAATCAAGATAGTATCAAGTACCATTTTTTAAGTCTTTGGTATGACTCGACGGAAGATTGAACCCTGGTCTTCCAACTATGAGCGAACGGTTTTTATACTTTGTATACGCGTCTTGTATTCTTCCTACTCTTTCTCTTTTCTTTCACTTTGTGTTTTATTTTTCCTTGTCTTTTACTCCGTTACTTAGCCTTTTGGCTAAGATCAAAGTGAAGTATCTGTTCCGATGGATACTGCGCCCCATACCTGGTATTGTCTTGGCATTCGGGGCTTGATTTACGCCGGTTTATAGGTCGGTCCTGTGCAGTTCTAGGAGGTCCACCCTCCCAGGTTTTGCCTCCCCTCTTTGGGGAGGAGTAAGGTTATTGCTTACTGCCTGAGACGATCCTACCGGGGAATGCCGACGGGGCTGCCCAAGCAATTATTAATGGCCAGAGTGCTCACCTTCTCGAGCGCTGGCTTTTCAAGTCCCACTTTCCCGACCCGACCTTGGGTCACATCTTACCTTGTGGGAGTAAGATAAAACTGGCCTTGTGCCTAACCTCCTGGAGAGGAGGTAAATAAATACTCCGTTGTTCTTCTAATAGCACATCTTCATCCTCTTCTTATTCTTTTGATTTTATCTTTTATTTATGTTTTTTTAAATCTTCTCCTTCAGCATACATTATACTCACACTTTCATATAATTTCATTGGTTGATTAAAAGAGAAGATCTTTTAATCAACCAATGAAATTATACATATAACATGATCATCATATTTAGTTCTTCTTCTTTCGTGTGAATCAGATGATTCTGGTGTTGGCATTAGTTTCCCCGATCTTTTTCTAGTTAGAAATCTTTCTGGAAAGACATCGAGTACTTACGAGAAGGACCACGAGAAGGTTGCCAACATCCCTAAGTGACAGTGGTACTGTGGAACCGACTGGGTTCGAACTTGGATCACCCAGGTCTTCAGTCCGAAACGTCTGTTTTACATGCTGGCATGTGTTTGACGACTTTTAGAAATTGACTTCCAACCTAACCTATCTCTTACCAGGCCTTTACTTATTCTATAAATCATTTAGCCACAGTGAAAGAATGGATGAGAGTTCTTGGCTTAGTAGATGTAAAACAGCTGAGATAGCAGGTTCAGTCCACAGGAGAGAGCCAAGGAAAACATTGGTAGAAGTGATAAAAATAGATATGAGAGAAAGAGGGATAAATAAAGACCTGACCTGAGATAGCTAAGTTTGAAGTCAATTTCTTAAAGCCGTCTAACACATGCCAGCATGTAAAATGGGCGTTTAACCGAATACGATGATGATGATATCATGAGAATTTCTAGCAGAAGAAAATACTATTTAAAAATAGAATTTTTTATCAGTTAATTTTTTTCCCCTGTTGAAGAACAAGTCAGTTTTTCACCACCTTTTCATTGTTCTTCATTTTCAGTACGTTGATTTTTCTTTCTTTTTTTTTTTTTACTTCATTCGGTCCTCTCCTTTTCTTCCCTCTCTCTTTTTTCTTCTATTTCTTTCAACTCTCTCTTTTTCTTCCCTCTCTTTTTTCTTCTATTTCTTTCAACTCTATCCTTTTTTCCCTCTCTCTTTTTTCTTCTATTTCTTTCAACTCTCCTTTTCTTCCCTCTCTTTTTTTCTTCTATTTCTTTCAACTCTCTCCTTTTCTTCCCTCTCTTTTTTCTTCTTTTTCTTTCAGCTCTCTTCTTTTCTTCCCTCTCTTTTTTTCTTCTATTTCTTTCAACTCTCTCCTTTTCTTCCCTCTCTTTTTTTCTTCTATTTCTTTCAACTCTCTCCTTTTCTTCCCCCTCTTTTTTTTTCTTCTGTTTCTTTCAACTCTCTCCTTTTCTTCCCTCTCTTTTTTCTTCTATTTCTTTCAACTCTCTCCTTTTCTTCCCTCTCTTTTTTTCTTTTATTTCTTTCAACTCTCTCCTTTTCTTCCCTCTCTTTTTTTATTCTATTTCTTTCAACTCTCTCCTTTTCTTCCCTCTCTTTTTTTATTCTATTTATTTCAACTCTCTCCTTTTCTTCCCTCTCTTTTTTTCTTCTATTTCTTTCAACTCTCTCCTTTTCTTCCCTCTCTCTTTTTCTTCTATTTCTTTCAACTCTATCCTTTTTTCCCTCTCTCTTTTTTCTTCTATTTCTTTCAACTCTCCTTTTCTTCCCTCTCTTTTTTTCTTCTATTTCTTTCAACTCTCTCCTTTTCTTCCCTCTCTTTTTTCTTCTTTTTCTTTCAGCTCTCTTCTTTTCTTCCCTCTCTTTTTTTCTTCTATTTCTTTCAACTCTCTCCTTTTCTTCCCTCTCTTTTTTTCTTCTATTTCTTTCAACTCTCTCCTTTTCTTTCCTCTTTTTGTTTCTTCTATTTCTTTCAACTCTCTCCTTTTCTTCCCTCTCTTTTTTGCTTCTATTTATTTCAACTCTCTCCTTTTCTTCCCTCTCTTTTTTTCTTCTATTTCTTTCAACTCTCTTTTTTTCTTCCCTCCCTTTTTTTTCTTCTATTTCTTTCAACTCTCTCTTTTTCTTCCCTCTCTTTTTTTCTTCTATTTCTTTCAACTCTCTCCTTTTCTTCCCTCTCTTTTTTTCTTCTATTTCTTTCAACTCTCTCTTTTTCTTCCCTCTCTTTTTTCTTCTATTTCTTTCAACTCTATCCTTTTTTCCCTCTCTCTTTTTTCTTCTATTTCTTTCAACTCTCCTTTTCTTCCCTCTCTTTTTTTCTTCTATTTCTTTCAACTCTCTCCTTTTCTTCCCTCTCTTTTTTCTTCTTTTTCTTTCAGCTCTCTTCTTTTCTTCCCTCTCTTTTTTTCTTCTATTTCTTTCAACTCTCTCCTTTTCTTCCCTCTCTTTTTTTCTTCTATTTCTTTCAACTCTCTCCTTTTCTTTCCTCTTTTTGTTTCTTCTATTTCTTTCAACTCTCTCCTTTTCTTCCCTCTCTTTTTTTCTTCTATTTATTTCAACTCTCTCCTTTTCTTCCCTCTGTTTTTTTCTTCTATTTCTTTCAACTCTCTTTTTTTCTTCCCTCCCTTTTTTTCTACTATTTCTTTCAACTCTCTCTTTTTCTTCCCTCTCTTTTTTTCTTCTATTTCTTTCAACTCTCTCCTTTTCTTCCCTCTCTTTTTTTCTTCTATTTCTTTCAACTCTCTCCTTTTCTTCCCTCTCTTTTTTTCTTCTATTTCTTTCAACTCTCTCCTTTTCTTCCCTCTGTTTTTTTCTTCTATTTCTTTCAACTCTCTCCTTTTCTTCCCTCTCTCTTTTTTCTTCTATTTCTTTCAACTCTCTCCTTTTCTTCCCTCTCTTTTTTTCTTCTATTTCTTTCAACTCTCTCCTTTTCTTTCCTCTTTTTGTTTCTTCTATTTCTTTCAACTCTCTCCTTTTCTTCCCTCTCTTTTTTTCTTCTATTTCTTTCAACTCTCTCCTTTTCTTCCCTCTCTTTTTTCTTCTTTTTCTTTCAGCTCTCTTCTTTTCTTCCCTCTCTTTTTTTCTTCTATTTCTTTCAACTCTCTCCTTTTCTTCCCTCTCTTTTTTTCTTCTATTTCTTTCAACTCTCTCCTTTTCTTTCCTCTTTTTGTTTCTTCTATTTCTTTCAACTCTCTCCTTTTCTTCCCTCTCTTTTTTTCTTCTATTTATTTCAACTCTCTCCTTTTCTTCCCTCTCTTTTTTTCTTCTATTTCTTTCAACTCTCTTTTTTTCTTCCCTCCCTTTTTTTTCTTCTATTTCTTTCAACTCTCTCTTTTTCTTCCCTCTCTTTTTTTCTTCTATTTCTTTCAACTCTCTCCTTTTCTTCCCTCTCTTTTTTTCTTCTATTTCTTTCAACTCTCTCCTTTTTTCCCTCTCTCTTTTTTCTTCTATTTCTTTCAACTCTCCTTTTCTTCCCTCTCTTTTTTTCTTCTATTTCTTTCAACTCTCTCCTTTTCTTCCCTCTCTTTTTTCTTCTTTTTCTTTCAGCTCTCTTCTTTTCTTCCCTCTCTTTTTTTCTTCTATTTCTTTCAACTCTCTCCTTTTCTTCCCTCTCTTTTTTTCTTCTATTTCTTTCAACTCTCTCCTTTTCTTCCCTCTCTTTATTTCTTCTATTTCTTTCAACTCTCTCCTTTTCTTCCCCCTCTTTTTTTTTCTTCTGTTTCTTTCAACTCTCTCCTTTTCTTCCCTCTCTTTTTTCTTCTATTTCTTTCAACTCTCTCCTTTTCTTCCCTCTCTTTTTTTCTTTTATTTCTTTCAACTCTCTCCTTTTCTTCCCTCTCTTTTTTTATTCTATTTCTTTCAACTCTCTCCTTTTCTTCCCTCTCTTTTTTTATTCTATTTCTTTCAACTCTCTCCTTTTCTTCCCTCTCTTTTTTTCTTCTATTTCTTTCAACTCTCTCCTTTTCTTCCCTCTCTCTTTTTCTTCTATTTTTTTCAACTCTATCCTTTTTTCCCTCTCTCTTTTTTCTTCTATTTCTTTCAACTCTCCTTTTCTTCCCTCTCTTTTTTTCTTCTATTTCTTTCAACTCTCTCCTTTTCTTCCCTCTCTTTTTTCTTCTTTTTCTTTCAGCTCTCTTCTTTTCTTCCCTCTCTTTTTTTCTTCTATTTCTTTCAACTCTCTCCTTTTCTTCCCTCTCTTTTTTTCTTCTATTTCTTTCAACTCTCTCCTTTTCTTTCCTCTTTTTGTTTCTTCTATTTCTTTCAACTCTCTCCTTTTCTTCCCTCTCTTTTTTTCTTCTATTTATTTCAACTCTCTCCTTTTCTTCCCTCTCTTTTTTTCTTCTATTTCTTTCAACTCTCTTTTTTTCTTCTTTCCCTTTTTTTTCTTCTATTTCTTTCAACTCTCTCTTTTTCTTCCCTCTCTTTTTTCTTCTATTTCTTTCAACTCTCTCCTTTTCTTCCCTCTCTTTTTTTCTTCTATTTCTTTCAACTCTCTCTTTTTCTTCCCTCTCTTTTTTCTTCTATTTCTTTCAACTCTATCCTTTTTTCCCTCTCTCTTTTTTCTTCTATTTCTTTCAACTCTCTCCTTTTCTTCCCTCTCTTTTTTTCTTCTATTTCTTTCAACTCTCTCCTTTTCTTCCCTCTCTTTTTTCTTCTTTTTCTTTCAGCTCTCTTCTTTTCTTCCCTCTCTTTTTTTCTTCTATTTCTTTCAACTCTCTCCTTTTCTTCCCTCTCTTTTTTTCTTCTATTTCTTTCAACTCTCTCCTTTTCTTTCCTCTTTTTGTTTCTTCTATTTCTTTCAACTCTCTCCTTTTCTTCCCTCTCTTTTTTTCTTCTATTTATTTCAACTCTCTCCTTTTCTTCCCTCTCTTTTTTTCTTCTATTTCTTTCAACTCTCTTTTTTTCTTCCCTCCCTTTTTTTTCTTCTATTTCTTTCAACTCTCTCTTTTTCTTCCCTCTCTTTTTTTCTTCTATTTCTTTCAACTCTCTTCTTTTCTTCCCTCTCTTTTTTTCTTCTATTTCTTTCAACTCTCTCCTTTTCTTCCCTCTCTTTTTTTCTTCTATTTCTTTCAACTCTCTCCTTTTCTTCCCTCTCTTTTTTTCTTCTATTTCTTTCAACTCTCTCCTTTTCTTCCCTCTCTTTTTTTCTTCTATTTCTTTCAACTCTCTCCTTTTCTTCCCTCTCTTTTCTTCTTCTATTTCTTTCAACTCTCTCCTTTTCTTCCCTCTCTCTTTTTTCTTCTATTTCTTTCAACTCTCTCCTTTTCTTCCCTCTCTTTTTTTCTTCTATTTCTTTCAACTCTCTCCTTTTCTTTCCTCTTTTTGTTTCTTCTATTTCTTTCAACTCTCTCCTTTTCTTCCCTCTCTTTTTTTCTTCTATTTCTTTCAACTCTCTCCTTTTCTTCCCTCTCTTTTTTCTTCTTTTTCTTTCAGCTCTCTTCTTTTCTTCCCTCTCTTTTTTTCTTCTATTTCTTTCAACTCTCTCCTTTTCTTCCCTCTCTTTTTTTCTTCTATTTCTTTCAACTCTCTCCTTTTCTTTCCTCTTTTTGTTTCTTCTATTTCTTTCAACTCTCTCCTTTTCTTCCCTCTCTTTTTTTCTTCTATTTATTTCAACTCTCTCCTTTTCTTCCCTCTCTTTTTTTCTTCTATTTCTTTCAACTCTCTTTTTTTTTTCCCTCCCTTTTTTTTCTTCTATTTCTTTCAACTCTCTCTTTTTTTTCCCTCTCTTTTTTTCTTCTATTTCTTTCAACTCTCTCCTTTTCTTCCCTCTCTTTTTTTCTTCTATTTCTTTCAACTCTCTCCTTTTTTCCCTCTCTCTTTTTTCTTCTATTTCTTTCAACTCTCCTTTTCTTCCCTCTCTTTTTTTCTTCTATTTCTTTCAACTCTCTCCTTTTCTTCCCTCTCTTTTTTCTTCTTTTTCTTTCAGCTCTCTTCTTTTCTTCCCTCTCTTTTTTTCTTCTATTTATTTCAACTCTCTCCTTTTCTTCCCTCTATCTTTTTTCTTCTATTTCTTTTAACTCTCTTTTTTTCTTCCCTCTCTTTTTTTCTTCTATTTCTTTCAACTCTCTCCTTTTCTTCCCTCTCTTTTTTCTTCTATTTCTTTCAACTCTCTCCTTTTCTTCCCTCTCTTTTTTTCTTCTATTTCTTTCAACTCTCTCCTTTTCTTTCCTCTTTTTGTTTCTTCTATTTCTTTCAACTCTCTCCTTTTCTTCCCTCTCTTTTTTTCTTCTATTTATTTCAACTCTCTCCTTTTCTTCCCTCTCTCTTTTTTCTTCTATTTCTTTCAACTCTCTCCTTTTCTTCCCTCTCTTTTTTTCTTCTATTTCTTTCAACTCTCTCCTTTTCTTCCCTCTCTTTTTTCTTCTATTTCTTTCAACTCTCTCCTTTTCTTTCCTCTCTTTTTTTCTTCTATTTCTTTCAACTCTCTCCTTTTCTTCCCTCTCTTTTTTCTTCTATTTCTTTCAACTCTCTCCTTTTCTTCCCTCTCTTTTTTTCTTCTATTTCTTTCAACTCTCTCCTTTTCTTCCCTCTCTTTTTTTCTTCTATTTCTTTCAACTCTCTCCTTTTCTTCCCTCTCTTTTTTTCTTCTATTTCTTTCAACTCTCTCCTTTTCTTCCCTCTCTCTTTTTTCTTCTATTTCTTTCAACTCTCTTTTTTTCTTCCCTCTCTTTTTTTCTTCTATTTCTTTCAACTCTCTCCTTTTCTTACCTCTTTTTGTTTCTTCTATTTCTTTCAACTCTCTCCTTTTCTTCCCTCTCTTTTTTTCTTCTATTTCTTTCAACTCTCTCCTTTTCTTCCCTCTCTTTTTTTCTTCTATTTCTTTCAACTCTCTCTTTTTCTTCCCTCTCTTTTTTTCTTCTATTTCTTTCAACTCTCTCCTTTTCTTTCCTCTTTTTGTTTCTTCTATTTCTTTCAACTCTCTCCTTTTCTTCCCTCTCTTTTTTTCTTCTATTTATTTCAACTCTCTCCTTTTCTTCCCTCTATCTTTTTTCTTCTATTTCTTTTAACTCTCTTTTTTTCTTCCCTCTCTTTTTTTCTTCTATTTCTTTCAACTCTCTCTTTTTCTTCCCTCTCTTTTTTTCTTCTATTTCTTTCAACTCTCTCCTTTTCTTCCCTCTCTTTTTTTCTTCTATTTCTTTCAACTCTCTCCTTTTCTTCCCTCTCTTTTTTTCTTCTATTTCTTTCAACTCTCTCCTTTTCTTCCCTCCCTTTTTTTCTTCTATTTCTTTCAACTCCTTCCTTTTCTTCCCTCTCTTTTTTTCTTCTATTTCTTTCAACTCTCTCCTTTTCTTCCCTCTCTTTTTTTCTTCAATTTTTTCAACTCATTCCTTTTCTTCCCTCTCTTTTTTTCTTCTATTTCTTTCAACTCTCTCCTTTTCTTCCCTCTTTTTGTTTCTTCTATTTCTTTCAACTCTCTCCTTTTCTTTCCTCTCGTCTCTCTCCTATTCTCCTCATCTCTCTATTTATATCTTCATCGTTTACTGATATCTTTCTCTAACAGCACATCCGAATTGCTGACCGCCAAAATCAAAGGTTAACCAGAAAGAAACCGCTCACTCGAACGGTCACCATTTTCTCCATTTAGCTAATCGGCCATTTTGCATTTTGTCCATTTAGCCGATCGGCCATTTTGTTTTGATATTTATTTGTAGAACTCGAATATCATCACGTGTTCTTTAACTCG
The DNA here is from genome assembly GCA_963556195.1 of Sepiola atlantica. Classification (NCBI taxonomy): domain Eukaryota; kingdom Metazoa; phylum Mollusca; class Cephalopoda; order Sepiida; family Sepiolidae; genus Sepiola; species Sepiola atlantica. The sequence goes on along the minus strand of OY744547.1, from coordinate 18,256,737 downwards.
CATTTAAATACGTACATTAGTTTCCCTTTCATTTCTACGCCCATCACTTTGAACTCAATCAACCGTTCATAAATACACTTACAACAACGAAACATCAAATCACTGACATTTATAAACATATAAATAAAGACGTTTCCCTACATTTTTTCATTCGAAAAGTCATAAACTGTGACATATCTGTTCAGACATTTTTCTTCCATAACTAAAGATAATAATTTTTTTTTATTCTATATCAGTATTTACTCACTAGGAGTTCTCACACAGGTCATCATCAGTGATTGCTCATTGATAATAACCGGTGGTGTTCCCTGGAGTCTGAGTGATAACAAGTCTCTCCAAGTTTCAAGTACTCTCCACAATAATTATTGCAACTGATTTTGCGTTATCGCAACACTCGTTTACCGTTGATTTCTAGCTAGAAACGCTCATTTGTCTTCTCTGGGATTTGGATGGCAATAAACCTCCTCACAGTCCAAGTACTCTCCGCACATTTCTTTCCATCCTCCTTGACCATTCAGCACTATTTCGTGTGGTATCGGCCGAGGCTGGTGTCATCATTTTTTTTTCTTTAACATGGTTCACCCCAAACAAGGCAGGCCGCCACTGTAGACGTAAGGGGCTACTGAGAAGAAAGAAAAGGGGAGAAGGTTGGGGGGAGGTCAGCCTAAACTGGGATCTGCGCAGCGAGATGTCTGTTTACATTAGTTTTAAATTTCTGCATGTCAGTATTATCGGGGAAACAGGGGGCAGAGAGGGAGTTCCTGGGGCCAGCAGCACGAGGAAAGAAGCTATTTGAGTAGAAGGCTCTCCGGCATCTGGGGACCTCCACAGAGGGCAATTTATGAAATTTCTTGTAGTTTCAGTTTCCTTGAGTTCATGTGGTGGTGTTCTTTCTATGTTTTTGTTTTATTTATACTGCGACTTCCATGTGCCTGGTTAGCGTTCTCAGTTTGTGTGGGTTTGTTTTTGCATTCGAGGATTTTCCATAAAATTTCAGCTGTTTTCATCATTGCTGTCCGTTGTATAGTCTCGGTCTTCCCTTTAATTCCAATTTCTCACGGTCATTTTTCCAGTTTTTTTTTTTCGGAACTGTTCCAAGTGCTCCTACGGTTATTGGTATTATATTAACTGTCTTCATGTTTCATGCAATTTTCAATTATCTGACAAGTTCCGTGTGTTTGCTTCAAAAAGACACATAAAAAGGGAGCAGCGAAATGAGAAACGAAAACATGAGAAAAGAAACGTAGGAAGAGAAACGGTGACATAGACGATTCATAAGAATCATAAGAGACCCACGAAAACAAATAGACATGCCTACGAAATTGACACTGAGACAGTAATTTATATCGCTACTGACAGGTACACAAAACAATGCGATTATAACTAACTATATCAAACCTAAAATAGACAAAACAGAAGAAAACAGTAAATGTAGACTTCACGGACAAAGAGACGAAACGATAAATTACATAATAAACGAATGCAGAAGACTAGCCACAAATGGAATAAGACAGCAGATACGACTGCGTGAGAAAGACACTTTGAATAAGCAGGTAAATGGTACAGAGACAAAGCGGAAGCACTATTGGAAAAAGAACAGTCATAAAATTCTCTCGGACATGGAAATTCAAAGGGACAGACTCATCCAAGCAAAGAGACCAGACGTGATAATAATACACAAAACGGAAAAACCTGCCAAATAGTTGATTTCGCCATCTCAGCAATTGACAGGGTGAAGATTGAAATAGCCACAAAGCTAAAAAGAATATGGAACATGAAAAAAGATACTGCAAAACCAATAGTTGTAGGTGTTCTGGAAAAGTACTAGGAGAAATTGGAATCACAGGGATGTTTGACACCATAAAACGCACGGTACTCATGAAAATTGTGGAAATACATCCATAGACATATATATGTTTCGCGTTTATATTTTACGCTCGTCAGTATAAAATTACGTAACCGTGTCACCGGTCGAAAAATTCGAACTCCGGATCTACGTATTTTATGAAACCTGTTTTCATAACAATTCAGCCAACGCGACGACCACGCTTTGAAATGCGAGAGATATACGTCTTGTATTCTTTCAATGGAAACACAAGTACTGTAATTCTAAAGAGAGTTATATCTCTCAATGGAGAAGAAGCATGCAACGTGACTAATTTATGAATCATAAATTTATAATAATTAAAAAGAGCTATACTTAGCTGAGCTTTATAATTATTATTAATAAATTAATATGTTTTTATATCCATGGACATATATGTGTTTCACGTTTTTATTTTACGCTCGCCAGTATAGAATTACATAGTTCGAACCACCGGATCCACGTATTATGAACCCTGGTCTCGTAACCATTCTGTCAACGCGCTGATCACGCTTAGAAATGCGAGAGAAATACGCCCTGTATACGTTCAATGTTCTATCTATCAAGGGAGAGTGCCATGCAACGTAACTAATTTATGAATCATCAATTTATAATCTTTCTTGGATAGGGTGCAAAAATAATTTCTAACCTAGTAGGTCCCGTACTGTCTACTATATTCCACTACATATATATATATATATATATATATATATATATATATATAGAGAGAGAGAGAGAGAGAGAGAGAGAGAGAGAGAGAGAGAGAGAGAGAGAGAGAGAGAGAGAGACACACACACACACACACACACACAGACAGGCAAACAGAGAGAGAAAGAAATAATCGGTCGACAAACACCTGTCTACATTTTGTTTCCTTCGACAACCTAGTTTCTCCTTCTCGACAAACGCCTGGGTGCAAAAATAAAAAAAGGTAAAGGTCGCATAGCCTGGACGGAGTTTGACCTAAACACTTTATTTAATCAACGAGGATAGATTGTTCTCGTCATGTCAGCCATCACCGGATAGAAGTTTTGAGTAATTCTTATTTAATTCTTTAAGGTTACGCCTGGTGTAACTAGCTTTAGATCCACATGGACACTTGGCGCAATGATAAACGTGTTAAGTAATAAATCTGTTCTGTCAGTATTCTAAAGGTTCATGGTTCAATCATCAATACAGGCGATGTATTATGCTCCGATGAATTGGCTACTCTGGTGCCCCCTCGACGTAAATTCACTAGACCAACTCGACAATCAACTAGATCTCATTCATTCACTGTGGAGGTCCCCAGATGCCGGAGAGCCTTCTACTCAAATAGCTTCTTTCCTCGTGCTGCTGGCCTCTGGAACTCCCTCCCTGCCCCCTGTTTCCCCGACGGTACTGACATGCAGAAATTTAAAACTAATGTAAACAGACATCTCGCTGCGCAGACCCCAATTTAGGTTGACTTCCCCCCCCCCCCCAACCTTCTCCCCTTTTCTTTTTTCTCAGTAGCCCCTTACGTCTACAGTGGCGGCCTGCCTTGTTTGGGGTGAACTATGTTATAAAAAAAATAAAAACTATGAATAAAATTAAAAAATACTACTCAAGACCTCTACCCGGTAATGGCTGACGGAACGAGAACAATCTACACGCGTGGATTAACGAAAAAGTTCAGTTCGAAATTCCGTCTCGGTTATCGAATTCGACATAAGAATTTTCCGAGTTCGACAAGACTAAACTGAAGAATGTCGGAGATTACATCGGCCGAAACGCTGTGAAAATAACATTGAAGATGAGAATTGTAGTCAGAATAATCTAAATAATACAAAAAACGTTCGTCTCTGAAGATTACCCGCATGTGTAAAATAGTTTTGTTTTTCGCGATGTAACGATAGTCGAAGTGACGGAGTGCAAGAGGGATGAAACACGCCGATAAGCAGCCGACATTGCCTCGTCGCCATGTTGTACGAGCGCTTTCGTAGCAGATCACACAGATGTATTATCGCTGAAGATCAGAAAAGATGTGATTGACTAATGTTTTTATTGGGGGGGGGATAAAAAAACAACAACCTGTTTGTCATCAATCAGCTCGTCAAGTTACGAGAGATTATATTTATTTATTTATACATTACAGAAGATCAAAACAACATCTGTAACCGTCGGTTTCAAATCCAAACAAAAGGGACCTATAATTGGTTCGCTTTATCGGACTCCTACGCCTTTGTTTGGATTTGAAACCGACGGTACCAATGTTGTTCTGATCTTCTGTAATTACATCTATAAATAAATATTACGCTCTTTTTTTTTAATTTTCTTAACAATCAAGCAGTCTGCTAAGATTCTCTCTCACTAATCTTACATATATATATATATATATATATATATATATATATATATGTATATATATATATGTATATATATATATATATATGTATATATATATGTATATATATATATATGTATATATATATATATGTATATATATATATATATATGTATATATATATGTATATATATATATATGTATATATACATTTAGGGGAGGTCGATTTTGAAACTGTAAATTATCGCACTCGAAGAAAGTTGCCAAATAATGTCAAAAGTTACCACAAGAAATATTTTTCTTCAAAATTTTGTATTTATTTGAGCATTGCAACTTTAAGATCAAATAAATCGAGATTTTTTCTCACTGCCGAGATTTCACCGGCAGATGTGTCGCCTTAAATTAAACCCGGGTTTTAACAAAAAAAAGTAATATATTACTTAATAATAAATATTTTAAAGTTTATTATTATTTTTCTTAAGAAATTAAATGTACATATTCAAATTAAAAAGGAATAAAACACTATGATATTTAATGTTATATATAAATAATTATTTGTTTACATAGGCGTTTTATTTATTGGATATTTTTTATGGTATTCACCGGTTGAAAATTCATCGGGCGAATTTGACTTCCCGTGTTGATTGTCTGTTTAATTATCACACATATATATTGAATTGTCGAGCGCTGGCTTATCTAATCCCACTTTCCCGACCTTTTGTCACACCTTACCTTGTGGGAGTTAGATAAATAAAAACTAGTTCAGCCAGGGGGTTTTACCCCACCAAATAAACCGGTATCGTCCGGGCCTTTGGGTCTGGATTCACGCCCGTCTATTGGGGCTTGTCCGTCCTGTGCAGTTCTAGGAGGTGCATCTCCCAGGTTTTGCCTTCCCTCTTTGGGGAGGAGTAAGTTTATTGCTTACTGTCTGAGGCGGCCCTACCGGGGAATGCCGACGAAGCTGCCCAGGCAATTTTTAAATGGCCAGAGTGCTCACCTCTCGAGCACTGGCTTTCTCATCCCACTTTCCTGACCTTTTGTCAATCTTACCTTGTTGGGGGTAGATAAATAAAATCTAGTTCAGCCAGGGGTTTTTACCCCACCAAATAAACCGGTATCGTCCGGGCCTTTGGGTCTGGATTTACGCCCGTCTATTGGGGCTTGTCCGTCCTGTGCAATTCTAGGAGGTGCATCCTCCCAGGCTTTGCCTTTCCTCTTTGGGGAGGAGTAAGTTTATTGCTAACTGTCTGAGGCGCCCCTACAGGGGAATGCCGACGGGGCTGCCCAGTCAATTTTTTAATGGCCAGAGTGCTCACCTCTATAGCGCAGGGTTATCTAATCCCACTTTCCTGACTTGTGTCACATCTTACCTTGTTGGAGGTAGATAAATAAAACTATTTCAGCCAGGAGTTTTTACCCCACCTAAAATATATGTATTGGAGTTGATGGGAGAATGGATAAGGACACATTGATGTATAAGGAAATTGTGGATGAAAATAGACAGAGAATTATGAAAAAAACTAAGGGACCAGAACACCATTTAACTTTTACAAAAGAAACACCATGTGAAAGTAAATATCTGACACATAGAGTTCTTCCGAATAGTGGTGCAACAGGTGCTGTTCATGCAGATCAAGTGGTGGATGTTTTGCATGAATTCCACAGTGAGAACAGTATCAAGGCTATACTTGTTGACAACACTAATACCAACACAAGTTGCGATGGTGGAATGGTTGCAATTTTAGAAAAAAAACTTTTTAAAACTCTTCACACAATTGGTTGCTCTTTGCATCATAATGAACTACCTTTCAGAGCCCTTTTTAAAAACATAGATGGTTGCGCAAAGGGCCCTACAACATTCAGTAGCCCTCTGGGGAAATTATGCTCAAATGATTGCTATGATTTACCCCAAATATCATTTTCCAAAATTGATGAAATACATGATCTTAGTTCTGACCAAAGACTCCTTTATGAATACACAGTAGGTATTTCTAGAGGTAAGGTTGACTCTAGATATGCCTCCTGGAAAATTGGTCCTTTAAACCAAGCAAGATGGTTAACTTTGGCCATCAGGCTTATGTGTTTATGGACTCGTGGTGCATACCCACAAAGGCACACAACAAAACTACACTATGTAGTAAATTTTATTGTAAATGTGTATGCCACTTTTTGGTTTGAAATTAAAAGAAATAGTAAATTCCACAATCAGTAAGTGCACATTTTTAATATGACCCAGAGGATTAAGGAGAAGCCTCAGGAAATCCAAGGTATCACATTTAGAAATATACAAGGTAATACATTTTGTTTACTGCCTGAAAACTTTCTATATTCCATGGTTAAATCTGAGGAGATTGAAGTAAGAGAAGAAGCTTTAAAAAGAATTTTGGCCATTAGGTAAGTAATATTTATTCATATATCTCTGACTCAATTATTTATTCCAATTTATAGAATGATTTTTAAAGATTTTATCTAATTTCACCATAATTATTAAAGCAGTACAGATTGGAATTTTTTAATAATTCAATTAATTAATTTGTTCTTTCAGGAGTGAGGAGTCAACCAGAAAAAGATTAAAAAGAATACTACCTATTAATTTTAATGCCACACATTGGACACAATTAATAGATTTAAAATTATGCGGCATTTTTGAACCACCAATGACGGAAGATTTTACTGAATCTGAACTTCGAGAATCGTTGATGAATGGAACCAAGCTTGACTTGCCAGATTTGCCCTCACATTCTCAGGGTGTGGAACGGGCAGTTAAGTTAATAACAGAAGCTTCACAAACTGTATATGGTTTTGAAGCAAGGCATCAACACATTACAGCCAAAGTTTTGAGTCAGAAATTGAGACCAGCATTTTTGTCTAAGGGGTCTTATATGGAGATATTTGACTCTCTATATTAAGCTTCATTAAAATAGTGTTAGGTTTTTCCTTATTTCTTTGCTTGTTATATTTTCACTAATAACAGAAAAAATCATTTTTTTAGGTATTCAAATATTACTGTTTAATTCATAACGTTAAAAGGTAGTTTACAAAAGCAGATACTGAAAATGAGGGGGGGGGGCAAATTTTCAATTTGAAGATTTCTTTAATTCATATCATTTTTATAAAATAAAAGGACATTCCCTGCTTTTAAATGCTAAAATTATTTGGTTTTCACACCAATATTCAAGCAAATCTTGCAAAAACGAGGAATTTTCAGTATATTCTTGTCTACCTTCTTTGATACCAAACGCTCAAAAAACCGCTGAAGTTTTTGATCTAATTTTTTGCATGAGTATTTAATAGGTCTACATACAACTTTCCGAACGTGCCTTTTTTTAATATTTAAAAAAAAGTGTAAAATCGACCTACCCTAATACATATATATATATATATATATATATATATATATATATATATATATATATATATATATATATATATATATATATATATATATATATATATACTGGACGTATTCGTGACCCATTTGGTAACAACCAACTACCACTATATTCATTTCGTTCTGATAAGACATTCTTTTTGCATAATTAAAAACAATAAAAAATCCTCATATATATATATATATATATAT
>OY744547.1:18231485-18246485 GCA_963556195.1 Sepiola atlantica | reverse complement strand
TTTTCCCTTGTGTTGTGAATTGGCATCAATCAACAGTAGACCATTAACGAATTTGTGAATCCACACCCAGTTGATAGGGTTTCGTTTCATTTGGTGGCGATTTAAAATCAGCAGCGACGATGGAAACTGATTAAAAAGCATTTTTTTTGTTCTCCCCAGACAAGGCCACAACGTAAGGGGCTAATTTGATAGGGACCTAAGTGATGAATTGGGCAGCAAGATATTTGTTCATATTACATTTAAATTTCTATATGGTCGGGGAAACAGGGAGGAGGGAATTCCAAAGGTCTGAGGAAAGAAGTAACTAGAGTATTAAGTTTTCCGGCATCTAGGGACCTCTACAGTGAAGGGGTTGAATTTTGCGGCTCGTCGGAGGTATTTACGTTGAGGTGGTACAAATGTTGCATACCTCCCGCTTGGTCCGTACTAGTTCTCGTTTTGTATACTCGTCCCGTAACGGGTCGTGGCAGTTCTCGCTTAAACAACTGGTCATTTTTAACACTAAAAATGTATATGTTGCATACCTTTTAATTTCTCGTACCTTTACTTCTTCGTCGCGGAGGGGCGCCGTCTCGATGTCGTCTAGTGGTTGAATTCTTTCTTCGTTTCTGTACTGCCGTGAACCTTGCCGCTACAACAAAACTTCATGACCGTTTCAGGAGACAATAAATCTTTTAAACTTTCAATTCTGTTTTATTTCAGGGAGAGGATTTCCGTCGGCTTGGAGATATTCACTAACGTCGAGGGAGAGACCAAATTACTGCTTTATCGTAATTACTTTGTAACTTAAGTCCTTATTCTCATTCAAGAAGGGGTTAGGAAGAAATCTCTGCCTGTATTCTCTTAGGAAATTTAAATCCCATATTTCACTTGAAGACTACATAGAGAAGTCGACTGTTCGGCTCGCTTCCAAAACCCAGACTCAAAACTCTGCTTCCCACGCAAAAGCCAGTGACGTCACAGAGCCCCTATCGCAGGTGCACATTGACTCTTGATCTGAGGTCTCGTCAACGTGGTGACCCTGTCAGCGTCTGTGAGCTCCGACTGTGAGAACAGCCGTATTCTGCACTCGACTGTACGGGTCCACCCGCACTAAATCGCGTAAGCCAAACCAAACGATTTTCGCCCACCTCAAGATGCGTCCGTCCTCACAGGGCCATTATCCAACACAAGTGGGGCACAAGGTATAGCGTCAGGCTTCGGACTCTGGGGGTCCTGGTTTCTAGTCTTGCTATGTTCAGCTACGCTGATGAGACGTATAACGACGAAACACGTGTCCATGAATAATTATGTTTTAGAAATAGATATATACGTCGCTCCCCATCGTGACGGGAAAATTATTCCAACTAGCATTTAGGTAGAGTGATTTGCGTTCGAAACTACTGCAAACAAAACAAACAAATAAATGAGATCTATAAAAAGATGTACATTTAGTACTTGCGGTGGTTGGCTCAGTGGTAGATCTTCAGACTTAAGACTCCGGGGTCCTGGTTTTAAATATGTTTTTTAAAAAAAAAGAAAAAAAGAGAAAGAGAGGGAAGAGGAGAATGAGAGGATAGATAAACACGCATTTTAAAGGGTATAAAAAAGACGAATGATGGTTTACCAGATAGAAAGAGAGGTAGGGAAAGAGAGGGGGCGATAGAGTTAGAGACAGGTGAATGAAGAGGAGAGAGGTAAGGAGAGGGTGATAAAGAGGAAGATATGGGCAATATTGATTAGAGAAAAGGGAGTAGGGAGAGATGTAGACAAAAGGGGAAGGAATAGGGTGCAGAATGGGAGAGATAGAGAGGGGAAAAGATGAGTTAAAGAAAGGATGAGATGGGGAGAGGGATAAAGAAATGGTGAGAAAGGGATTACGAAAGGGGGATAGAGAGGTAGAGAATGAGAGAAAAGGGGGAGAAAGAAAGGAGGGAGAAAAACGATAATTTTACATGGTACAAAAGAAGCCGGTAAATTGGAAAAGAGATCGGACATTATTTTGTTGCTCAAAACAAAATAGGGTTTGGTCGGAAGTCACAAGGTGGAGTCTTGGAAGAGCAGATGGGTTGGATGGCGAGGTAAAAAAAAAAAATCTGTCGAATTGGACAGATTGAGATAAAAGTATGAAAGACAACAATAAAGCCATAATTAATCGAGTGGATATGAATTTGTCAAAAGTGTAATCCGGCTTTTATGATATGATCTCTCTTTCCCTTTTATGATCATGTTATTATTTTTTTTCTATTTCATTTTTGGCCTTTACGTGCTTCCATATTTTTCTCTCTCTTTTTAACATTCCATATTTTTTTCTTTCATCTTCCAAACGTGTTGGCCTTTTTCTTATTGGGTAAAGAGGGAGGAGTAGATAGAGAGGAGAGAGAGGAGATAGAGAGGAGAAGATATATAGATAGAGAGAGTGGGAGAGAAGACGGAAGATAGACAGGGAGAGAGGAGAGAGGGGGTTATGATCGTTTTTTTGTATTTGTTTTTTTTTTTTTTTCATTTTTGTCAACATGTTGTTATTTTTTCTATTTCTTTTTTTGGCCTTTACGTGCTTCCATATTTTTTTTTCATTCTCTTATACTCTTCCAAATTTCTTTTTCTTCGCGATGCGTTTGCTTCTTTTCACATTGGGTAGAAAGGGGGAGGGATATCGAGAGAGGGGAAGCGTGAGGAGGATATAAAGAGTGAGAAGAGAGACAAGTTTTATGATAACATCAGTTTCTTTCCTTTTTTTATTATCATCATATTGTTATTTTTCAATTTCATTTGTTGTCCTTTACGTGCTTCCATAATTTCCGCTCTCTTTATACTCCTCCATATTTATTCATGTCTTTCAACTTCCAAACGTGTTAACTTTTTTCTTTTTTAATTCTACCACGTTTTTTTAGGTTCCTGTTTTTATTTTACATCTATTTATTTTTCTTGCATTATTTTTTTTTGCTCTTTTCATTTTCCCTTGTTTTGAATTTGTTCCTCAAAAATTTTTTTTTTTGTTACTTTCGTCCTTCCACAGTTTCTCGAACATACACACACATACGTATCTACTTTCTTTTATTCGCTTTCTTATTGTTTTAAAATTCTATAGAAAAATTGTAAGTTAAAAAAAAAGAAGCACCACCTCCCCCTCCACACACACACACCATCGTTCAGGCGAAATGATTTCTTCTTTCTTTTCATATCTTTACAGTCTTATTTAAAAGATAAATACATTTGTATAAAAATGAACGAAATGTTAATATCTATTGATATGAATAAATACAAATGTTTTTGTCTTGTGTTTACAAAAAACTTATGAATAAAATGTTTACTATTGAAATTTTGGTTTCAAGTATTTCAAGTTCCGAATTTGTGAAGCGATGGTGTGCTGGCAAAGCCAGCTAGCCTCTAAACATAAGTAAAAAATAAGTCTCTTTAATTCTATACTATTTCTATTATCCTTATTATACTTAGTAGTAGTAGTAGTAGTAGTAGTAGTAGTAGTATTATGAGGAGGGGGAGGGGGAGGAGTGGTAGTAGTAGTATGAGGAGGAAGAGGAATGGTGGTAGTAGTAGCAGTAGTAGTAGTGGTTGTAGTAGTAGTAGGAGGAGGAGTGGTAGTAGTAGCAGTAGTAGGAGGAGGAGAAGGAGGGGGAGAAGAAGGAGAAGGAAATAGGGAGGAGAAGGAGTGGTAGTAGTAGTAGTAGTAGTAGTAGTAGTAGTAGTAGTAGTAGTAGAATGTTTTCACTAGTACTTCCCAAACAGGTCGTCATCAGTGATTGCTCACTGATGATAATCGGTGGTGTTCCCTAGAGTCTGAATGACAGCAAGTCACCCCAGATTTCCAGTACTCTCCACCTCTTTTGATAAACATTGCAGATGATTTTGCGTTATCACAACAGCCGATTACCATTGATTCCTTGCTGTCAAAGACCATTGATCTTCTCCGGGATTTGGGTGTGAAAAGCCTCCCCAAGGTCCCAGTACTCTCCGCACTCTTCCATTTGGGGTCTGGTTAATACTCGCCTTTCTCGGTCTTTCTATCCTCCTTGACCATTCATGATGATTTGGTATGGTATCAGTCGATGCTGATGCCACCATTGGGGGTGTCAGTTTATAAAATGATGATGATAATGATTATTATTGGTCCCCCGATTTATAAAATCGGGAGACCTATGTTTTGAGGCATTTCCGTCCGTCCGTCTGTCCGTCCATCCGTCCGTCCGTCCGTCCGTCCGGATTTTTCTCCGCAACCATTCATTGAATTTCTCTGAAATTTTGCATGAAGTTGTAACTTTTGTCAGGCTAGAAAGTGACATTCTCTGATTTTTGAAAAAAAATCTGGTTAGCCCCCCCCCCCCCCGGGGGGGGACAAAAGGCCCAAAAATGGCAAAAAATGACATTTTTTGCCCCATAACTTTACATCCATCCATTCAATTTCTCTGAAACTTGGCCAAAATATGGAGGCAATTGTTCCTAATAGAAAATAAGTATCGCTGACATTGAAAAAAATCTGGTTCGCGCCCCCAGGGGGTCAAAAGCCCCCAAAATGGAAAAAATGACCCTTTTCTCCCATAACGTTTGATCCATTCATTCAATTTTTCTGAAACTTGGCCAAAATGTAGAGGCAATTGTTCTGGATATAAAATGAGCTTGTTTGACCTCAGAAAAATTCTGGTTTGCACCCCCAGGGGGCCAAAGGGGGGTAAAAAATGCCCCAAATTGCCCAAATTTATTGCATTTTACACTCGCCACATCGAGTCACATACAGAGGGGGACCACGCGTGAGCGGCTTGTTGTTATTATTATTATTATTATTATTATTATTATTATTATTATTATTATTATTATTATTATTATTATTATTATTATTATTATTATTATTATTATTATTATTATTATTATTATTTTTATTATTATTATTATGATGAAAGTAATAAGATTTATTATTTGGCCATCTTATTTACATTTGTGATAAGTCACGGCCATCGTAATGACCAGCCCAGTGCACTGGAAAATGACGACATGCTATACAATAGCAAACGAAATATGTCGAACAGTCAGACTATGGACATTTTGACCCCCCCCCCCTCCCTTCACTTAAAAATTCACCAAAATTCAGAAAATCAACCAATTTTAATGAAATTTTCAGTATTTATTGATTAACGATCACGGTATATAATTAATTCATTACTTTATTAGAAATCTTAGTGCAAATTATTATTTCGTGTAATTTGCATAGGCTAGATAGCAAACATTAAATTAAAACTTCATAAAATTGTGTTGTCATAAATTTTTGAATCTTTAAAACATGAAAATTTTTATTTGAAAAACAATTTGCCTGATTTAATATTCATTCTTTAAATAAGTTCTTTCTTTCCGGATCATTTTTAATGTTTGAGTTGATTGTTATGAGTTGTGATGTATGGAAATATCTCTTGGTTCATAAACACAAGAAATAGAAGAAAACAAATCCCTATTCTTGGGCATTGTTATTCTTTATCTGAACATTTCATTGTCATTAGTTGTAGCTGAATAATTTGATAAGAGTTGCTCTCAATTCTAAAAAAGAATACATGATGTTTCTCTCATATATCCAGAATGCTGAATGCGTAGCAATTTCAATTTCTACCAATTAAACTACTTTTGTATTTCTATTATACTAAACCCGGAATTCTCAGGCGACATGATAGGTAATTGTACACAGAAAAAAAAAATTTTAATTTGTGATGGTCAAAAAGTGGGAGATCGGTTTACGTTAAATTTATATAGGAAACTGATCACACTCCTAAAATCTAAAATAGTTGAAAAAAATTCCAAAGAATAGGAAATTCTCTGGCGACATGATACACCGAAAAAAGAAACAAAAATTGGTCCGTGACAAAGTTGAGAAAAACGGGTGGTAAATAAACTTTGAAAAAAAAATTCCAAAGAATATGAAATTCTCTAGCGACATGATACACCGAAAAAAGAAACAAAAATTGGTCCGTGACAAAGTTGAGAAAAACGGGTGGTAAATAAACTTTGAAAAAAAAATTCCAAAGAATAGGAAATTCTCTAGCGACATGATACACTGAAAAAAGAAAAAAAATTGGTCCGTGACAAAGTTGAGAAAAACGGGTGGTAAATAAACTTTGAAAAAAAAATTCCAAAGAATAGGAAATTCTCTAGCGACATGATACACTGAAAAAAGAAACAAAAATTGGTCCGTGACAAAGTTGAGAAAAACGGGTGGTAAATAAACTTTGAAAAAAAAATTCCAAAGAATAGGAAATTCTCTAGCGACATGATACACTGAAAAAAGAAACAAAAATTGGTCCGTGACAAAGTTGAGAAAAACGGTTATTAAATAAACTTTGAAAAAAAAATTCAAATTATTAAATAGTTAAAATTAAGGCACTTGTGCAGAATAGATATTTTTGTTTTCATTTGTGAAGAGTTACAGTAACGTCAACAGCAGACAGTCCTGTATTTTTTTTAACTCAAAAGTAAATCAAACATGAAAGATTACGAATTCAGTAAATTAACACAAAATCAATAATTCAAAGTAATTAATAGAACATTTATTGAAATAAATTAAAATGAGTGTGTGTGTGTGTTTTTGCACAACGAGTAGTGTATTTAAAATATAGAAAAAAATTGTAGTAAATTAAAACAGTCATGTTTTTTTTTGGGGGGGGGGCGTCCAAACGGACAATTGTTTTAAGAAATTAAAATTTGTAAAAACGAACAGTTTCTTTGAATATGTGATTTGTTTTTCAAAACGAACAATTTATTTACAATATATTGTTTGAATATCTGAACGGACGAAATCAATGTTACGTTCGGGGTTCAATTGTATTATACGGATTATTTGAATATCTCGCTTATTTCGTTTGATTATCGCCCACATTTTGGATGAAATTTATTAATTAGTCTTAAATTGTATTTTTTTATCCCGAAATAAAATTCTAATTTATTTTTAAACACTTGAAAATCAAACATTAATACAATTCCTTCATCGTTGGCAGCCATGTTGGAATTTCCTATTATTTTCTTTAACGCTTGACATCTATAAAATGGAAATACTTTTGACTTAATTTTATTCATAAAAATTGTGGCGTCTGCGTTTATTTTCACATCTATAAAAAAAAGAAATAGGTTTTACTTTATTTTATTCATAAATATATTTTGGGGCTTTCGTGCGCACTTGAGATCCATAAATAAGATACTTTTATTTATAAAAAGAGGAGATGATGCCTAGGAAGATGGACTCATAAAAACAGAACAGATACTACACTAACTCCTCTCCGAATTGAGCATTGAAAGATAGTATATTAGTCTGAAATAGTATAATAAACCAATACAATTAATGGAACCAAAAGTATAGTTTTGACTCCAGCAAGACAGGGAATAAAGTCACAAATGCAGGAACAAGTAAACAATGATTTCCAAGTGAATGAATAATCCTTAGGGGCAGTCTTTCCGCCCATAGGACTTGCTGAAAAAAGAGGGACTCTCACCCATGCGCCTCATTGTCTTCGGCACTTCCGGTCGTCTTGATAGTGGTTCTTACTAAGCACTATCAATGACGTCACCAGAAAAAACTCGACTCAGTGGACTGGCCTGGGTTATTACGATGGTCGCGGCTAAGTACAGGCACACGTATGTAAATTAGATAATGACGCTAAGAAAAGAGAGTTACTCTTTCTCTAAATGTTCACAAAGACATCAAGAAATATTAGAGATTAGTTGAATCAACATAGATAGAAAAAGGGAGAGATGGCTGATCTGTTCAGTTAATTATAAATTACGACTAATTATAACAATTAAGACATTTTTTTTTCAAACATAACTCAAACTAAGAAGTAAGGTATAATTACTCCTAAACTAATTAACTGATCATTATGAATCTTGAAACACGGCTGCTAGGCGTAAGGATGGGTAATGTGGTCTATATTTAGTTCAGATTAGTTTTACGCGTATGGAATAAAGAGAGGGGTGAAGTCTTTCGTCAAAATTCAGATACCTTCGATTTTTGTGAAATTTTTACGATGGGTATTAGAATCAATTAATAAATATTCGCCAAATTTCAGTTTCTTTAGAGTATTTTAAATTGATTTAGGGTGCTTAATATTGGCGCCAACTCCCATTTGACAATTCAGATATTTCCGATTGCCATTAAATGTGATGCAACGTCATTAGGCACAAATTATGCCAATTATGCAAGATCACATTATTTTTTTTTTTTTGCTTGAGACTCCTTAAGCTTAAGCCGTTAATTTTAGACATTTTCTAGAATCAAAATCATGTAATGGATTTTGATCAAAATTGGAATAAGGATTCTAGACATAAGGTTGTGTCGCATTGCATCTTGATTTTAATCTTCGTAAGAGGACATAAAAGTGGTGCAAAACTGTTCTGTTCGGGGAATTAATTTTACTCGTCCTGGGACGGGGATTCTTCTCGTGTAACATAATAATAGATAGATAATATAATGTCCATTGTTTCTCCTCTTTTCATTATTGTATACTTTTTAATTGTTTTCGTTGAATCATTTTTTTACTCATTTTATTTTACCATACTTTTTTTATATTCATTTTTGTATTTTTATTGTCTTTTGTATAGTTTTTTTCTTTGTTTTTTTTTCCTTTGATTTTTTTTTTTTTTTTTTTTTTGCTTAGTATTTTGTATTGCTTTGGGGTTTTTTGGGGGAGGGGGTTGTCTTCCATATTGTTTGGACTTTTTTCATTTTTTTCCCCTCCTGTTTTTCTTTCAAAACAAAAAAAAAGTTGTCAATTTTTCTTTTGAACCTTTCTTCAAAGAAAAGGATAGAAAATTAAAAAAAATAATAATGCATGTCAAAAAAGCAAAAACAATAAAAAAAAAAAAATTAAAAAAAGCATCCGGGTAATCCGGTATTTTTATGTCCGTGATTCCCCTCACCATTCCCACAAAGCCCCACCACCAACCTCCACCTCCACCTCCACAACACACACACACATCCACTACCCAACCCCTTTTTTTCATTTCTTTCCGAACGTTGTACACAAGTTTCTTATCAATATTGCATCCAGACCTTTTTGATGCTCACCGTAGGGACATGAGTTTGTTTCGCATTGATGCTTCCATACAAAAAAAAACTGATAAATATTATTTCTTTCTTTATTTATTTAGTCGGCTTGTGTTGCAAGTGCATCTCGTTTAAGTGGCTGAAATCACTGCCTAATCCCCGAACAAAGCGAAAACAAAATGTCGAATGACCGGCGAGGGCTGAAAAAAAAATAGCCCGTTGATCATTTCGCAAAACATAGTTACGTCCCTGACAATAGACTATGGAATCGGTGGTGACGAGTTCAAATCCTAACGGATTGACTGTATTTACTAATATACTACTCTTGAAAGCCATGTGTTATACTTGTTGCCACAAAGTCTGTTCAAACAAACAACGGGTCAACGAGCCCTTGTGACCCTTGTGTCATCAAGTGCATTTAATCAGAGGTTATTGACTCGCTCAAGTGGTGTTAAAGAAAAATTGTCGCCCTCTTCCCGTTCTATATCTCGTAAAGATTTCTCCCCCCCCCCCTTACTTAGAGTAAACATTTTGTGGCACATGATATTGCCACCTCTCAACGAGAGGAAGATAGAAATATTTGAAAATTAGTTCGGACCAGGATCCTGAAGAAGGAATATGCCTGTCTCCTGGCAGCGACAATTCCCGGTCAACCCTAAAGGTACACGTTGTCTCAATTTTATTTCCTTCATACTTAAAGACATATTTTCAGGACTAAAATTATATTTTTGTTTTCATGTTTGACCAAATCCAAACATGTATTGCTGTCTTGGCCACAGTGTTTAAAAGTATTATATATACATGCATTTAATTTATCACGCAACACATTTTCACATATTTGAAAATATTATATATATATATATATATATATATATATATATATATATATATATAGAGAGAGAGAGAGAGAGAGAGAGAGAGAGAGAGAGATAATAAACAATAACAAATATTTATTATTATTTGTCGCTCCTCGAAAAAGTAGAGCACTGTAAGTGTAGTATTAACACAGCATGACGTCACTAGCTTTAAATGCATCGTTCCTTCCATTAAGAAAGTAGAACGCTCTAGACGTTAAGCCGCCGATAAAGTGTTAAAATTATCACCATTTATTCGCTATTTAATATTGGTCGTGTGGTTAAGGCGCCGGATTTGAGTTGAAAAATTCTTGTAATTCGGGGTTTCGAATCGCATGACCGGTAGTGAATTGTCATATCTCTATGCTGCTGAGTCCCGATTATTAAAAAGGACGAAACGTATACGTACAAACATGTATTATATATATATATATATGATATAAAGTTTTTCAAAAAATATTAATTTTTGACAGTGCTATGAGTTTTTTTTTACCCTAAAATATACTTTAGCCAAAAATTAGTTACAGTTTTATAACAATATGCTTTAATTAAAATTTTAATGACCAAATCATGCCGTAATAATAAAATTTTACTTTCAAAATCCTAATTTTTTAAAAATAATTTCGAGAAAAACCCAAGCATAGTTACAAACAAGAAAAACAGGGAAACAAAAATGAAAGTAAAAAAAAATCCCGGGCAACGTCGGGTATGGATACGTATAGCTAGTACTGTAATGCCACGACGAAAGTTATGAGAACTTTTTTAATATATCTTTCTTTTATTCACTGAGATGTAAGTGGCTACTGTCATAAGGGGCCATATTTGTAGGAACATCTTAAGTATGGAGCTGGGCAGCAAGATGTTTGTTCAAATTACATTTCTGCATATTGATACAGTCGGGGAAACAAGGAGTAAGGAGGGAATTCCAAATGCAAGTGGTTCTAAGAAAGAAGTAATTTGAATAGAAAGTTTTCCGGCATCTGGGAACCTTTATAGTGAAGGGGTGGGATTTTGCTGACAATCTTGCTTGTCGGATCCCTCACCAGCTAAAGGCTAACATAACATCTTTTGTTCAATTAACCATATACATAGACATTGTATTTCGGCTTTAGACAACCCCAAACGAAGATAAAGCAAAAAAGTTCAATGTTTACAGTTTGTTTCGGCATCAAATATTCCGGGGGGAGGGTTGCTAGTCTTTCTCCACTCTATCTTAATTTTCATGGTAGATGCTCGACTGAACTCCAATCTGCGACCCTTCCTCTGTAAAACATACACAGCAAAAACTCGTCTAGTTACAACCACTGTAAATAATTCTACTTGTTTCCTCGGTGTATCTGAAGCTAAAGAGAACTTTTATGAACGAAGTTTATTTCCAAGAACTACCCGTCTGTGGGACACAAAGTAACTGGGATGCTTCCCTGCTGACTACAACATGGTCGTTTTCAAGTCAAATGGTAACGAATTCTTGTTGATCCGTCCCATTAAGTAATCAAAGTCTTCCCAGTTACTACATTCGTCTTCAATCCTCAAGGTGTTTGTCTCACCGTCCACCTTAGAAGTTCATTAACCTTGATCCTCGAGTGGCCTTTGGGCCTTGATAAGTTGTGACTCACTAGTACCAAAAATATGCCGTAAAACAAACAATTGGTGGAATAGCGATACTACTACTGCTAGCAATTTTAGTACTACTACTACTACTACTAGTAGTAGTAGTAGTAGTAGTAGTAGTAGTAGTAGTAGTAGTAGTAGTAGTAGTAGTTTGGAGAAACGTGTTGTCACTCAGACCCCGGGGAACACCACTTGTTATTGCAAGTGAGCAATCACTGATAATAAATCGTGTGAAAACTTCTAGTAAGTAAATACAAACAAGAAGAAGAAGAAGAAGAAGAAGAAGAAGAAGAAGAGTAAACAGAAGAAGAAGGGGAGGAGGAGGAGGAGGAGGAGGAGAACTACGATGTCAAACTTCTTTGGGACATGCGCATACAAACTGATAAAGTTATTGAACATTACAAACCCGATCTAATCTTTCTAAACAAAATCAAGAAAACTTGCGTTATCATTGATATAGCCTCCCCCCCCCCTTCGATACCAGAGTGCAGGAGATAGAGCACGAAAAAATCCATAAATATCAAGACCTAGAATGAGAATTAGTTAGACTATGGAAATGTAAAGAAGTAAAGGTGATTCCCGTTGTAATTGGAGCGCTTGGAACAATAACGAAAAGCCACCATAAATGGCCTCAACAGATTAACGAGACAATTTATTTTCCAATTCTGCAAAAGACTTGTCTGTTAGGAACGGCGAAAGTGTTAAGGTACAGCTTGAATGTCTGAAGTCACCGGAATTGACTTGATTTTCCAAAGAAATCCAAGTAAAAACATCCAAAAGTTCGGACTACTATGGAAAAAAAAAATAAAAAAATAAAAAATAAAAAAAATAAATAAAATAAAATAAAATAAAAAAATAATAATAATAATAATAATAATAATAACAACAACAACAACAACAACAACAACAGCAGCAACAGCAGCAGCAGCAGCAACAGCAACAACAACAACAACAACAACAACAACAACAATAACAATAATAATAATAATAATAATAATAATAATAATAATAATAATAATAATAATAATACGGGACATGACGAAGAAAATTACACTTTAAAAGCGAAACGGAATCGCTATTGACAAAAAAAAATCGATCAGAACAAACGATATGAAAGTCAAGATAGACAACACTCAGGAAAACCGTAAATGTAGACTCTACGAACAAAGTGACGAAAAGGTGAATCACATCATAAATTAATGCCGAAAACTAACCCAAAGGGAATACAATAACGGACACGAATCAGTGGGGAAGGCAATTAACTGGGAACTATGCAAACGTCTGCACTTCGAACATGCAGAGAAATGACACAGACACAACCGGAAGCCGGTAGTGGAGAACGGAAATAATAAAATACTCTGAGATCTTGAAGTACAAACGGACAACGCATCCAAGCGAAGAAACCAGACGTGATAATAACCAACAAGAAATAGAATATCTGCCAAATAATAGAATTCGACGTCCCAGCAGTTCGCAAGGTGAAGATGGCAGAAAAATAAAGCAAACCAATGGTATTTGCTATAGAAGTTAATAGGAATGTGTGACATTACGAAAATGACTGTAATACCAATAAGTGTAGGAGTGAAAGACGTGGAAAAAGACTAGGATAAATCAAGGGGTGACGCCATACAACGCACGTCATTGATAGAAATATCAAGGAAAATCCTCGAGTGGGGAAACCAACCCATATAACCAGAGGTAAGCTGAAATAGAAATAGAGCAAAAAATATAGAAAGAAGATCACACGAATCCAACAGAACTGAAACTTCTAGAAACCCCATCATTTGAGATACTCTCTCCCCTATCCTGCAAAAAGAAATACACACACATGCACATATGGTGGCACCAGCCGACTATGTCATAGTTGTACGTACGTTATCACCTTTCACACACATTAAAAATATGAGATCATCCGATTAGAAAAGATGCTTATTATTGAATAATGTGATGGCGCTAAGGTAAAACATTCCTACTTTATCAATTTTAAAATGAATTGTTCCCAAATCAAATTATGTCGTCCCGTCGACGAAGACCTTACAATTTTAAATTTTCGTTTTATAGATTTTAAGAATATTTAGCTTACAATTATGTTTACAGTAATGATGCAGGGGGTATTTATTTTTACAATGAATTTAATTGCTGCAATTTTAAATGAATAAATATTTTTTTTTAACATAGTTAACCCCAAATAAGGCAGGCCGCCACTGTAGACGTAAGAGGCTACTAGGAAAAAAAGGGAGAAGGAAGGTTGTTTTTTTGGGTGGGGGGGTCAACCTAAATTGGGATCTGCGCAGCGAGATGTCTGTTTACATTAGTTTTAAATTTCTGCATGTCAGTACCGTCGGGGAAACAGGGGACAGGGAGAGAGTTCCAGAGGCCAGCGTCACGAAGAAAGAAGCTAGTGGAGTAAAAGGCTCTCCGGCATCTGGGAACCTCCACAGTGAATGGATGGGATTTAGTTGATTGTCGAGTTGGTCTAGTGAATTTACGTCGAGGGGGCACCAGAGTAGCCAATTCATCGGAGCATAATCCATGGTAGTATTTGTAAAACAAGCACAAGGATGCTACATTACGGCGATGGGATAGGAACTGGAGCTTGATTGACAGTGAGGGACCTCGTTTTGTACCACACAAAATAGTCGTAAAGGGGTCAAGGAGGATTGAAAGACCGAGGAGGGAGAGCATCATCTTGACCTCCACTGGACGCTGGAACCTTGGGGAGGCTAAATGGCAATAAAAAAAGGTTGTTATAAGTGATAAGTAAACGGCTGTTGTGATAACACAAAATTATTTGTAATTATTATCGAAAGAGGCTGAAAGTGCTGAAAATCTGGGGAGACTTGTTGCCACTTAGACTCCATGGAACGCGACGAGTTATTGCCACTGAGCAATAACTGAAAACTCCTAATGGGTAAATAATAATAAAATCGCAACCACAGAATATGGCCGTGAAAGGTCTAGGAGGATGGAAAGAACGAGGAAGTTAAGCACTGTCTAGACCTTAACTAGAAGGAAACGGAGGTACTTGAATCTTTTGAAGGCTTAAATTGCATGAAAAAACAACTTTACCAATGAGAACTGAATGGTAAACAGCTGTTGTGGGAACACAAAGTTATTTTTCTTACTGTGATCGAAAGATGCGAAGATCGCATGATATTTGGGGACACATTGTGTCAACCGTACTCCAGGGAGTACCACCTGCTTTGCCAGTGAGCGATCACTGGTAATTACTGGTGTGAGAACTCCTAGTGAGTAAATAATAAAGCCGTTTATTTAATGGTGAAAATGCCATGCAAAATATCTCCAGCCTCATTTCCATACAAACGTCGTTGATCTGATAAGAACTGACGACATTTTCTCCCGCCTTTTTTCTCGTTTCGTTCCAGCGTTTTCTCTTCGAGTTCCCGCGTCAAGAATTACAATCAAGCGAAAGAAAGGCGATCCGTGTCCATATTGCCTCATCGTTTGAAGTACACGGAAGATGCGAGAGAGGCAAGCATTATTCCCGGTAAACCAATGAGT
>OY744547.1:18216485-18226485 GCA_963556195.1 Sepiola atlantica | reverse complement strand
AAGAGACGACCCCCCCATCTCTCTCCACTCAATTTTGGCCTTGTGTCACATCTTGTTATTTTATAAAAAAATATTGCTCATATGAAGTTTTTGCAAATTTTTTTAAAGATAAATAAATTAGACTTTTGGCAAGGAATAAAGTGTAGTATCTGTTCTGATACTACACTTTATCTTTTCCTCCGGAGTGGCTATTTCATGTGAAAATTAGACTGACAGAGTCTTGGTCATAATATGTGTTGTGAAGTAGTCCAACAGTAAAAAGAAGAAGCTAAGTCGAGGTTGGGTTAAGATAACAAGTGCATTAACATAAAAGGTACAAAGGTAAGGAAACTGACTGGCACTCGGCTAGACAGTTACAATACTGTCCTTTTTCTCCCTGGTGATTGTCTACTCGCACTATTTATAGTGAGAACCGGTGTAGTTTCTCTTCTGTTAGAACGGCCGGTGTAACAGTATGACTGGTGTGGCTTTGTTCTATGTCGGTCTGAGGTATGGTCCTATGCAGTTCTAGGAGGTCCATCTTCCCATGCTTTACCTTCTCACAGGGGTTAGTTTATTGTTAATCGCCTGAGGTGCGCCTACCGGGGAATGCTGACGGGACTGCCAAGCCAATTTTGTTTGGCCAAAGTGTTCTCCTTTTTAGAGCGCCACCTTTTCAAAATCCTCCTTTCCTGACCTTTGTGTCGAATCTACCTGCCGTGGGAGGGGTCAAATGACCCACACTCTACAGAAAGGAGAAATCCTTCTAGACTGCCTCTTTTGGGGCAGCTGGATTTTTCTCCACATTAGAAACCGACCTTGTGTCTAACATTGCCCTCGTGGTGAGGCAAGTCAATAGGAACAAAACTACGGGCTTCAATGTGCACCACATCATTATTAATCGCGAATTGAATTTTGTCAAAGATCGGAAAATCTGTTCCAAATGTTCTCTTATATTCTTTA
The DNA here is from genome assembly GCA_963556195.1 of Sepiola atlantica. Taxonomy (NCBI): domain Eukaryota; kingdom Metazoa; phylum Mollusca; class Cephalopoda; order Sepiida; family Sepiolidae; genus Sepiola; species Sepiola atlantica. Next base: position 18,225,543 of record OY744547.1, on the reverse strand, counting down.
GCACAATAAGACAAAACATTGCACACAAAAAAAAATATCCAAGAATTTTATACGTGAGAAATCACGCATCACCCACCGTATTCACCGTATCTCGCACCAACATCGTTTGTATTATTTGGATATTTTGGACGACTATTCTCATCTTGATTGACATTTTCACAATGTTTTGGCTGATGTAACCTCCGACCTTCTTCAGGTGCATCTTTTAGAACTTGAAAATATGTATGTTGAACTCGAGGACTTATACGGGGTAGATTGTTCTCGTTCGGTCAGCCGAAATAGGTTACTATCACTTTCAAAGTTTGGGCAAAAGAAGAATAAATTGAGTTACTTTACTTTTTCAGTTCAAAACCTACTGCATTTTTACGAACGTGGCATCAAACAGTTTTGTCCCCCCCCCCTGTTTCTATCTCTCTCCTTCTCTCTCTCTCTCCCTCTCTCTCTCTCTCTCTCTCACACACACACACACTCACACACACATTCACTTCCATCTTTTGTTTCTCTTTTCTCCCTTTCTGTCGTTTTCTTTGTATTTTATCCCTCTCTGTCCATTCTCTCTCACTCTCTCATTCTCTTTGTCTCTCTCTCTCTCTCTCTCTCTCTATCTATCTATCTATCTATCTATCTATCTATATATATATATATCTATCTCTATCTCTTTCTCTCTCTCTCTCTCTCTCTCTATCTATCTATCTATCTTTATATCTATTTCTCTTTGCTCCTTTTTCTCTCCCCTCTATCTCTCTTCTTCCTATCCGTCTCTCTCCCATTTAAGGTCTTTCTTTTTTCTTTCCATTTTCCCTCTCGCTCTATCGCACACACACTCACTTTTTTCTCTATAGATTTGTTCTTATATATATATATATATATATATATATATATATATATATATATATATATGTATATTATTTCTTTATTTCCTTTTCTTTTCTGTGTCATTTACGTTCCTTTCTTATTGCAACACAGCCCTTATCTTTTTCAAGTAGTTATGTTCTTGTAGAGAGGAGACGTTTGTAGTGTTATCAGTAGTGTTTTCGTACACTACGCATGCGTTTGTGCTTGATTTTTTTTTAGTTGTTGCTGCTAGTTGCTCCCCGAGATAGTACACACAAGACACAAAAGAAAAACACGTATATATTTTTTTATCCTGGGTTTTTAAAGTTCTAGTGGATTTATTATTCGAGAAAATGGTGTGTATACTATAACGATAGAAATTATTTCCATGCAAGATGCTCGACTGAGCTCCAATCTTTGATTCCTCCTTGTAAGACATTCACAGCAAGAACTTGTATTTCTACCACAACGGAAGAACTTTCCTTTTCTCCCGTTTTCTTAGAATCAGGCGGAATTTCCATAAACAGCGTTTCTTTTAAAGAACTTCTCATCTGTGGAACAGATACCACGGGACTGCTTCGCTGCAGGCTACAACATGGCCTTTTCAAATTCAACAAATACTTGTCATAAACCGTCTTCATAAGTAATCACACTTTGTTCATTCCATTAATCATTTTCAATCCTATTATGATATTATTTACCATTAACCCTTATCCTCGAGTAGCATTTGGCCTTGCTAATTGGCGACTTATTAGTAAAATATTATTTTAAATATAAGAAAGCGAAAAAGCAAACAAAAAACTATTTTTTTTAATTTTATTTTCTCCGTTTCATATTCCGTCTTTCTTTCTATTTCTCCGTCTCTATTTCTCAATCTTTCACCCCTCTCTTCTCTCATTTTTTCTCTCTCTTGCTGTCCTCCCTCTGTTCCCCTTTCTATCTCTTTCTCTTCCTCTTCCTCTTCCTCTCTCTCTCTCCTCTCTCTCTCTCTCTCTCTCTCTCTCTCTCTCTCTCTCTCTCTCTCTCTCTGTACGCCTCTCTCGTTTTCTCTCCTTCGCTTTCTTTGTGTTCCTCTCTCTCCCCTCTCTCTTTCTCTCTCTCTCTCTCTTTCTCTCTCTCTCTCTCTCTCTCTCTCTGTCCCCATTAACTTTCTCTCTCTTTCTTTCGTTTTCTCTTTCTTTTTCCCCCTTATCTCTCTATCTCTCTCTGTTCCATCTCTCTCTTTCTCTCTCTCTCTCTCTCTCTCTCTCTCTCTCTCTCGTTCACCCTCTCCCACTCTCTTCGTTTCCTCTTTCACTCATCTCTCACTTTCTCTCCCCCTCTCTCTCTCTCTCTCTCTCTCTCTCTCTTTCTCTATCTATCTATCTCCCTTCCTCTCTCTCTCTCTCTCTCACCCTTTCATACTCCCTCTCTCCCTTTATCACTCTTTTACACACGCACATATCCACACCATCATATTAAAAATTACGAACATTCATTCACGCATGCGTAAACAATTACCCACATTCTCGGCCCTCTGATGTTAGCGATATTCGCTGACGGTGTATTCCTTCCCATTCAACGATTAGCATTTTACCTGGGTTTGACCTCTGACCGCTTCACTAACTCTCGGCTTCTTTGATGGGGGGGGGGGTAGGGGATGGGCCATTTTGTCTACACAATGAACGGTTGCCGTTTTCTGAGGCGGCCTGATCATTTGCGCCACCTGTCAATTTTCGGTTTCAGTTTCGTTATCGGCGCCTGCCACGCTTCTACCTGCTTGTGAATCAAAAGCTAACGGGTTGCAGTGTTAATTGATTATAGATTAGAAGTTTTCCTTTTCACGGATGAGTGACCATATTGACGAAAGGGGGGTCGTATCTCGTATGTCCATTTGATATTTCTCTTTTTCTATGTTTATCCATCTCTCCTGTCTTCTTATTTTCTTCTCCTCCTCCTCCTCCTCCTTCTTCTTCTTCTTCTTCTTCTTCTTCTTCTCCTCCTCCTTCTTCTTCTTCTTCTTCTTCTTCTCCTCCCCCTTCTTCTTCTTCTTCTCCTCCTTCTTCTTCTTCTTCTTCTTCTCCTCCCCCTTCTTCTTCTTCTTCTTTTTCTTCTTCTCGTCCTTCTTTTTCTTCTTTTTCTTCGTCTTCTCCTCCTCCTTCTTCTTCTTCTTCTTCTTCTTCTTCTTTTTCTTCCTCTCCTCCTTCTTCTTCTTCTTTTTCTTCTTCTTCTCCTCCTTCTTCTTCTTCTTTTTCTTCTTCTCCTCCTTCTTCTTCTTTTTCTTCTTTTTCTTCTCCTCCTTCTTCTTCTTCTTCTTCTTTGTCTTCTTCTCTTCCTTCTTCTTCTTCTTCTTCTTCTTCTTCTCCTCCTTCTTCTTCTTCTTTTTCTTCTTTTTCTTCTCCTCCTTCTTCTTCTTCTTCTTCTTCTTTTTCTTCTTCTCCTACTTCTTCTTCTTCTTTTCCTTTTTCTCTTTTTCTTCTTCTTCTCCTCCTTCTTCTTCTTCTTCTTTTTCTTCTTCTTCTCCTCCTTCTTTTTCTTCTTCTCCTCCTTCTTCTTCTTCTATACTTTATACAGACGTACATACGCCCTCCTTTTTCGCCTCCCTTTTCCTTATTCTTACCTGTATTTAGGTTTCTCTTTTTCGTTCTCTCTCTCTTCTTCTGCTTTCTTTCTATATCTTATTCTCTCTTTCCGCTCTCTCTCTCTCTCTCTCTCTCTCTCTCTCCCCAAACAACCCGTGTTCGATCATAAAAGAAACAGATGCGAGTCTATCGAAGCTAATCCGATTAATCGTTAAAACAATCTTTCTTTCCCTTTCTAATCATAAATTGTCAAATACGCGACACGTGCGTGTGCGAACGTATATGTGTGTGTGTATGTGTGTGTGTGTGTGTGTGTGTGTGTGCTTCTTCGTTGTTTTATTGCCTATGTGCGCGTGCACATCCGTGCCTACGTGTATGTGTGTGTGTGTGTGTGCGTGTGTTTTCAGTTTACACCGTGCGTTCATTGCTTTATTGACTCGCATATGTTGGCGTCTGTGTACACGTGTGTGTATGTGTGTGGGGGATGTCTGTGTCTGTGTCTGTGTGTGTGTGTGTGTGTGTGTGTGTGTGTGTGTGTGTGTGTGTGTGTGTGCGTGCGTGCGGAGGACGAAGGAAGAAAAAGAGAAGGATGAGGAAAAGAAATAAAGAGAGATACATAAAGAGAGATAGATAGAGAGAGAGAGGGGGAGAGGGGGAGGGGGAGGAAGGGGAAAGGAAGGAAGGGTTTCAAAGGTTACGGATTTTAAATAAAGTCCTGGAGGTGCGGAAATGGATAAAGAGTGAGAGAGAAGGGTTTGGTTTGGTTTGGTTTGGTTTGGTTTGGTTTGGTTTAGTTTGGTTTGGTTTGTTTTACGGCATAGCAACCAACTATGGGTTATGTAATGCCGAATAAAGTTGTCAATGCAATTCGAATTTATTTCACATTTTCTTCAGAGACAATGAAACGTGAAAAGATGAACTTGCAATCAAATTCTTTGGTATAGTCCAACTTCCTTGATGAAGTCAAAAATTTGAGTCACATTTATATTTCCAAACAAGTGTTTTAAATTTGGGGAGTCGTAATAGTTGTTACGGATTTGCTGCAGATCTTGACAGTCTATTAATGTGTTTGACTGTGTAAGCTTGTTGACACGCTATGCACATTGGAGAGAGAAAGAAAAAAATATAAAAGAAGGGGCAGTGTAATGAACGATTATGTTTAACTCCTCGACAAGCCCCTGACAGGTACTCCCAAACTAAAAGATGGCTCAACGCTCCCCTAAAGCTCCTAAATTAAGACATCATCACCGGATGTAGTGTGACGACATACCCATGCCAAATGTTAGTTGTCAAGATGCAAAGAACGAATTAAAAAACTAAATAATAAATATGCGTCTCTGAGATAGACAATACGCCCTACGTACGTTTTGTGTCACCATGACGTCACAAAGGGAGTACGTTACAAAGTGTAGACGTCATCGACTAAAACAGGTTTATGACATCAGAAAAAATATTTTATGACGTCATAAATGTTGAAGTAAAAAAAAAGAGAACATAGACGATCCATGACATATATCAATATCAAACTGTTTTCCTCATCTTCGTTGTTGTGATTTTCGTGATGTTTCGGCCGTTGGACTCTCCGGCCTTTCCCCGATGCCTTTAGCTGTACTCGGTAATCCTCCAAGAATTTCTAATTGAGCCGTTAATGTAAGCCTCCGAGATAGACTACCCTCATTCCGCGTGCCGTGTATTTTAGATATCTCGTATTTTTGTTCTGAATTGCCTTCACGCGGGATTGAACCCACAAAATCTCCAGACTGTTTGACTGCAAACGCAACGTAGTGTTTATTAAGTGATATTCTGGAGAGAATTCTGGCTGGAAGCGCTAAATTAAGGAAAGATATCGACTAAAAGGGACATGCGAAGAAGCTCGATGTTTTATATAATTAAAGAGGGGGGCGAGATCTCGTGAGTGACGTCATCGCGAGTGTTTACGAGATAACGGTCAGTTTTTTTCCTATCAGCGAGCTTCTGAAACAGGCATGTAAGTTGGTTCTTGTGTCAATTGCCCTCTCTTTTTGAAATGCCTCTGGAGTCGTTTAATCTAGGCTGATTGACTGGTACACTTTTACGAGATCCTGGGCAGAGAGATATAACAGCAATAAATATGTGAACCGTAAAACATGTGTTGTTGTGTTCTAGATAAGATTTAGATGCAGGTCCGCGCCCGTGCGTTCTTTTCTCTAGATGGCGTCCTGATATAATACTGAAGCTACTAGATGTGGGCGCCTCGTGTCTACGGCCACGCATGGATGGACGAAGACAACAGCGGTCGCAGACAACATCCGACGACCTATTTGTCTCTACGTTAAAGACGACTCCCTGCTTCTCGACGATACAAGACTCGGTTATCCATGCTATGTAACAGAGGAGTACAACAGTCGAAACGTTGTGAACATAACAGAAAAGATGAGGACAACAGTCCGAAACAAAATTATCTAAATTAAAATAGGCAACTTTTTCTAATGGCCATGTTGTTTTCTCGTTCAAGATGAAGTTTATATTTCGTCTTGTGTTATATGAGTTGATATTATGATGCGATAGACGAAAACGTTTCAATTAATCAATCAATGTTAAGCATGGATATGGTAAGCATCACAACGACCTCCTTTGGCAGGCTATTCCACGTAGCAGTAACACAGAGAGAATTATTTCCTTCTTCTTTTTAGAACAAAGCGGCGGCGGTACGTCTTCTGTGAGTGTCTGCAGAGACCTCGACTAGGCGTCAGGGTGCAAACCGCATTGAAAGGTAGATCTAAATTCCCGTTGATGATGATGTATGTCAGAAGCAGGTCTCCTTTTATCCCCCGCTGCTCAAGTAAGAACAGAGTTAGTCTTTGAATTCCTTATTTGTAGGTAAGCGTGGAGAAGCGTATCAACATCCTGACTGCAAACCGTTGACACGCTCCAGGTGTACGATATCATTTTAGAGACAAGGATTTATTATTTGGATGCCATACTCAAGAATGAGCTGTACCAGAGTTATGTAAAGGCGTCGGACAGGGTTTACTGTTAGGCTCAGAAATGGTTTCCGGGTCATGTAGATAACCTACATGGCTTTATTCGCCATCTCAATACATTGACGTATTTGTTTAAAGAAGTTGTCCACAATTGGATCAAAGTTCTTTGCATTAGTAACAATCTCCGTTGAAAGCAACAAATACATTGAAGACATTGCCAAGGCTGCTGCAAAGAAGGTTGGCTCCCTCTACCGTGCTAGTAAACTCCTTATACCTGACATTATCCTGTATCTCTACAAAGCTACTATCCGCCCATGCATGGAGTATTGTTGCCACATCTGGGTTGGTGCATCATCTACTACTCTCTCCCTCCTTGACAAAGTCCAAAAAAGAGTCGCAAACTTAATAGGTCCCTCACTGTCAACCAAGCTCCACCCTCTGTCCCATCGCCGCAATGTAGCACCCTTGTGCTTGTTTTACAAATACTTCAATGGATTATGCTCTGATGAATTGGCTACTCTAGTGCCCCCTCGACGTAAATTCACTAGACCAACTCGACAATCAACTAAATCCCATCCATTCACTGTAGAGGTCCCCAGATGCCGGAGAGCTTTCTACTCCAATAGCTTCTTTCCTCGTGCTGCTGGCCTCTGGAACTCCCTCCCTGCCCCCTGTTTCCCCGTCAGTACTGACATGCAGAAATTTAAAATTAATGAAAACAGACATCTCGCTGCGCAGATCCCAGCTTAGGTTAACCCCTCTAACCTTCTCCCCTTTTCTTCTTCTCAGTAGCCCCTTACGTCTACAGTGGCGGCCTGCCTTATTTGGGGTGAACTACGTTAAAAAAGAAAAATTAATTAACTTTATTGACCCAACATGTTGAACTCCTAACAAAATCTGAGGAAAAGACCAGACTACAGCTGTGCACAAGACGGTTAGAAAATGCCCCCCTCCTACTTACATGGGAATCCCTCCTTCTGAAGCCCTCTCTTCCGGTTCAGAGGTTCCTGACTCTAGTTGAAAACACTCAACCGCCTGAGAACGTGAATGGGGCGATCAAAAGTTGCTATTAGTATATGGTGCTACAAAACTGACCCAACTGTCTGTGAATGTGGAGAGGATGACCATACGATGCAACACTGCTTTGTCTTCCCTCGACTGTCCAACCGGTGCAGCTCCAAATATCTTGCAGAGTACAACAATACTGCAAAGGACTGCGTAAAAAGAGTGGGAAACTGTTGTATGACCACATGCTTCAAAGACACGCAAAGAAGAAAAAAAAAGAACAAAGAAATGCTTGCTTTGTTGTCTCTGTCTATCTGTGTAGCACTACGGTCGAGATTATTTCTTTTTACCGAAACAAATATCTTGCCTGCGCGTCTCTTGTAGCAGATGTGTTGCATTGCTGACACGGCGTACCAGCAGTAGCCATTGTGGTTGTAGTAGAGTTGATCTGTCTCTCTCTCTTTCTCTTGTGATGTTGATAGCAGCATCAGCAGCCTGTTTATAATAACAACAGTAGCATTCTGGTGCTATTGTTCGTAGTTGGAGTTGTAGAATAATATTAGATTCGATTTGATCCGAAAGGAATTGAAGCAAATTATAGTTTATTATTCTGAAGAATATGGTGGCACGAACCGCAATGAGAAGTGGCTATTTTGAATGGAATAATGATTTTGTATGACGAACGTATCGGTGACAAAAATGGAGAATCGAACCGGCTTAACTTCATAAAATAGGTTCCCTAAATGTAGAAAGACGAAATGAATGATTATTCCGTAAAAGGAATTGAATCCTTTCGGTGTTCAGTATTGTAAAAACAAATGTACACAAATGAATAGTTTAATTCAAATACAACACAATTTCTCCCACTTTAAGCGGGGGTTTTGAGTGCTCAGTTCGTAGAGCAGCAGATGCTAACCAGTGGTGTTCAGGTTTCGGATCTCGCTATATCTAGCCACAGTGATGATTCGTAGATGACTATATATACAGACTATTTCGCTGTATCGCAACTCTTCAGAGCGACTAGACTCCGCCATGAGCTGGGATCGAAACTACGACCATCTAGTTGATAGTCAACGATTCTAAATATTTGACCACGAAGCCGGCGTTTTTAGCAAGTGATATCTAAATGCTTTTTATATAAACTTTATCAACCGATAAATCTCCCTCTTTATGATCTTTCTGGTCAGGTTCTCGACTCTGCGAGCGATTCGTCGGGTTTCTGGTATCAATTGATGGATCATGGCGCCTAATGTTGTGTCTTGGGCCATTTCTCGAGCGCTTTCGGTCTCGCGACCGTCTTCAGGAGGTTGTGTGTTGTTGTTGTTGTTGTTGTTGTTTGTAAAGAGTCGTATTTATGGTTTTCTTTTTGGTATATCTAATTATTTGCATATGTATATATACATATATATATATATATATATATATATATATATATATATATATATACATATATATATATATATATTCTTTTATTTACTTATTAATTTATTTATTAATTTGTTTTATTTATTTTATTTTTTATTATTATTATTATTATTATTATTATTATGTATATATATACATATGCAAATAATTAGATATACCAAACATAAAACCATAAATACGGATCTTTACAAACAACAACAACAACACACAACCTCCTGTAGACGGTCGCGAGACCGAAAGCGCTCGAGAAATGGCCCAAGACAACATTAG
>OY744547.1:18203985-18213985 GCA_963556195.1 Sepiola atlantica | reverse complement strand
CCGCCTACTCTCATTAGGTAAAGTCGATGAGACGGTCGGTTTAGTCGCCGACCATTCGACCATTCGTCCAGGGGACAGACAGTACTTGCTTACATGGTAACCGCAATGACCTGGCACTTTAGATGAACAGATAATACACTAATGAATATCTAACAGGTCGGATTTCAGAAGTAAGACCCAAATAGCAATCCGTCTGACATATCGATACGGCCTTTTGGCCATGATCAAAGTATAGTATCTGTTCCGATGGATACTGCAAGCTGTCCTGTGAAGTTCTAAGAGGTCCACCCTCCCAGGCTTTGCCTCCCCTCTTTGGGGAGGAGTAAGTTTATTGCTTACTGTCTGAGGCACTCCTACCGGGTAATGCCGACGGGACTGCCCAGGCAATTTTTAAATGGCCAGAGTGCTCATCTCTCGAGCGCTGGCGTATCTAATCCCACTTTCCCGACCTTGTGTCACATCGTACCGTGTGGGAGGTAGATAAATAAAATCGATACTTCATTCGGATTGGCCTATTTTTTTCAGGGTTTTTTCATCCACTATGTTATCGACACGAATATATTTTATTTCGCTTCTTTTTTTTTCTGAAAATACTTATTCCGGCTAAGAAAATTGTTAGAGCGGAAACATTTTCCCTTACTCACCGAAACAGATAAAATGGAAGCTATCATGTGTAAGTATACTTGAGTTCTTCAGAGACACACACACGCACACACACGCGCGCACACACACACACATATATATATATATATATATATATATATATATATATATATATATATATATATATATATAGCACTAGATGAAGTGAAAGAATAAAATAAGGTGCGAATCAAATTTTATTAGAATTCAAAGTTCAAGCAAAGTACTTTAAAGTCCTTAACTCATGAGTTTTCAAAGAAAATCTTCTCCTCAGAGGACCATTACCGCAATATAAACAAAAAAGTATGTTTTGCGCCGATATATTTGATGTTTTATATACTTTTATGTATTTTTTATATATTTTTTATATATTTTCAAAGTTTAATTTCATTACATGCAGTAATGTCATTGCGGTAATGGTCCCCTGAGGAGAAGATTATCTTTGAAAACTCATGAGTTAAGGACTTTACTTTGCTTGAAATTTGAATTCTAATAAAATTTGATTCGCACCTTATTTTATTATTTCCCTTTATCTATTGCTATTAATGCTCTATCCAGTATATTGAGCTTCATTTTTATCCGGATGTTCACTAATTATATATATTAGTTGGCTCTTATATCTTTTGTTGTATTAACCTTATACATATATATATATATATATATATATATATATATATATATATATATATATATATATATATAAAGAGAGAGAGTGTATGTGCGTGTGTGTGTGTTTCTGAAGATGCAAGAAATGCAAATATGTCGGCATTTTTTATAGTAAAACTTACTTGATCAGTCAAGACTTCTAAACAGTGATCTCATGTGTGCGACCGTGTTCCATAATATATTTCGATGAAATACCTCTTTATAAAATTATAGGTGTTTCAAATCTCTTGAAATCCGTGTGGAACGGTAATATTGTTATATGGTTATACCGCAGTATATATCAGTGTTGCCCACAGCAAAAGGAATAAAATTAAAATTAATTGTTTCTGTTTAATTTAAGTGATGAAATGGTTCTTGTTATATTTGTTTAAATTAAATCATTTATTCATATATATATATATATATATATATATATATATATATATATATATATATATGAATAAATAATTTTCTACACATAGTGAGTTTACTGAACTTTTTATTTGATTTATTTATCGTTGTAATAATTAACATACACATTGGATGCATTTTTGCACAGCTTCGATTGTGGACGCATCTCACGATTGGATAACTTTTTAAATTTTTTCAAACTTTTCAATTTGTCGTTTTTTGGAATGTTAATCATTACCTGGATCAATCTTAAGTCAACCTCCTGGATACCTTTCCTCAATATGTTTTTAAATTGTCTGACTTGGATGCATTATATAGATTTAACGAAAAAGTATGTTTTTGGGTTGATATATTTGATGCTATATAATTTTATGTATTTGTGTATATATTTTTATGTATTTTCAAAGTGTAATTTTATTACCTGCAGTAATATCACTGCGGTAATGGTCCTCTGAGGAGAAGAATTATCTTTGAAAACTCATGAGTTAAGGACGTTTAGATACTTTGCTTGAACTTTGAATTATAATAAAGTTTGACTAGCACCTTATTTTATTGTTTCATGTTATATTATGATATTAATGCTCTATCCAGTATATTGAGCTTCAGTTTTATCCGGATGTTTCATTAATTATAAGATATTAGTTGACTCTTATATCTTTTGTCGGATTACTTTATATATATATATATATATATATATATATATATATATATATATATATATATATATATATATATATATATATATATTGTGGGAGGTTAACTGTTAGTCTATATACTAAGAGTGTTATTCAATTATTTTTTTATATTATCTATTTCATGTTTATTTATTTTTTTGATACAACATTTTTTGTTTTGTTGTCTGTTGCCGTAAATATCAGTTTATTGTTAAGATCTTTTTCTTTGGATTTTTTTTTTTTTTTCTGGAAAGCTGTTTTGTCCGTGGAAGATGCGGAACGGTAAAGAATAAAAGACATAAATAAAATTAATTAAATATCCTACAAATATGTAAGATACGAGTGTGCGTACGGACGTGTGTACGGGCGTGTTTACGAGCGCGTGTGTGCCGATTGGTATTTAAAATGGTTTTACGTCGTCAGAGGAATGAACAAATGGCTTACCCCCCCCCCCCCTCCCACACACACACACAACCACAATCACACACACTCTAGCGGGGCGCCGTCCCATCACTATCGCTCAAGGGTCACGTGAGTTCCTTCCAAATTAACTCTACCTTCCTACGAAAAAAAAAGTAAATGAAAGCAATCATCGTTCTTGGTATACGTAAGAGACGATTTGGGGGACGGGGGTGGAGTTTGGAAAATGAAGAGAAAGGGGTGATTAGAAAAAAAACCCTTTTCTACGAACACCTAAACCGGTATCGTCTGGGCCTTTGTGTCTGGATTTACGCCGGTCTATTGGGGGTTGTCCGTCCTGTGCAGTTCTAGGTCCACCCTCCCAGGCTTTGCCTCCCCTCTTTTAGGAGGAGTAAGTTTATTGCTTACTGCTTGAGGCGCCCCTACCGGGGAATGCCGACGGGGCTGCCCAGGCAATTTTTAAATGGCCAGAGTGCTCACCTCTCGAGCGCTGGCTTATCTAATCCCACTTTCCCGACCTTGTGTCACATCTTACCTTGTGGGAGGTAGATAAATAAAACCTCTATGAAAAACATAAGTTTTAAATAGCATCTTCGGTGGTTTTGTACGCTTAAGTTTTAAATAGCATTTGCATCGATAAACGCGTAGATTGAAGTAGGGTCGAATTAACCCTAACGCAAAACAAGGCACATGCCTTAGGACCAGACCAAAGATGCAGGTCACAAAAAAAGGGGGGGGGGGCTATTTTAGGGCCGTACACTGTTACGCTCAAGAGACCGAAAAACGTGCACATGTTCGTATCTATAATGAAACTTTAAAAGAACTTTAACATTTTAGGGGCTCTTTATTTCCGTGGGTCCCGTTTGTGCTCCCATTGAAGTCAGAGGGAAAGCGGTGTCCTTATCAACTTTCAACTTTACACTTTTTCCACGTTTTCATGTTTCTTTTTCTCGTTCATTCATACTGCGGGGCCTCGCAATTCGCCGGGGTCATCCACAAGATTCATGATTTTACATAAACACCAGGGCCGGGTTAACCATAAGGCAAACAAGGGCCAGGTAGAATTCAGACCAAAAATGCAGGTCAGAAAAGAATCTTTATGGCGTTATTTTTGGCCGCACATTGTTACACCCAAGAGACCGAAAAAAATGTGTATCTATAATGAAAGAAATAAATTACAGCATTTGTTTTGAACAATCCAATTCCACTTGCCTACTAATATTTTATATTTTTGCACAAACTTTAATTTGATCTAAAGTTTCTTAATTAGCTATATATTGATGTTGCTGTTAAAGGATTGGTTACTGTGTATTCAGAAGACCTTTGTTCTGATTTTCCAGCAGAATTTCGACAATTTATGTGCTGATATAAAGAACAGAGACACAATGATGAAGGATCAAGTGTTGAGAAAATGTTTCAAATGCTGCACATTTCTGGTGTCTATCAAGCATTTCGAAATACTGAACTAGCTCTTCGGATCTACTTATGTCTGATGGCAACCAATTGTTCAGTTGAACGCTCATTTTCACAATTGAAAAGAATTCAAGATGTAAAACGATCGACAATGGGTCAACTCGGCGAGAAATCAATGGTAAGAAGCTGTTGCGATACCGCATCGTTATCGAAAAGGGGTGAAGAATACTGGAAATCTGGGGAGGCTTGTTGTCACTCAGACTCCAGGAAATACCACTGGTTGTTGTCGGTGAACAATTACTGACGATGATCTTTGTGAAAACTCCTAGTTAGTACAAATAATAATAATAATAATGAATAGGCAAAACAACAAATATAACTTATAATAATTTATAATAATAATAATAATAATAATAATAATAATAATAATAATAATAATAACAATAATAACAATAACAACAATAACAACGATAATAATAACAACGATAGTAATAATAATAATAATAATAATAATAATAATAAGAAGAAGAAGAAGAAGAAGAAGAAGAAGAAGAAGAAGAAGAAGAAGAAGAAGAAGAAGAAGAAGAAGAAGAAGAAGTTAAAAGCAAGAAAAAGAACATATCTATGGCATGGATTGACTACAAGAAAGCGTACGACAGAATCCTGCAAGCATGGATAATTGAATGTTTAAAAATGTACAAGATACCCAACAGGATTATTAATTTCATCAAGAAAGCAATGGAAACATGGAGATTAGAACTGACAGCTGGAGGACAATACTTGACGGAGATAAAAATACAGAGAGGCATTTCCAAGGAGACCCCCTATCACCACTACTGTTTATCATAGCCATGATGCCACTCAACTACATACTCAGGAAATGTGATGCCGGATACAAGTTCACAGGCAGAGAACAACGAATAACCCATCTCATGTACATGGACGACATGAGGCTATTTGCAAAAAGCAAAAAGGAACTGGAAAAGCTGATAAATACGACCAGAATCTTAAGTCAGGACATTCAAATGGAATTCGGAATGGAAAAGTGTGCATTGCTAGAGATTAAAAAGGGAAAGTTGGAGACGACTGAGGGCATGGAACTACCCAACCAAGAGCAGATGAGGACGCTAGATGAACAAGAGAGCTATAAATAGTTGGGAGTTTTGGAACCGACACAATCAAATCAACAGAAATGAAAGAGAAGATTGGAAAAGAATACCTGAGAAGAACAAGAAAGCTCTTAGAAACAAAATTATATAGCAGAAACCTAATCAAAGGAATAAATACCTGTGCAGTATCACTAATAAGATATTCTGGACCATTCATAAGCTGGACTAAAGAAGAACTCAGGCACCTTAATCAGAGGACTAGAAAATTAATGACTATGCACAATGCACTACATCCAAAAGACGATACAGACAGGCTCTACGTGAAGAGAAACGCAGGGGGAAGAAGACTGGTAAGTATAGAAGACTGTGTGGACGACACTAAAAAAGAGCTGGAGAAATACATAAACCAGAACATAGAAAGGCTGCTCACCGCAGCAGGAGATACCGTCCCAACGAACAACGCAGGAAGCATCGAAACTGAACACAAACAGACAAGAAAAGAAAAATGGGAAGAAATACAACTACATGGACGCTTCATAAGACTCACAAGAGAAGAAACCAACGAAAATAGCTGGACATGGCTAAGAAAAGGAAACTTGAACAGATAAACTGAATCTTTACTGATGGCTGCACAGAACAATGCGATTAGGACAAACTACATTAAAGCTAAAATATATAAAACCCAGGAAAACAATAAATGCAGACTGTGTGGACAAAGAGACGAAACAGTAGATCATATAATAAGTGAATGTAGCAAACTTGCTCAAAAAGAATACAAGAACAGACATGATTGTGTTGGGAAAGTAATACACAGGGAACTGTGTAAACAATTGAATTTCGAATATGCAGACAAATGGTACAAACATAAACCAGAAACAGTACTGGAAAACGAAAAACACAAAATCCTCTGGGATATGGATATACAAACAGATAAACTCATACAAGCAAGGAGACCTGATGTTATTATAATAGACAAAAAGGAAAAATCTTGTAAAATCGTAGACTTCGCCGTTCCAGCAGCCACAGAGTGAAGATCAAAGACACGGAAAAACGAAGTAAATACACAGAACTAGCCAGAGAACTGAAAGGAATATGGAGTATGAAGAAAGTTAGTATAATACCAATAATCGTAGGAGCACTAGGAACAATCCCAAAAAACCTGGAGAAAAGACTGGGAGAAATTGGAATCAAAGGGACTATCGAAACCAAAGGACGGCAATGATCAAAACAGCTGCAATCTTAAGGAAAATCCTCGAATGCGGAAACTAACACACATAAGTTACAAAGGCTAACCAGTCACAAGGAATTTACAACGGAGAAAACAAGACCACACGAAGAACACCATAAGAGCAAAGGAACAGAAACTGCAAGAAACAGCACTTCATAATCTCCCCCCTACCCTAATAAATTACACCGGCCTCAGCTATCACTACACAAAAATGAACCAAGAAACAGAAATTACAAGAAACACTATAAGTTCCTCCCTCTCCCCCACCCACACCCTAAAAAAATTAAAAAGAATTTAAAAAATTCTTTTTTTTTTAAAATAAGGGAAGAGAAAAGGAAAATAACAAAAAGAAAAAGAAAAGGAATTTAAAGGAAAAAATTTAAAAATTAAAAAGGAAAATTGATTTTTCTTTTGTTTAATTAATTTAAAGAAACATTATTTTATTCATTTATTTATTTTTTTAACTGGTGCCGGTCTAGGCTGACACCAGACAACATATTTGTAGAGGGTCGAGGAGGGACAGCACAAACCAGACCTCCACTGGAAAATTGCAGAGAGTGCTGGGACCTTGGGGAGGCTTATTGCCACCCAAATCCCAGAGACGACCAATTGTCCTTACAAGCGAGAAATCAATGGTAAGCGGCTGTTGCGATACCGCATCGTTATCGAAAAGTGGTGAAGAATACTGGAAATCTGAGGAGGCTTGTTGTCACTCAGACTCCAGGAAATACCACTGGTTGTTGTCGGTGAGCAATCACTGACGATGATCTGTGTGAGAACTCCTAGTGAGTACAAACAACAACAACAACAACAACAACAATAATAATAATAATAATAATAATAATAATAAAAATAATAATAATAATAATAATAATAATAATAATAATAATAATAAAACAGCTATATAAATAAAATTTACCAGTTATAAATAAAAATATTTTAAAAACACTCCATTAAAAGAAAAAAAATAACAAAATAGAATGAAATAGAATGAAGACGTCGCGTGCCCGTCACGGGTGGAGGTAACTTGAAGTTCCTGATTGCGTACCCGAGAGTCATTTTGTCCTTTAAAGCCGCCATGCTTATCGGACCATAAAATGAGGAGACACGGGCCCTGCCGGCGTCAACTGAAGCGCAAACAGTGGCCACGTGTCTGCCGAACTGGTACTATAATAAACGTCACGAGCAAAAGCCCCTAGACATGGACAGCACGGACGATCCGGCCCATAAGGCCATTATTTCTATGTCTTCTTTTTTTTTTAATGTTTTTGTTTCTTGTCTAGGTTATCGGTTTAATAATGTTCGGGTTGTGTTTTTGTTTTTTTTTCTTTTGATACATTCAAGAATAACTTCAAACATACAAACATAAAGATCGGAAGGGGTTGATGAGTTAGGGGGTTAAGGAAAAGGGGGGGGGGGAACGAAAGAAAGGAACAGAAGTGTATGAAAGGGAAATGGAAAGAAAAGACGGAAGGAAGGAAAGAAGAAAAAAGAAAGAATCAAACAAACAAGGAATAATGAAAAATGATACATACATATCACGACCGGCGGGACAGTTATAAAACTGGGGGGAGGGGGGCTCTCCTAAAAAGGGGGGGGGGTGCGGTTAAACACATGCATATATAACTTCATTATTGATGACCGTAAAGTGGGAGGGGGCAAGTATGCATATATATATATATATATATATATATATATGCATACTTGGTCCCCCACCAGAAGAAGAATAAATATTTTAACTTACTAAATGCTCCTTGTTCTGAACAACTGAAGATATTGATCTGTTTCCATCTGCAGGTCTAATTATTTTTCATTGACTCACCTATATATATATATATATATATATATATATATATATATATATATATATATATATATATATATATATATATATATATATATATATATATGGCATTGAAGAGACAATATTTATTACTCATAATGAATTAAGAAATTAAAAAGATGAAACGGCAGCTGACCGGTTTCGTACCTCGCTCAACAGAGCCAAATATCGAGATATCGTATAAAAAATATAAAAAGATGCTATGAGAATTATAGCGAGGGAAAGGGGTAAAAAAAAAAAATTTAAAGGTAAAAAAAAAAATTTTTTTAAGTTAAATCAAATAGAAACAACATTAAGCCCGAGGATATATTTGGCTCTGTTGAGCGAGGTACGAAACCGGTCAGCTGCCCTTTCATCTTTTTAATTTCTTAATTCATTATGAGTAATAAATATTGTCTCTTCGATGCCATTTTAAAGTTTTGTACGACAAATAATATATATATATATATATATATATATATATATATATATATATATATATATATTCAAATCCTTCCATAGTCATCCACGCTGATGGGCCGCAGTAACGGCGAAACACATGTCTGTGGATAACTATTCTATCTATAAATAAATAAATAGATAGATAGATAGATAGATAGATAGATAGATAGATAGATAGATAGATAGATAGATAGATAGATAGATAGATAGATAGATCTTTATTTAAACTAATGAGCATAATTAAATGGGTAAAATTTCCCAACGTGATATCAAGCCAGCCGAGACAGTTAAGACGTTAGACTTTTACAGTCAATGGTGACTGAAGTTTCGGGTTCGAGCCTCGAAGTTAGTGCGTTAGATAAAGCCACACTGATGAATATTCAAAAGACGAAACGCGTGTATGTGGATGTTAATATTTGTATAATATATATCTACGCTTGTGTGTTATATGTATATATATATATATATATATATATAGAGAGAGAGAGAGAGAGAGAGGGAGAGAGAGAAAGAGAGAGATGTGTGCTTTTACAAAGAATATGTATTTTTTTAAATTATAGTCCTTATAATATCTTAAATGTTTCAAATGGTAAGCTCAACGAAGCTGTATTACAAGATTCAGAGTATATATATCATATATTTGCATTCCGTGGAGCATGAAGAATTAATCCAAAACCATAATTTTCATTGATTTTAGTCACTTGGATTTGGGGGCATATAGAGGGGGTAACTTAAGACGGGTGCTTACTGTTGATTTTGCATCCTAAATTAACAAGTCAATTATAAGTTGCATTTGAATTCATTGGATTACTAAACATTATTAATGTCACTGCCTTATAACAAGTAAATTAACTCTTCGGCGAATTAGCAAAGGAGTCCGTATTTATCCGTATGGGGTTGAATTAAACTTTTGAACAAGGGGGATAACTCATTTTCCCTTTCTCCGTGTGGCTAAAAACTTCGATCTCGTAGTTTTCAAAAGATAAATAAAACACACTCTCGTTATAAATCCAATCAAATATTTTTTTCTCTTTACTTAAAAATAAAAATAAATAATTAGGAGAGATTTGCTTTTGAGACTTTAATTCCCCGATACTAATGTTTTTATAAATTTGCTCTCGGTTTGCTGCGGGGCTGGTCATTCTCATAGTTTAGCATGAAAACGAGGAAGGTT
>OY744547.1:18196485-18198985 GCA_963556195.1 Sepiola atlantica | reverse complement strand
AAGGAAAGGGGTTTCTGTTTTTGCGCCCCCATATCGCGGCAATACGCCCGATTTCAAATCGGTCGTGTACCGATGATTAGATGAATATGTGCGTGTGTATTTAAAAAAAAAAAAAAGTGTTGGTGATGGATTTGGATATTTGTGTAAATTTCTTCAGGGAAGAAATTTTGAAAGATAAGGTGGAGAGGAGTGTTATATTATGACGGGCCCTGTATTTCAAACGGGTAGATTAACTAGTAGCAAATAGCTAGTTTTGTGATTCGAAAAATAGGATTTGTTTCTGGACTCAGAAATGAGTCATAGAAGTGTTTGATCTGGGAGCAGTCATAACAAATCTGGAAAAACCTGACGTGACCTTTTGAGTCAGAGATCAGTCAGTCGGTTTTGTCCCGATATTGCGCGTGGGAACGAGAATCACGTGACCACAGAGAGAACAATAACTTAGTTTTAGAGATCAGTCTGAACCTGGAAGTGAAAGTGGGCAGATCGCTGCGAAAATGTAGCCGGTAAAAACGGGTAAGGCCCCACTGTGGGGGGGGCCAAAAGATATTCCCAGAAGAAAAGAAAACAGCCCGAGTGTGAGATAGTTTTAGAAATTAGTCGGAACTTGGAAGCAAGAGTGTTCAGATCGGTTGCGAAAATGTAGCCGGGAAAACGGGCAGGGCCCCGCTGTGGGAGGGCCAAAAGATATCCCCAGAAGAAAAGAAAATAGCCCGAGTGTGAGTGAATCGAAGCCGGAATCCTCCTAACGACAACCGAACCGAGCAGTAAGAAAATGGTGTGTTGAGATTAAATAAAATCGTGTGAAATATTCCCTCAAGAAAACCCGTGTCTCGTTTGTTCCTTTGTCGGAGACATGCTTCTTCCTTTGATCGAGACGATCCAGCGAAAAGTAGACGAATCGCGGGCCAGAGAAAAGAACAGAAGCAATCAAGGTAACCTTTGAGATTCATTTGAGATTTGTTTGAGAACTGTTTTAGAGACGTTAAGATACGTGTAATTCTAAGAGACGTTTAATGAAAAAAGGCCTGAGATGCCGTTAAAAGATCTGTAATTGAAAAAAAGGCTGAGATGCCGTAAGTTGATGAGACGTGAATTTGTAAGACTGTGGTCCGAATTTATAAAAAGAGAAAGAGAAAAAGAAGAACGAATTTTGTAGAGTAAAATGACTATGAAAAGGATATAGATGTAAAATGTATCATCGGAGGCGCTGGGGGGAGAGATTGAAATCACCATTAATCCTCTCGTGAACGTTTCGCGTTGTTTTCGGCCGGAGAGGATGAGATCCGAACGGCTGAGGTGGCTTTGAAGAAATGCCTCAGTCCGGAAGGATTTCGCCCGAAGTAATAAAGAAGTTCTCTCTCTTCCCCCCCTTGCTGCACGTTACGTCTTGATGCCTGTAATGCAACATTATTATCATTATTATTATTATTATTATTATTATTATTATTATTATTATTATTATTATTATTATTATTATTCACTAGGAGTGTTGGATAACCACCGAAATCAAACGTCACGAGAGCAAGGGGGGGGGGAGAGAGCTTATTTATTACTACAGGCAGAAATCCTTCCGACTGAGGCATTTCTCCAAAATCACCTCACAGTTCGCCATTACATCCTCTCCGGCCGAAAACAACGCGAAATGTTCACGAGAGGACTAATAGTGATTTCAATCTTTTTTCTTAATACTTCTGATGATACAATTTTCATAGACACTTTCATAGTCATTCTTTAAGCAAACATGTTTCTCAGTAACCTTAACACATTTTGGAGAGTCATTTTTCAACAGGGACCTTAAACACACTTTTCTTAAGAGTAATTTAAACAGATTTCTAAACACATTTTTCAAGAGTCCAAAAGTCACTTTGAAACACAGTTTCCAGATATTTTACATTATAAGAAAGTTACCTTTGTAGTTCTCGTCCGTCTTGTTGCTGGCTGTGATCGCCGTGCGGCACCTGTTTTTGTGGGCAAATTCTATCTTTAAGCAAAGGATAAAGACACTCGAAGTCGGATTTTCTGAGAGATTTCTTTTGTTCTTTTTATTTCATGCTTTCATTCGAGTGGAGGGGTTTCCATTATTGGTTCTTCATTCACATCTCAAGTTCGTACTGTGTGGGACGTTAGACGCTGTTAGTTTTTCTTAGTAGCTTTGGCCCATATCTCTTCGATTCACACCCGAACTCTTGCATTCGAGAGCTACCTCATGCGCTCGCCACAAGCTTCCATGGTGATCTCTTTTGGATACAGCCCTTATCGCGAGCGATTACATTTTTGGGAAAACTTCGCTCGCTTTTCCGAAACGACGTTGTCGCTTCGAGCTCCCATAGCGGACTCATTCTAAAAAGCTAAGTTCTTGTTCTCCGTGGTGACGTAATCATCATTCCCACGCACGAGATGGGGACAAAAACGACTCACTCTGATCTCTGACTCAAAGGTCACGTCAGGTGTCTAAATTTATTATGACTATTCTTGGATCAAACTCTTCTTTGAACTC
>OY744547.1:18181485-18191485 GCA_963556195.1 Sepiola atlantica | reverse complement strand
ATAGTATATAATATTTCAGACTAATGTACTATTTTTAAATGCTCAATTCAGGGGCATAGTGTAGTGTAGTATATGTTCTGTTGTCATAATACCATCCTCCCAGGCATTTTCTCCTCCTTTTTTGAGAGGTGTGGAGGTAGTGTAGTATCTGTTCTGTTTTCATGATACCATCCTCCCAGGCATTACGTCCTCCTTTTTTTAGAGGTGTGGAGGTAGTGTAGTATCTGTTCTGTTGTCATGATACCATCCTCCCAGGCATCACTTCCTCCTTTTTTGAGAGGCGTGGAGGTAGTGTAGTATCGGTTCTGTTGTCATGATACCAACCTTCCAGGCATTACCTCCTCCTTTTTTTGAGAGGTTTGGAGGTAGTGTAGTATCTGTTCTGTTGTCATGATACCATCCTCCCAGGCATTACCTCCTCCTTTTTTGAGAGGTGTGGAGTTAGTGTTGTATCTGTTCTGTTGTCATGATACCATCTTCCCAGGCATGCCCTCCTCCTTTTTTGAGAGGTGTAGAAGTAGTGTAGTATCTGTTCTGTTGTTTCACATTATCATTCTTTATTTTCATTACGTTGTTAAGACAACGTGTTTTGTTGTAAATTGAAGTTAAGCTAGGTATATCTCGGCCATTAGTCAATGGGTGACCATTTTGGAAAAATAAACTGCTGACTCATCCTTCCGGTCCTTCCGGAAGTGACGTCATTGTGAGAGAATTTTTTCACATTATCATTCTTTATTCTCATTACGTTGTTAAGACAAGGTGTTTTGTTGTAAATTAAAGTTAAGCAATACATATCCCGGTCATTACTAAATGGGTAACCATTTTCGAAGAATAACAAAACTGGTTCTTTGATATGACGTAGGTGCCTTCAATAGCACATTTAAACATGGGTTTTTGATATGACCGAGGCGCCTCCTCAATTTTTTTTCTTTTCTTAACTATGTATAGGGGTGAGTAAAAAAAATTTTTTTAGGTGGGGGGTCAAATTTGTTGTTTTTTTAAACTAAAAATATTCTTATGTATGGGGGAGGGTAAAAAATTGGGGGGGTCAAATTTTGTTTTAACTAAAAGTATTCTTGTGTATGAGGGAGGGTAAAAAAATTGGGGGGAGGGTCAAATTCTTTTTTAACTAAAAATATTCTTATGTATAAGGGTAAAAGAAAAATTTGGGGGGGGGGTTAAAATTTCTTTTTTTTCTTTTTTTAACTGAAAATATTAATATGTAAGGGGAGGGTAAAAAAAAATTCGGGGGGGTAAAAAATGTTATTCTTTAACTGAAAATATTACTATGTATGGGGGAGGGTAAAAAAAGAAATTACGGGGGGGGGGCAAAAAAAAAAATTTTCTTTCTTTTTAACTAAATATATTTCTATTTATGGGGGAGGGTAAAAAAAATTGGGGTGGAGTCGAAATTTTTTTTTTTCTTCTTTATTTTTAACTAAAAATATTCTTGGACGGAAACAAAGAAAATCAATGTCTAACCACCCAAGAAATATGACTGGGGCTTCATCGGTTTACGGGTGAGCGTTCATTTCTGACGCGGTAGCCTAGCAAAAATATGCGACCGGAGGGAGCATATTTTTGCTAGTATATATAATAGATTGAATGATTATTATTATTATTAATACTCTATCCAATATATTGAGCTTTATTTTTATCTTGATAATTTACTAGTTAAAGATATTATTTATATATTTGAAGTATCATCTTACTCTCTCTCTCTCTCTCTGTCTCTCTCTCTCTCTGTCTCTCTCTCTCTATCTATCTATATATATATATATATATATATATATATATATATGCATGGAGTATTGTTGCCACATCTGGGCTAGTGCATCATCTACTAGTCTTTCCCTCCTTTATAAGGTCCAAAAAAGAGTCGCCAATCTAATAGGTCCCTCACTGTCAACCAAGCGTCAGTCCCTGTCCCATCGCCGCAATGTAGCATCCTTATGTTTGTTTTACAAATACTTCAATGGACTATGCTCCGATGAATTGGCTACTCTGGTGCCCCCTCGACGTAAATCCACTAGACTAACTCGACAATCTACTAAATCTCATTCATTCACTGTGGAGGTCCCCAGATGCCGGAGAGCCCTCTACTTAAATAGCTTCTTTCCTCGTGCTGCTGGAACTCTCTCCCTGCCCCCTGTTTCCCCGACAGTACAGACATGCAGACATTTAGAACTAATGTAAACAGACATCTCGCTGCGCAGATCCCAACTTAGGTTTACGCCCCTACCTTCTCCCCTTTTCTTTTTTCTCAATAGCCCCTTACGTCTACAGTGGCGGCCTGCCTTGTTTGGGGTAAACTATGTTTAAAAAAAAAATTTAACTAGATTGATGGCGTAATAATCGGTTCAACGGCTTTTGGTCGATATCAAGAGCACGCCTTGAGATTGGGGTAAAATCATTAAAAATTCTAACTACACTAAAAAAAAAAGTTTTTAAATAACTTTAAAATAAATGACAAATGAGTACATTACCAAATCAATTATGTGTCGGCATTTAAAAACATACCGATAAGTGAATGTGGATCTCCGTACATACGCACACATACACATACACATCTACGCACCCACACACATGCAAGTACCATGTTACCGGTCCAAACCTTTAATTTCGTAACGTAATTACGAACCGGGTTGAAATAACATTATTTAGAAAGCCATTCTTAACATGGAGTGAGGGGGGGCTTTGTTAACTATTCTGTCTTTCACCTAACAATTTAATAAACAAAAGATATCGTAAAAATGTAATTTAACTTGAAAATCTTATCTAAAAAATAGCCCGGTTCGTAAACTGCACAAGTACCAAAAAATAATATAAAAAAATGTTCTCCACTGGGGAGGGGAGTAGCCTCGTATGTACAAGTATATCTCCTGTAAAAACGGTTCTAAAATCTATTTTCAATCGATATTTATTCGATAATTGCCGAATTTTCCTACTTGGCCAAAATTGACGAATTTTCCGTTGACGAATTTTCCGTTGACGAATTTTCCGTTGTCGAGCTTTCTGTGCACCCACTAAATATAGATAGATTTAAACATGGGTCCAAAATTATCAGGGCTCCAATGTAATGACATAACCCACCGGTACAATATCCCCTTTGTTGGTGTGTATGCATCTATATACACACTTTTCTACCGATCCTTCGTGTACACACATGTGTACTCCTTCTACATAGTACCCACTCATAGACATATCTATTTAGCTTAGTCCGCACGTACACCCGGTGACAGTTATCTTATCCATAGATCTTAAACTGGCGTATTACAGCGATATATATATATATATATATATATATATATATATATATATATATATATATATATATATATATATATATATATATATATATACAGGGTGTCTCAAAAAAATGTACTCACTCTTAGAATGACGAGAAAACCTTTATTTATGAACATAGAGAGAAATGCTTTGTTTGAACCATAATGGTCATCAGTTTGAACATTTGCGAACATGATTCTTCAATTACATCTGTCTCATGTATTCGATGCTATTTCATTTCACTCTATGTTCATAAATAAAAGTTTTCTCGTCATACTACGAGTGAGTACATTTTTTTGAGACACCCTGTATATATATATATATATATATATATATATATATATATATATATATATATATATATATATTAAATCAACAAGTATGCAAATTTACATGTAAACAATTAAAGGTTATAATTAAAATTTAAAGAATATACGATTGTCATTATAATTAAAATTCAAAAGTTAGGTAAACTTGAAATCAGAGTAATGAATGTTGAAATTATAAGAACATTAAACCAATAATAAAATATGAATTTTTTTAAAAAATAGTCTTTAGACACCAATTAAGCAAGATTCCCTGAATTTCACTTTCTTCTTAAGACCCCTCAAGCCCTTAAGTCGTTTTAGAAATTATCTAAAATTAAAATTATGTAACCTACTATCTAGAGCAGGGGCGGGCAACCTTTTCAGAGTGAGGGCCAGATGAGACTTTTGGAAGGAGATCGCGGGCCGGAGTGAAAAACGAAATCTTCCAAAAGTCTCATCTAGCCCTCACTCTGAAAAGGTTACCCGCCCCTGCTCTACTCTATAGTAAAAACCAATGTGTATTTATTATTACTATATTTTGTTTACATGAATAAATTGTACAAAAATTACATTGAACACTCTACAAATCAATGAGACTGCTGGTGCTGTTTGCCATGAAGAAGTATTTCCATGTCTGGCTCGATGGTTGAGGTAGACAACAGATAATTGATATTAATACATTTTTATCCCACGGTAAATCTTAATTGAAACCTACTTTTACGTCTATGTCACAAAATGATATGAGTTCTACTGGGAGGTCCGCGGGCAGGATTGCAATAATAAAGCCTAGCAGGGTGGCGGGCCTAACGCTAAGCTTTCGCGGGCCTGATGTGACCCGCGGGCCTGATGTGACCCGCGGGCCGGAGGTTGCCCGCCCCTGTTCTAGGGTGTCCCGTATCTAGCCGGATATTATTTTTATCGAGCACTTTGCTCTTAGCATGAAGCCCCGTTCAAAGAGACACTAACATATTTTTTTTCAAACGGACAAATTGAATTCTGGGTGGTCCAAGCTCCAGACCAAACATATTTTCAGTATATTGGGTGATTTCTCTTTTCTTAGCTAAATATTTCCCACCTGCAGCAAGCCTGCGACTCGCATGCATCGCAAATGTGCAACCCACTAAACATGCCGCCTCGTGCATTGTTGCATAACTTTTTAAAATAATTCTAGACATAAGGTTTAGTATTATTATATCTCCATTTTAAGTTTCGTAATGGGAAATAAAAATGGTGCAAGACTACTATTTTTGTGAAATTACTATTACCTGTCCTAAGAATTCAAAGATCTACATATTAAGGCCCCATTTGAAAAGTAAAAGGTTCAAGCAAAGTATGTTCTCAAGAAGCCATCTAAAAAACGAACAAGTTCTTAATCGTTAGAAAAGCACATTTCAAATATATTATACGAATCTGAATATATCTCTATATAAAACCTAATGTATGCGTGCACGCGTGTGATGTTAATGTGTTCCCTATAGAAAGAAAGGTTAGAGAATCTACATGAAATCTTAACGTGTATTCTTATGTAAAGTTTCCCCGGCGAAGATAATGGAACTGTTGCCAAATCTCTAAGCGTCCTCTCTAAGGGGGCTATAAGGGCATAACTCCCTTAAAACTTCAAATATATCATATTTTCATGAAATTAAAATAATATTTATAACATTTTCTGGCGAAAGACAATTAAATTTTCCCAAATCTCTAAGTGCCCCTCTAAGGGGGCTATAAGGGCATAACCCCCTAAAACTTTAAATATATCATATTTTTATGAAATTAAAATAATATTTATAACATTTTCTGGCGAAAGACAATGGAATTTTCCCAAATCTCTAAGTGCCCCACTAACCTAAGAGATCTATGGAGACCGAACCTTCTTTAAAAATTCAAATCTATCTAATTTTGATGAAATTTATATCATATGTATAAGATGGAAGTGGTCCCGAATCTCTAAGCTTCCCGTTTATGTGCCAAATATCTATGTATTCCCACCTCTAAGTGATCCATACGTATGTAACAATGTGTTATGAGCATAGTGAAAAAGTACATAGTAGTGATCATCAGCCAATCCCGAGCAACGTTGGGTATTCCCTGATATTATTGATTGCTTGCAAAATTGTCAGTAACTCTGACACACCCATCCTTTGGCACTGCCTTGAGTTTAGCTTTGATGACCGTCTTCAGTTCAGGAATAATCTTTGGATTGTTTTGATATTGAAAATATGTTTGGTCTGGAGCTTGGACCACCCAGAATTCGATTTGTCCATTTGAAAAAAATGTTAGTGTCTCTTTAAACGGAGCTTCATTCTGAGAGCAAAGTGCTCGATGAAAATAATGGCCGGCTAGATACGGGACCCCCTAGACACTAGGTTACATGATTTTAATTTTAGATAATTTCTAAAACGACTAAAGAAGAAAGTGAAATTCAGGGAATCTTGCTTGATGACTATTAAAAAGTCAGGTATCTGGTAATGGGGTTACTTTGGTGATCGTCTCACCAGTAAGCGGTATAAGCCTGAATGGGCTTTTCGCTCATCGGACTCCAACCAATATGGGAGGTTGGGGTCCGATGAGTAAAAAGCCATTCAGGCTTACACCGCTTACTGATGAGACGATCACCAAAGTAACCCCATTATCCGATACCTGACTTGTCCACCAAGTTTCAGTCATGAATGTCCAACAGTCTTTGTTTCATAGCCGTTCAATGATAAACACTCATGGATATGACGTGAAAAATGCCAAAACTTCTGACCTTAATTTTCTCCCTCATCTGTTGTAGAGGGTTGTGTGTCGTCTAGTGGATGAATTCTTTGTTCTTTCCTTCCTGCCGTGAACTACGCCGTCCGTGTCTGCAACAAAAGCCTCATGACGCACTCCGAAGACAAACTCTTCTTTTAAATTTAATTCATTTTATTACAAGCGTTGTTATTTCAACTGGGGGTCATTCACTAAGTCGAGAGAGAGGGAGAGAGCAAATCACTACTTTATCGTAGTTAGTTAACAATCTTTTCTTAACCATTCATAGAGAGGGGGAGGATGTCTCTCGCTTGTATTCCCTTAAGGGAAATGTGAATCGCACGTCTTGCTCGGTTCGCCTTCCGAATCAGACTGACTAAAACTCGCTTCTCACGAGAACGAGTGACGTCACAGCCTCTCGCAGGTGCAGACTGACCCTTGATCTGGGGTCTCGTCACACGGTAACCTTGTCACGTCTGTTAGCTCTGACTGTGAGAACAAGCCCTATTCTACACTCGACTGCACCCGCGTTAACTCGCGCAAGTCAAACCAACGATCTCCAACAGATACGTCCATTCCCATAAGGCCATTATCCAGCACACAAATCTTACTAATCAAACGATCACCAAAGTGTCCCCCAATACCATTTAACGGCGATAAAATAAAGACCGTTGGACATTCGTGACTGAAACTTAGTGAGAAACTCAGGCGTACAGTTATGTTTATTTGTACTTAATATGGTTGCATTGTAGAAAGGATTGTGAATTTTATTAACGATTTTATACGTGGCATTTTTGCGTAGGCGGGTGGTCACCCTGCATTCAAAAAATAATAAAATTATGATAGTTGCAGTGCTCTGTAAATTACTGGAGTACGGAATGACTAATTGACGAAAGACATGTACAATACGCAATTTCGAACGATATTTTGACTAGATTTTGTTTTTGTTGCTCTTTATTTTCTCCATAGAATCAGATGCTCACAAGAGGGGCCACGTGAAGGTTGTCAACATCCCAAGTAAAAATGATGCTTTAGATCTGACCAGAATCGAACACAAGGAGTCGTAGGTCTGCGACAGTATCCAGTTCAGTAACTATACCTCCAGATTGTTACTATTTATTTACCTCCCCACGAGGGCTAAGTTAGACCCAAGGTCAGCGTTTTACCCCTTTCAGTCGCCTACTTCAATGTGCAATCCTTGTAAAGAGTAAACACTGTCCTGATTATTGGACACGTTCAAAAACGTGTTATAACAGCGCTACAACGGTTAACTGGCCAACGACATTGAGGGAGGATTATCAATGTTTACAATGAAAACAATCGTATTTTTAAGCCGTGATTGAAAATAAAATAAAATAAAGTATTTCCAAAATGTTTTGGAAACGATCGTACGCCATACTACACTAGATGTTCTAATTCATTGAATCCTTTTATATATATATATATATATATATATATATATATATATATATATATATATATATATATATATATATATATATATATATATATATATATATATATACAGGGTGGGCCAAAATAAGGGTCCTATCTTTAAATTTGAATAACTTGAATTTGAATAACTTCCACAAAATTAAAGTTAAACTCACCAAACTTTATGTGTGTGTAGACTGACCCTTCCGAGATTTTTTGAAATAAACAAAACAAATTTTAGCCGAAAAACACTTCTGAAAACTTACAAAAACTAAAGTATTGTTTTTTACACTGTTTTGAGTTTTTTAAGCAAAAATAATGTTTTCTAAATGAGGGTACGTTCCTTAGGGCTAATACGGCTCATGCTTGCTTCGGAAGGGGTCATTTACTTATTCTAAAAAAAAATTTAAAAAAAAAAAATAAAATAAAAAAGTTATGAATTTTTAAAAATAGGACACTTATTTTTGCCCACCCTGTATATATATATATATATATATATATATACAGGGTGGGCCAAAATAAGGGTCCTATCTTTAAATTTGAATAACTTGAATTTGAATAACTTCCACAAAATTAAAGTTAAACTCACCAAACTTTATGTGTGTGTAGACTGACCCTTCCGAGATTTTTTGAAATAAACAAAACAAATTTTAGCCGAAAAACACTTCTGAAAACTTACAAAAACTAAAGTATTGTTTTTTACACTGTTTTGAGTTTTTTAAGCAAAAATAATGTTTTCTAAATGAGGGTACGTTCCTTAGGGCTAATACGGCTCATGCTTGCTTCGGAAGGGGTCATTTACTTATTCTAAAAAAAAATTTAAAAAAAAAAAATAAAATAAAAAAGTTATGAATTTTTAAAAATAGGACACTTATTTTTGCCCACCCTGTATATATATATATATATATATATATATATACAGGGTGGGCCAAAATAAGGGTCCTATCTTTAAATTTGAATAACTTGAATTTGAATAACTTCCACAAAATTAAAGTTAAACTCACCAAACTTTATGTGTGTGTAGACTGACCCTTCCGAGATTTTTTGAAATAAACAAAACAAATTTTAGCCGAAAAACACTTCTGAAAACTTACAAAAACTAAAGTATTGTTTTTTACACTGTTTTGAGTTTTTTAAGCAAAAATAATGTTTTCTAAATGAGGGTACGTTCCTTAGGGCTAATACGGCTCATGCTTGCTTCGGAAGGGGTCCTTTACTTATTCTAAAAAAAAATTTAAAAAAAAAAAATAAAATAAAAAAGTTATGAATTTTTAAAAATAGGACACTTATTTTTGCCCACCCTGTATATATATATATATATATATATATATATATATATATATATATATATATATATATATATATATATATATATATATATATATATATAACGTGGTGCTAAAGACGCTGATGAAGACACGCTTTGGAGTAGCATTGTTAATTTATAAAACGAATTGATTTGAAGCTCCAAATAAAGGGTACCCTGGGTTGGGCCGAAAAAAAAATGTTTACTTCCCGAGGAAAAACAAAAGTCAAAAATTGATATTAGCTTAAAGGCCGACTATGAACCCGGCATGTCCATCCATGTATCGAGTCTCCATCAGATAATTAGATTATTGATAATGTTCGATTATGTATCAATTTCCATGGCGACTCGATCGATACGCTCGTAATTACAGTCAAACAGCATTAATTAACCAACCGACGAAGTAACGCCGGTGTTATCGATTAGGCAATAACAGTTTACGAATATCGACCCAACAATCTGCTGATTAATCGCTATTGACAACACAGATGCACATCAGTCGAAATCGATTAGCGAAAGGTGGTGGGGGGGGGGGTCGAATCACGGCCATTTAAAAGCGATTCGTTCGCACACAAAACCTGTTTTATCTGCGATACAAATGATAGCTGATCACTTATTTACTGTTTAATATCACTTGGTCATTATATGCGTTTAAAGTTGTGATTTCCCAGGTGTGACGGGTTATTAGATATAAGTAAAGGGGGCGTGGCTTTTGGTGTAAGCTGTGAGCGACTGCTTTCATTATACATATTTATAAATATATATATATATATATATATATATATATATATATATATATATATATATCTATAAGTATGAATTTTTATTTATACAAACATTATTGGTTACATATGTGCATACATGTTTCGGTTGCACTTTTCCAAGAAAGTCAACCTCATCAGACCAAGAATCTTTCCGGAAAGATTCTTGGTCT
>OY744547.1:18126485-18173985 GCA_963556195.1 Sepiola atlantica | reverse complement strand
TTTCTTTCATAGGTTGTGGGCTGCGGCGTTGTCTGATTGTGGAAATATATATATATATATATATATATATATATATATATATATATATATATATATATATATATATATATATATATATATATATATACCCCATTCGGTCTTTATACCTCTGCCCTTATATCTCTCTCTTCTTCGTCTCCCTCCACTAGACAGACACAAAATCATAATAAGTAACTCGACTCGCGAATAAATTGTCAAGTAACAATAAAAAGGAATCAGTGTTTCAATTGAAACGCCGGATAAAAGCGGAAGTCATGTGCAGAGAATTCCTTTTCAGAAAGGTAATTGAAGGGAAGAAAGGGAATAAGCAAAGAAACGGGAAACGAAAGCAATAAGCGGAACTGCTCCGATGCGCATGCGTAAAAACGAGCCGAAGAAGAAGGAGGAAAAAAAAACCTGACGACGACGATTGGCTGAAGAAAGTGCAGAGGTTCTTTTCTACCTAGAATGGCCGGTCGGTCATGGTGGGTTTGCCACACAATATCAAGCGACCGGCGTTTGTTTGTTTTTTTTGTTTTTTCGTTTTTGTCTTCTTATTATTATTTTATTTATTTATTATAATTTCTTTTATTTTATTTATTTATTTTTTTTTTTGTTTTTTAACAGCGTTCCAACGCTCGCAGTTGTCCTCACCCCCCATCGCCTACCAATCTCCGCCGTCACCACTTTAGCGCCGTTCCTGCCAATCACGCTGTCCGCCCGGTGGTGGGTGACCTCCCCCCCCCCCCCTCAACATTGCAATGCTTGCTCGGTATGCACTGGCTGTGTCCGTTTAGTCGTTTCCATCTGAAGCATTGTTTGCTCAGCATCCAGTTCAATTACAACCGGTGGGCCGAGATCTTGCAGGCGGAGTAAGAGGAAGTAGGGTTAGGGTTGGGGTTAGGCGGTACGAAATTATGAGTTGGGTATTTGAGATAAACAGGAATGGATATTCTTAAGATGCGTCCATTCAATCTGTGCGGTTTACGACGAAAATACTATTTCACACTTACGCGTCACGGACAAACGAAAATTCTATTTCAAATTTAAGAGCAACAGAACAACGAAAATGCTATTTCAAATTTAAGCGTAATGGACAAACGAAAATGCTATTTCAAATTTAAGCGTGATGGACAAACGAAAATGCTATTTCAAATTTAAGCGTGATGGACAAACGAAACTTCTCTTTATAATATAAACGCCACAGAAAACAAAAATGCTATTTCAAACTTAAGCGTCATAGACAAACGTAAATTCTATTTCAAACAAGACGGCGACAGAACAACCAAAATGTTATTTAAGACTTAAGCGTCACAGACAGACGTAAATGCTATTTCAAACTTTAGAGCGACAGAACAGCAACAATGCTATTTTAAACTTAAGCGTCACAGACAAACGAAAATTCTATTTCAAACAAGACGGCGACAGAACAACCAAAATGTTATTTAAGACTTAAGCGTCACAGACAGACGTAAATGCTATTTCAAACTTTAGAGCGACAGAACAGCAACAATGCTATTTTAAACTTAAGCGTCACAGACAAACGAAAATTCTATTTCAAACAAGAGGGCGACAGAACAACCAAAATGATATTTTAAACTTAAGCGTCACAGACAAACGAAAATTCTATTTCAAACAAGAGGGCGACAGAATAACCAAAATGATATTTTAAACTTAAGCGTCACAGACAAACGAAAATTCTATTTCAAACAAGAGGGCGACAGAATAACCAAAATGATATTTTAAACTTAAGCGTCACAGACAAACGTAAATTTTATTTCAAACAAGAGGGCGACAGAACAACCAAAATAATAATTAAAACTTAAGCGTCACAGACAAACGAAAATTCTATTTCAAACGTTAGGGCGACAGAAGAACAAAAATGTTAAAAGCACAAAAGTACTGACCGACCAACTGTCATAACTTCTTACGCATCTAAAATAAGGAATTCTATATTAAACTAAACTTACAAAGATCAAAGTGTAGTATCTGTTCCGATGGATACTGCACACCTGTCCTGTGCAGTTCTAGGAGGTCCACCCTCACAGGCTTTGCCTCCCCTCTTTGAGGAGGAGTAAGTTTATTGCTTACTGTCTGAGGCGCCCCTACCGGGGAACGCCGACGGGGCTGCCCAAGCAATTTTTAAATGGTCAGAGTGCTCAACCCTCGAGCGCTGGCTTATCTAATCCCACTTTCCGACCTTGTGTCACATTTTACCTTGTGGGAGGTAGATAAATAGTAACTTACAAAGATCAAAGTGTAGTATCTGTTCCGATGGATACTGCACGCCTGTCCTGTGCAGTTCTAGGATGTCCAC
Source organism: Sepiola atlantica (assembly GCA_963556195.1). Lineage (NCBI taxonomy): Eukaryota > Metazoa > Mollusca > Cephalopoda > Sepiida > Sepiolidae > Sepiola > Sepiola atlantica. The sequence continues at coordinate 18,171,650 of OY744547.1, read as the reverse complement.
CCTCACAGGCTTTGCCTCCCCTTTTTGAGGAGGAGTAAGTTTATTGCTTACTGTCTGAGGCTCCCCTACCGGGGAACGCCGACGGGGCTGCCCAGGCAATTTTTAAATGGCCAGAGTACTACCCTCTCGGCCGCTGGCTTTTCAACCCCCACTTTCCCGACCCGATCTTGGGGCACATCTTACTTGTGGGAGTAAGATAAAACTGGCCTTGTGCCTAACTCCTGGGGAGGAGTAAATAAAACTTACAGGCCGACAAACTGACTCAGCATCTTGGACGCATTAGATTCTTGGACGCATCTAAAAAAAAAAAAAGAAACGTCCATTCAATCTGTTAAATTTAATCGTGACAGACTGACTGGTCAGCTGATCGAGCTTCTCTCGTACAGAATAAAATAGGTCCATTAAGTCTGAGCGATGAAGTTGCTATTTAGAAATCGGGCGTGACAGACCAACGAGCGACTGACAAAGCCTCACACGGTGACGTGGGCGCATTTAATAAAAAAAAGGGACAGGAAAACCCGGGGATAGTCCAATTGTAGCGAAAAAGAATTATGACATAAAGACATTCATATTTACGCGGGGAAATGTCTTTCTTTTCTTTTTTATTCCATAGATTATGAATCTTAGGAAACGGCGCCAGTACTAAGGCGGAGCGTGTGCTTCATTTAAGGTTTATTTACTTTTTTTTTCTATTTACCATCTCTCCTTCCCTTCCTCTATACTTTCTTTCAAATGTCTTCTTTTTTTTCACGCAGCCTGACGCCCAAAAGCTTCAGTTGCTATTTTCTTTTGTATTGGAAATGCATTCTCCCAAATTGGCTAATGTAGCAATGCTCCACTGCGAGGGGGTGTGGTCCTTTTGGCAGTAGATAATGATGTGATGTATACGCGGTGTTTAGCAGTTGACCTTTCGAGCGAAAGGCAAAGGACTCACTTTTTTTCTCGGCTTGATGGTCAACCTTTGCATGCGCTGCGATTCGGGCAGGTCTGTTGCTTGGCCTTCACAGGGGAGGACGATTCTATAATTAATTCCTACAGCCCTGCTAACAAAACGACGTTGATACAACCAACGTCACCATGATAACAAGAGACGATAATCGTAAGATGCGTCCTTCTAACCTGCGCCTTTAGAGATATAAATGCTATTTTAAACTTAAGCAAGATAGCCCAAACAAAATACTATTTTAAAATAAAACGTGACAACCCTAAGAACATGCTATTTCACACTTAAGCAAGATAGCCCAAACAACATACTATTTTAAAATAAAACGTGACAACCCAAAGAACGTGCTATTTCACACTTAAGCAAGATAGCCCAAACAACATACTATTTTAAAATAAAACGTGACAACCCAAAGAACATGCTATTTCACACTTAAGCAAGATAGTCCAACCAACATACTATTTTAAAATAAAACGTGACAACCCAAAGAACATGCTATTTCACACTTAAGCAAAATAGCCCAAACAACATACTATTTTCAAATAAAACGTGACAACCCAAAGAACATGCTATTTCACACTTAAGCAAGATAGTCCAACCAACATACTATTTTAAAATAAAACGTGACAACCCAAAGAACATGCTATTTCACACTTAAGCAAGATAGTCCAAACAACATACTATTTTAAAATAAAACGTGACAACCCAAAGAACATGCTATTTCACACTTAAGTAAGACAGTCCAAGCAACATGCTTCTTTTTTTTTCAAACTCAGGTGTAACAGTCAAAGAAACATGCTATATCTAAACTTAAGGTTGATATTCAAAAAACATGTTATTTCAAACATAAGCATGACTGCGGAAATAGCATTGTATTTTAAACTTAAGCGTGACAGTCCAATGGGCATGCGATTTTAAACTTAACCTGGCAGTTCAAAGAACATTGTATTTCAAACTTAAGCATGGCTCTCTAAACAAAATGCTATTTCAAGCTTAAGAATTACAGTTCAAAGAACATGCGGTTTTAAACTAAAGCGTGACAGTCCAAAGAATATGCTATTCAAACTTAAGCGTGATAGCCAAAAAATATGATTGTTCGAAAGTACGCATGACAGCTCAAAGAACAAGCTATTTCAAACTTCAGAGAAAAGGTAAAAAAACATGCTATATTTTTTAGTTAAGTGTGGCAGTCCAAAGAACATGCTATTTCAAACTAAAACATAACAGCCCAAAGAGCATGCTATTTTAAACTGAAACATAACATCCTATATATATATATATATATATAAACCGCCATTGTTTTGATGCTAAACTATGAGATTGACATATATATATATATATATATATATATATATATATATATATATATATATATATATATATATATATAACGGGCCCCCGTGTACACTTTATGTGATATATCCTTTATTTATTCACCGATTGCCCTTATTTTACAGGACATGGCAAAATCAACGACCGTGAGTACACCAAGACCTCAGTGGGAGCTGGGACAAAGAATACACTGTGTTAAATTTTACTACAAGACAGGCTCGTTTAAGAAAACCCAGGACAGTTTCATGCATCAGTTCGGATGTGAAAAGGCTCCACCGAAAAGCAGAATTCAGAACTGGGTGGATCACTTCGAGAAGTATGGGACCGTGGAGAACCTCAACGCTGCCAATGAGAACCGTCCTAGCCACTCGGCACGTCCCAAGAAGCGGACAGCCGAGCTGGTCGAAAGTGTGAGAGAGTCTCTCCAGGAGAGTCCGAAACGCTCTGTGCATAAGCGAAGTCAGTCCCTCGGTATCTCCCGTGAGACTTGCAGGAGAGTGCTGGTGAACAATATCAGGGCTTACCCATACAGAATAAAGACGCTGCAGACCCTTACCGCCTCAGACAAGAAGCAGAGGAGCGCTATGGCAGTCAAGATGCTCGATAAGATCGAGGAGACACCAGGTTTCCTTAACCTCCTTTAGACCTCAGATGAAGCCCACTTCCATCTTGACGGAAAGGCGAACTCCAAGACAAATGTCTTCTTGGGGTCCTCCAGACACAATGAAGTAGCTACCAGGCCCCTGCACTCTGCTAAGTGCACGGTGTGGACTGCAATCTCGGTCAGAGGCATCATCGGACCAATCTTCATCGAAGAATCTGGCGCAGCAGTGACAGTCACCAAGGAGCGGTATGTGGAGGTCCTCAAAACCTTCAAGGGTGAGTTCCAGACCTCTACCCGTCGCTCATGAGCAAGTTCTGGTTTCAGCAAGACGGAGCAAGTTCTCACACCTCAAACCTGTCCCGAGATTGGCTGAAAGAGAACTTCGGAGGCCGAGTGATCAGTCTCAAGACTAATTTTGAGTGGGCACCCCATAGCCCGGAACTAAGCCCCCTAGATTTTTTTCCTTTTTAAGGACAGAGTGTAGGCAGGGAAACCCAGAACCATCACGGAACTCAAGGAAGCCATCGGGGAGGAGATGAGAGCCATTCCCAATTCAGTCTGTAAGAACGTCATGGGCAACTTCGTTCTGCGCCTCAAGAAATGCACGGAGCTAAATGGAGGCCATCTAGAACACATGCTGTAGAACGGAGAGAAAAAAAGGCCAAAGACCCTTTTGTTTTGATGTGATGTTTTGAATATAATAAACTAGTTATGACCAAAAATTAATTTCATTCGGACGAAACACTAAGAAACGGGGCCTAATTAGAGTTGGGGCTCGTTTTTGGGGGGTCACCATATATATATATATATATATATATATATATATATATATATATATATATATGGCGGTTTCGCACTTCAACGGCGGTGTCGCACTTCATCTCCGGTTTTGGAAATAGCCTTATTAGACGATATTTAGATAATAATTAATAGTAAATAACATCTAAAAATAGTCTCAGGGCCTTCGGAGGTATTTTCTTCTAATAGAGAAATTTCGATCTACTAGCAGGAATTATTTAGGTTAGTTTCGTAAATAGTAACTTTGGGGGCCATCGTTTGAAAAATCTGATTCGTGTTTTCTCGCGTATGAAAATCTTATTTGGGGTGGAATTTTTTTTTTTTTTTTTTTTCTGAAGTGATCACCTTTTCCCCAAGTGAATATTTTGTATTTATATGCTTCTGTTTGCCGAATTTTTTTTATCAGAAATCAACTTGGATTTTCACCGTATTTCCCCTCCGGTGTTTTTGTTATGACATGTTTTTTTCGCAACTCAACAACATATATTGCAACCCCTTGAAGATTTACAAAATTGGACTTATTTGATAAAAATGCACTTATACGAATGTTGCCATGAAACGCGCGTAAGAGATAGGAATGAATATTAAATTTGAATAAATTACATTTGTGTGTAAAATGAGAGATGTAAAAAAAAACTCATCAAAGTACAGAAATAAAGAAGTTGTAAAAACCAATGAAAATTATGGTTTTGGATTAATTTCACTATGGTCTATGGTCTATAGAATGCAAATATAATATATATATATATATATATATATATATATATATATATATATATATATATATACTAGGATGTAATACCGTACATTTAAACCGGAAGTTCTTATATAAATCATCTTCCTTGAAAAAGCTATTTTGTTAATATTGGATTGTTCCTGTTTAATAAACCCAATATTAATTCATTTTAAACAACCAAATATTAACAAAATAGATTTTAATACCGGTACTAATATATTAAACGTATATATATATATATATATATATATATATATATATATATATACCCACACTATATTCATGTACTTAATTGTAATATATTTTTTAAACAAATGACTATACATACATATATATATATATATATTAACATTGTTCACCTCAAACAAGGCAGGCTGCCACTGTAGACGTAAGGGGCTACTGAGAAAAAAGAAAAGGGGAGAAGATAGGGGCGGTCAACCTAGGCTGAGATCTGCGCAGCGAGATGTCTGTTTACATTAGTTTTAAACTTCTGCATGTCTGTACTGTCGGGGAAACAGCGATATATACCAACACTATATTCATGTACTTAATTGTAACATAGTTTTAAAAACAAATGACTATGCATTGTTATTCGTAGATTTCAAATTTAATCACAAGTTTAAGAATATTATGAAGACTCATATTCTAGCGCCATGACGGTGACACGGCTCTGCTCAAGGAGACGAACGAGAAAAAATAATCTGATCTTCTGGTCAACTTGCATTCGGGCTGCAACCAAAGCGAGGATCAAACTAATTGTCATTCAAATCTCTTTCTGCAAACTAACCTCCTGAAATATTTCCCCCACTTTGTCTCCCTCGTCAGACCACTGTTAGAGTCTTGTGTCCAAGCCTCTTCCCTATGTCGAATACATGATATCCAGAACCTGGAGAGAGTTCAACGATCGGCTACTCAAATGGTGCAAACTCAACGTTCTTGGCCTTTTGGCCAAGATCAAAGTGTAGTATCCGTTCCGATGGATACTGCACCCCATACACTGGTATTGTCTTGGCCTTCGGGGCTTGATTTACGCCGGTCTATGGGTGTGTCCTGTGCAGTTCTAGGAGGTCCACCCTCCCAGGCTTTGCCTCCTCTCTTTGGGGAGGAGTAAGTTTATAGCTTACTGCCTGAGGCGCCTCTACCGGGGAATGCCGACGGGGCTGTCCAGGCAATTTTTAATGGCCAGAGCGCTCACCTTCTCCGGCGCTGGCTTTTCAAATCCCACTTTTCGACCTTGTGTCACATACTCCTATTGTGGGTAGGTGTTAAATAACGGCTACTCAAATTGGTGCAAACTCAACGTTTTTACGCCGGGGAATGTCGACGGGGCTACCCAGGCAATTTTTGAACCCCACTTTCCCGACCCGACCTTGGGTCACATCTTACTTGTGGGAGTAAGATAAAAACTGGCATTGTGCCTAACTCCTGGAGAGGAGTAAATCAATACTCAAATGGTGCAAGGACTACAGTATTTTCCCTACGAAAGCCGACTCGGAAAGCATCACTTTGAGCGCCAACGTTTACGCGGTGATCTCATTTTGGCCTACAATCTCCTCGATGCCCATTACGATATCTTTCGGGGTCTACTATTCACTTTTATACCAGAAAGAGGTCTGCGCGGGTATTATCAGAAACTGTTTCACCGCCAATTTCGATTGAACAGAACGATGGAGGCTTTCTCAATTGGATCCCTGGACCTTGTAATTGACTTCCGGGAGATGTAGTAAATGCGCCACCACACAGCAATTCAAGGCGAAATTGGGCACGTGCTGGTCCACTGTATCCTCTTGTGTAAATTTCTAGTACCCTTTCGGCAATGTTGAAGAACGAGTGACTCTGCGGCGCTGCTACGGTGTCAGGCCGCGTTCCGTACCCGATAATGAACTTCGTAGATAACAACTTCCGGTATTCTGTAGTTTAATTTTCTCTGTATTTTCTCTATATAATAATGAATAGTATTGTACAAGACGTTCATTAGCAAAAAACATTGCATTTTATTTTCCGAAAGAAATTCAAACTGTGTAAAAAACTAAACTGTGAGTATTTTTTTTTTTTGTAAAATAAATTAATTAAAATAAAATTCAGTACAAAACTTTCATTATATTTTCTGAGAAAACATAACACCTATTCGATTAGCTAAAACAGGAAGTTTTTAATATCGTAAACAATTTCGAACGGACACCGTTTCCGGTTGGAACCAACTTTGCTTAGAGTCGGTCGATCTTCAACAATGCCACCCTTTCCCTACATGACATCTGAAGCAGGCTTGTTTTATTTTTTGCCAATTTTATTGAACTGAATTGAACAAAAGCGTCACTTGGTGGTCTTGACGATAACCGTTGTATTAATATCTACAACTTGATAAATATTTTGATTTATTTTGCCGGATTAACGGGATCTTTTTCTGCCAATTAAATGGATCTCTGGATCCCTCAACGTGGCCGGATGACTGAGTACTTGTGTTAGTGGAAGAATGACTAGATCTTCCAAGCTGTATAAATCAGCGAAGACTAGAGAGGTGGGTGGGTTGACATTACATTGGCTCGATCGAAATGGGTGACCTTTTATGACACGAAATTTTGAACCCTTTGACCTCAAGACAAGAACTAATGGATTGAGAAAAATTAAGATAAATTTGCTCACTTTTATTGCTGCTCAAAATTACTTTTCTTTTGCAACCGCTTTCAGAATTACATAGTCTCTTTCTTCTTCTTTTTCTTTTTATTCTTCTTCTTCTTGGTCTTCTTTTTCTTTTTTCTTTTTCTTTTTTCTTTTTCTTTTTCTTTTTTTTCTTCTTTTTCTTTTTTCTTCTTTTTCTTCTTTTTTCTTCTTCTTTTTCTTCTTTTACTTTTCCTTATTCTTCTGTTTCTTTTTTACTTCTTTTTCTTTTTCTTCTTCTTTTTCTTCTTTTTCTTTTCCTTATTCTTCTTCTGTTTCTTTTTCACTTCTTTTTCTTCTTCTTTTTCTTCTTCTTCTTCTTCTTCTTCTGCTGCTATTTTTTCCCTGCTTCTTTTTCTTCTTCTTCTTCTTCTTCTTCTTCTTCTTCTTCTACTACTTTTTCCCTTCTTCTTTTTCTTCTTCTTCTTCTTCTGTTGCTATTTTTTCCCTTCTTCTTTTTCTTCTTCTTCTTCTACTTTTTCCCGTCTTCTTCTTCTTCTTCTTCTTCTTCTTCTTTTTCCCTTCTTCTTTTTCTTCTTCTTCTTCTGTTGCTACTTTTTCCCTTCTTCTTCTTCTTCTTCTTCTTCTACTTTTTCCCTTCTTCTTCTTTTTCTTCTTCTGCTGCTGCTGCTTTTTCTTCTGCTGCTACTTTTCCCTTCTCATTTTTCTTCGTTTTTTCTTTATGTTCATTATTCTCCACTTTTTCTTCTTCCTCCTCCTCCTCCTCCTCTCTTTTTAGCTTTCTTCTTCTCCTGTTGTTTTCCTCTTTCTTCTTCTGTTGTTTTCTCTTCTTCGTCTTTTTTATTTTATTTTTATTTTCTCACTCTCAGTTTTCTGTCTCATCTTCTACTTCGATTTCTTCTTCGATTTCTTCTTTGTTTCTACATCTTTTCTTTCTTTTTTCTTTAATTATACATGTTTTCTTTCTTTTTCTCTTTCCTCTTCTACCTCTTTTTCTTCTTTGTTTCTTCTTCAGTCTCCTTGTCTTTTTCTTCTAGTCTTTTTTGTTTGTTTTTGTTTTTCTTCTGCTGCTGCTGCTGCTGCTGCTGCTGCTGATGATGATGATGATGATGATGATGATGATGATGATGATGATGATGATGATGATGATGATGAGGAGGAGGAGGAGGAGGAGATGGAGGAGGAGGATAATTATTACTTAACATTTTGCTTTCTTTTTCTTCGCTTTCTTCTTTATATTCTTTTTCTTCTTTATATTCTTTTTCTTCTTTATATTCTTTTTCTTCTTTATATTCTTTCTTTCCTTCTTTGCTTTCTTCTTCTTTGCTGTTTCTTCTCTTGCTTCTTCTTCTTATTGTTTCTTTTGTTCGCCTTCTTCTTCCTCCTCTTTTTTACTTTCGTCTTCATTTTCTTCTTCGATTCTACTTTGCGTTTCCTTTCTTTGTTTTCTTTTTCTTTATTTCCGTCACTTTCTTCTTTTCTTGCCTTTTCTTCTTTCTCTTATCAACGTTCTTCTTCCTTTTCTTTGCGTTCTTCTTCCTATTTTTCTTCTTATCCACTTTCTATTTTTTCTCTCTTTCTCTTTCTTCCTTTGTATTTTTATGTTATATTTTCTGTTTCTTCATTTATCTTTCTTTCTCTTTCTTCCTTTATATTTTCTTTTTCTTCGTCTATCTCTCTTTCTATTTCCTCTTCTTATACATGTTCTTTTTTCTCCTCTTTTATTTTATTTTCCTTCCAGTCTTTTTATTCTTTTTCTTTTCACATTTGTTTTATTTATTTATTTTCATTCAATTTTTCTTTACTTGCTTCTTTATTTTTTCATTTTTTTTTCATTTCTTTCTTTATTGCTTCTTTCTTTCATTCTTCTATCTTTTTCTATTCATCTATCTTTCTTTTCGCAAACCCTTATTTCTTTATTTTTTTCTTTTCGATTTTCATTTTATTCTTTTTTATTTTTTTATTTTTTCATTTCTTTTTTTTTCATTTTGTTTCTTGCTTCTTTCTCTTGTTTTTTCTTGTCCATCCTTTTTCGTACTTCCTTTTTTTCTTTTTTTTTGTATATCTTTCTTTTCGCACCCCTTTATTTTCTCTTTCTTTCTTTTTTTTCATTCTTTCTTGTTTGCTTTTTTCCTTCTTTCTTTCTTTTTGTCGCCCTTTTTCGTTGATACTTTCTTGCTTGCTCGCTTGCTTCTTTCTTCTCTCTGTCTTTTTTCGCAAACTCTTATTCTTTCTTTCTTTCCATTTTCCTTTCATTCTTTTTTCTGTTTATTTCCTTTTTATTCATTTTTTTCTTGATTTTTTTCTTCTTTTTTTCTTTCGTTCTATCATTCTTTTTCTCCCCTTTTTCCTACGTTCTTTCTTTCTTCTTCTATCTTTCATTTCGCAATCCCTTACTCTTTTCTTCTTTTCCTTCATTAATCTTATTCCTTCCTTCGAAAGATTAATGAATATTCCCTCTAATGCCACAACAGGCAGGTGCGCACACGCAGTCGAGTTCAGGTCAAGTTAGTTGACCTCACAAAACCGCGCTACCCGACCAGCGCTCTCCAGAGGTCAAAAGATGTCCCCCATGTCTCGACTCACCTGTCCTCTCCCATCATGATTCCAACATGGCCGCCTTAATGAAGAGCCACCATTTTGTCTGACAGTACGAAGATAATTAATTTCCGCGCACAAATCTTTCCTTGCTCCTACATTTCACCGAACCCAACAAGAAATAATATATGACAACATTTTTTTTTCATTTGAAACATTTTCCTGTGGTGATTCAATGGCTCTCTGAGAGCACTCTGGATTCGGCCTGCGTGGTTCCAGTACTGTCGAGGGCTTTAGCATTACTATAACTAATAACATTGTGAAAGGTATGAACCCATTTACCTTTCTTGGGAAAGTAGAAAGTAAACCTTAGGTTTAATTTCGGCAGCTTCGTAACTCTCGCGTCCCTTATTTTGTCCTTTAGTCTTCACATTCCAGTAAGATACATAGCCCTGTTGTGCTCGCATACCCTTAATGACAATAAAGTGTAACAATTTGGGAATTTCCTTGCTTTTGTACATTTAGTGTATATGAATTTTCATCTTAACCCTATTAAAGGCATATGATTTCAGTATACTGGCATTTTTCATGGAATGTCACTACTTTTGTAAAGGCTATGCCTCAATACAATGCCTTTTAATAACTGATATAGTTGGTAGTTTGACTAATCAATGTTTCTTCCAATATTCACAGGTAAATATTTTTTTAAAATTATGATGAGTGTATATTTACTCATGATACAATTCAAACTAGAACAAATTTTTTCAAACTTTACCATGTATTGATTGCAAACAATAAATGGTGATTCAATCATTTTACAGTCAGTGTGTTTGAAAATTGACAAGGACACAATGCAAAAATATTTAATTTGAATGAAATAAATAAATCAATCAAACATTTTTGGGGCAGGGAGAAATATAATAAAGTTATTTACAATAGTAAACAATAAAATATTTAGTGTACAAAGGAAAACAAAATACAACCTTTATCTGTGCCATAACACAGCTGAATTAATCAAATAGCTGATGAGATATAGAAGAAAGTGTATGTGGACTAGTCATTTTTTAAGGTTTGTTGAAATTTTCTGAGAAACTACGGTATATTGGTAAACTGAAATTAGAAAGCCATCAACTAGAGCCCAGAGCCTCTATCTTCGCCAAAAATCAGCTGAATCCATCAAAAAGTTGATGAGATACGGAATAAACTGTACGTAGACTAGTACTTTTTATGTTGTTTTTTTTTAATTTTCTGGAAAACTAAGGTATATGGTAAACTGAAATTAAAATGCCATCAACTAGACCCTAGAACCTCTATCTCTGCCAAAAATCAGTTGAATCCATCAACTAGTTGATGAGATACAGGGTGGCACATACGTACGTACGTACGTACGTACGTACGTACGTACGTACACACAGATAACATGATTTCATGATTGAACTTTCTGGATATCTGGGTTGCCTTGACTAATGATGCTGAAATTCTACACACTTATGGAACCTATCAAATAAAAATGTTGTGCAAAGTTTTAACTAATTTGGTTTATTGGTTTTTGAGTTATGATTGATCAAAGAAATGAGATTTCCAGCATAGGCCATTCGTGAAGTCTATTAGAGGATAGAGCGCTCTCGCGCCTCCATTGATTTACAAACCTATTCAAGCATAAATATCTGATCTTTATATAAAATACACACGTGTGCACAAATTAATAGATACACAAGTACATATATAAATAAACAGACACAAATATATACATAAATATCTTATATATATATATAGTGCTGTTCAAAAATATAAGGCCAGAAGTAATTTACGCTTATGGAGTTGTTTAAGCGTTCTTATGGCCTAATATTATGAATTTATATTGCGAATACGATCAGTAAACTACCCTTACATTTTTTTATTCAATTTTTAAGATTATGCTTGCGTATTGCAGATAATTACAAATTAGCATAAAAAAAACTGTTCATAAATATAAGGCCACATTCATTAACTCAAAATAAACCTTTATTAGACACGAAAAAAACTTTTAAACATATTGAATATTTAGTATGACCACCATTATTCTTTATTTCCTAGAAATAGCGAATCCGTACCTTTGGCGTCTAACTGACCTCACGTGCGCGTTCTTTCTGCTTTTTGAAATTCTCTTCTTTTTTTCCAGCGACATGGGTGTATAAAGGTTTTGTACAACCATCGGTAAGTGAAAATATAACATTACTATTTAAAATTATCTATCGTTAATTGGTGTCACCTGGCTATGTGAGTTGGTTTCCACACTCGATGATTTTTCTTAATTCTTCAGCCGTTTCCATTACTTCCGTGGTTCGTATCTTGTCAATTATCCTTTTTATTTAAATTTCTTCCAGTCATTTTCCAGTTTTTTTTCGGAGCTGTTCCTAGTGCTCCTCCAATTATTGGTATTACAGTAGCTTTCTTCATGCTGTATGCTTCATTTCGACACTCTGATAAGCTCTAAGTACTCGCTTAGTTTTTCTGCCTCCTTTATCTTCACCCTGTGAACTGCTGGGACGGCAAACTCTACTATTTGCCTATTTTTCCTTATTATCTTCTTGTTTACTATTATCACATATTTCAGATGATTTTATGCTATTCGTTTTCTAATATTAGTTTACCTTTCGTGTATATGTTAAAAGTACAGTCGTTTGAATACTTCTTCGTAGACTATCTTTCCAGCATTTACTTATGATGTGGTTTATCATTTCGCCTCTTAAATAATGTGGTCTTTGTGAGTGGTAAGCGACAAACATGAAGAATTTAATTGGGTGAAAACGCTTCTGTACAGATTAACAAATGAAGAGTTCGACTGCAAAACGCGATAAATCCAATTTGTCTAAATTGAGACATTGAACAATACAAAGACAAATATGTTTAATCTAGACTTCACCTAAAATCTTATTTTTATTAAAAGTCAACAGAAATTATGCCGGTATATTATTAGGCAAAACATAATTTTGAGATGTAATCCAGTGTTGAGATACAATATTATTTGTAGTGATAGCTTCGTAATTTTTTATATGGCGTTTATCGCGTTTTGCATTCAAACTCTTCAATAATGATTTATTATATGATTAGGACTGAAAAAAAATGATTTAATGAATACGTAATTAATTGTAGACGCTGAGCGAAACGTCAATTGAGTGTTGTTCTCCAGAATGCAAAGGGACATAACTATGCTTTCCTAAAATCTTGTTTATCTCATGGGTGATAACAAAAGACAAAGAGTTACTTCCTTTTTAAAAATAACTTGCTTAATTATTATTTTAGGTAGCATGTAGCCACCTATCAGCTTATTTGTCAATAAAGTCTATCATGACTGTTATGATGATCTACCATATGAGGTCACTGCATGGACTGTTCCCGACACTATGGATAGTGATGATGATTGTAACAGGATGAATCGCTATGATCAACCCAGAAGCAGTCTCTGGCAACCCATTACTTCTGTACTTTCTATAAATACATACTCTTGTTAACTACCTCCAGAGAGAGAGAGAGAGAGAGAGAGTCGCTATGATGAATCCAGAAGCAGTCTCTGGCAACCAATTACTTCTGTACTTTCTATAAATACATACTCTTGTTAACTACCTCCAGAGAGAGAGTCGCTATAACGAATCCAAGAAGCAGTCTCTGGCAACCCATTACTTCTGTACTTTCTATAAATACATACTCTTGTTAACTACCTCCAGAGAGAGAGAGAGAGTCGCTATAACGAATCCAAGAAGCAGTCTCTGGCAACCCATTACTACTGTACTTACTATAAATACATACTCTTGTTAACTACCTCCAGAGAGAGAGTCGCTATAACGAATCCAGAAGCAGTTCTGGCAACCCATTACTTCTGTACTTTCTATAAATACATACTCTTGTTAACTCCCTCCAGAGAGAGAGAGAGAGAGAGAGTCGCTATGACGAATCCAGAAGCAATCTCTGGCAACCCATTACTTCTGTACTTTCTATAAATACATACTCTTGTAAACTACTTCTTTGATGTTTTATTTCTTTTCTATCCTTGAAGGCCACAACAATGACTTTTATGTGGTAAATTCTGATCGTGTTGTTTTGTGCGACTGTCAAAGGCTATTCGGTTACTCTTTTTAAGTGCTCTTTTCACAACCATATACATGTTTTCTTATATGAAATGTCTTTGGTTCTTCTAATAAATCACTAATGTTGTTGCTTCTTTTCCCATTTCCCTTTTGCTTTTCATCATTTTATTGTAAAAAAATCATTGGTGCATTGTCTTTGAAAAAAGGGGTTCCCGTTGGAACAAAAACATTCAAAATATCAGCTGTTTTTAACAGGGAGATGGGGAAGCTGTGATTAGCTGAAACGCAAATCCACTGCCAGTTGCGAACCTACATGCTGTGAGGAGTTTCGGACAAAGTGCAGATTCGGCAACGTAATTCTGCTGGCAGTTGAAATGGACATGTTTAGCATGACACCCATCTGACTACACTCAAACGCTACCTCTACCAAAACATAAACAAAACATAACACTTATTAAAAGTTGATTTGATTTCAGAATAATATTTTCCCATTAAAATTGTTTATTATTTCTGACAATATGTGCGACCTCTCGATATATATATATATATATATATATATATATATATATATATATATATATATATATATATATATATATATATATAAAGAGAGAGAGATTTTGATGATTTAAACATTTTCTCAAGTTTCAAATAAAGAGCATACAACGAAGTTGTAGGTTGTTTACAGCTGTTTCGAGGCAGCATTGATTTTAACAATCCAATGAATCATAAAGTTTGTAAATTCTGACTCCCCTCAGAACTATTTTTTCTAAATCAGAATTGCCATAAAAATAAACACATTCAATGTACGAAAATTCTGATTTGAAAAATGTTTTGAATCGTCAAAATCTATCTATCTATCTTCATATATATATATATATATATATATATATATATATATATATATATATATATATATATATATATATATATTATATATATATATATATATATATATAGAGAGAGAGAGAGAGAGAGAGAGAGAGAGAGAGAGAGAGAGAGAGAGAGAGAAGAGGGTAGTGCAGTATTAGTGCAGTTCCAACGAGAGAATAGTATATATTTAAAGGAGTAAGGCTACCAACATTAGTAGAATGTTTTTTTCAACATTTATTTATTGTTTTGTTGTTTTATCATTTTATAATTTTATATAACGCATTTCAAGCGGTGGTTCGCTTTCATCAGATATGTAAATCCATTTGAAGAAATGTCTTTCGATTTGAGAGAATGCTGTTTCATTTTGAAACAACATTCTCTTAAATCGAAAGACATTTTTTTAAATGGATTTACATAGTGGGGCATTAGTGTCGCATATAAATTTAACGTAAAATGATCCTCCATATCCGGGCTATTCTAGGGTTTATAGCAGTTAACTATATTTTTTTTCTATTAGAGATAAATTCTGTGGGTTATTATCGGTGGGCAGAGGTCCACTCTTTTAGGCGAACTGTCCTAATAAGTTAAAATGACCTTGAAAAGTAGAATCACATATTTAGGGGGGGGGGGGCAATTTAGCTGAGGGTGTTAATCTACAAATTTACCAATGTTTGTCGTTAAAATTATAGAGGTCTCTAAGTAAAAACATCCCCCCAATTAATCGGTGTTTTGATATAAATATACTTTGGATGAATGGAAAAAAAATCGCATTTATTCATTTATTCATTTGTCGTCGACGTTGTCGTCGTCGTCAAAACAACAACAAATTTAGTTTTAAATATAAAGTATATATCAAAAGAAAAACTTTGTTAGTTATTGCGTTCAGTGCAGAGTTTATATTTAAAAAATAAATTATTCCAGGTAATCCAAGTTGTTGGTTCGTGTTAACATACGCATGCTTAAACGTGACCGGAAGTTATCATTCACATTTCAAAATAATCATTTTGAATGCTAAATGTTTTTTCATAAAATCGTTGGAATTGATATTACTACTAATAATAATAACATTAATATGAACAAAACTGTTGAATATATATAAGGAAACTGTAGATAAAAAAATGAACTGTGCAGAATATTGATTTATTATAGAGTGTTTATAAAATTAATGAATGTGTTTACGTAGTGTTACGTTGGGTATATATAATGCATTTGAAATTATTTAAATCTATAATTGAATTAAATAAGCGTAACGTCTTTTGATATTAACATAGTTAGGATAACTGAAAAAATATTTCGGATTTATTCATTTATATATATATATATATATATATATATATATATATATATATATATATAGTACATGTATTGTATTAGTTTCTTTAGATGTAAATCCGTTGAAACTCAAGTGTTTATCAAAAGTGCTCAATAACAAGCACAGCTGTTCTTAAGTATAAATTTTTATTTATACAAACATTATTGGTTACATATGTGCATACATGTTTTGGTTGTACTCTTCACAGAGAGTCAACGATCTGTGAAGAGTACAACCGAAACATGTATGCACATATGTAACCACTAATGTTTGTATGAATAAAAATGTATACTTTATATATATATATATATATATATATATATGTTTGTATGAATATATATATATATATATATATATATATATATATATATATATATATATATATATATATATTCATACAAACACATACAAAAGCGACATTGGCATGACGATTTTTCAATCGTTAGTCATTAAAAGAACTATACATGTGTGGGTGTACATATAAAGACTGTTGGACACTCGTGACTGAAACTTGATGAGAAAGTCAGGCATGGAGTGATGTTTATTTTTACCTAATATGGTTGCATTGCAGAAAGTATTGAGAATGTTATAAACGATTCTAGAGGTGGCTTGGGCGGGTGGTCACCCTGTATTCCAAAACAAATAAAACTATAGTAGTTACAGTGCTCTGTAAATTACTGGAGTACGGAATGCCCAATTGACGAAAGGCATGTGCAATATGCAATTTCGAACAATATTTTGACGATATTTTGTTTTGAGATAGAAACTCTGGGGAGTTTAGATTCGATTAGTGTGAAGCCCATTCAGAATCACACCTCCTACTGGTAAAACGATCACCAAAGTGTGTCCCCCCCCCTATCAGTGAACGACGATAAAACAAAAATTGTCGGACATTCCTCACTGAAACTTAGTGGACAAGTCAGGAATAGACTGAAGTATATTTGTACCAAATATGGTTGAATTCAACAAACGATTGTGAATTTTATTAACGATTCCATGAGTGGCATATTGTATGGGTCACCCTGTATATGGAAAAGGAAAATTTTCTCTACGCATGTTTCTGCGCATATTTCTGCGCGTGTCTTTGCGCATGCGTGTTTCTTTTTGATAATATCCTTCTATTCATACTCGGCTAAACGAATGCGTTGTTAGATGTAGTTATCCATCAGGTGTTCACAATTTCCAATGGACCTTTGCCCTCGGCTCTCATCCGATTCGAAATACTCTTTTCTCTGTGACCTTTTATTTATTAACCCCTGTTTCCCCGGGGAATTGGGATTTTGATTTTAATCACACGGACAGACACACAATAGACACCGACGTCCAGGCGCGATGAGCTATTTTCCTGATTACGTTCAGAAATATTTAGATATTACGCTTTTTACACCGTGGCCAGATTACGGTCATCGGATGACCAGCAGACGACGTAGCCATTAATGCTTTGGTCCAGTATGGTCGACATTATACATCTGCTCATGTACACGGCGCCATTTCTTTTCTTCTTCTCCGTCGCGTTATTGGTTAATTATTGCGGATGTCGGGCGACAGATAGAAGCGTTTAATTTTCCGTATGTGTTAAACAAAAGCAAATAGAGAGCACAAACCTCCGCCAGAGGATCAGCAATATGTCACCTTATTTTCATTTTCGTTTAGAAATATCTATGTAGATACTAGCTGAGATACATGTCTACGATAGGTTTCTAAAATATCTCTATTCTGTCAGTTGTTAGGATTAAAATAATCCTGAAATAAAGTTCAATTCTCCCACGTGAGAATGGGATAACCATGTGCAGATAAATTCATCAAAGATATATATAGGACGGAAGTCTGAAGAAGGAACACAAAACACAAGGGTGTAATTTCATATCATTTTAGTAAGAAAGAGAAAGTCGGATTTAGTATTTACAGTTTCAAAAAGTTCATTAGGCATTGGTAAATCATAGAGAGGATGGAAGAGAGAATGGTTTGAGGTTTGTAGAGAGGTGGATTGCGAAAACGTGATTCGCTAGAACTTATCTGTTTTCGAGTTCTGGTAACGGCAGGAGATCATTCTCTGTGATGCCGTCGTGGGCTGTATCACCAAGAAGACCACCCGATGTGTTGTTGACTGGAGTGGAGTCGTTGAAAAAGAGCTTGCATAGAGTTCGGGTATCGGCGGGAGGTCATTCTCTGTGATGCCGTCGTGGGCTGTATCACTGAGAAGACCAGCCGATGTGTTCTTGACTCGAGCAGAGTCGTGGAAAAGAGCGCGGGAAGCCGTATACAAGGGTTTTTAAGGGCTGGCTCACGTGACACCTATACTAAAAAGGGGCTGAAATGCCTGACAGCCAATCCGTGAGGCCCTTAAGGGACATGGCAACAGCCAATCAGTGAAGGGGGCTTTAACAAATTCTAACACAGTCAACTCAAATGGAAATATTATCTATATCAGGGGTCGGCAACCTATCGGAGAGAGGGTGCCAATTGGCTATGCAGTGTCTAGCTAAACAGCCATGATATTAAATATAATACAAATACATTTCTTCGGACTCAAATCGCTTCGTCCAAAAAGCTGTCTTTTTTTTAAGGTTAAAAAAAATATGAATTTTTTATTTTATTGAAACAATTTATCTGCTTTTACGACAGAAACAAATTACTAACTAACAATACTAATTGGATAGTTAGTGTCCAGCTGTAAAGTGGACAGACCGTACGAAAACCACTGGAGGGACGGATGTGGCCCACGGGCCGGAGGTTGCCGACCCCTGATCTATATGCTACTAAAACTCCGTGGATCGCGCTTGTTTCTTATCTTGCTCTCATGCACACGAAATGATGACGTCACAAAATGATGACGTCAATAAAGAATAACGACATGCATTAAAACAGAGATGGGGATAACCGGGCACAGTGGGTGACGTCGTTTTTGTAGATTTTTGTTATTGTTTTTTTTTTTGTTTTGTTTTTTAACTTTTAATTCCCCCCAAGCAAGGCACATTGCCACTAGGACGTAAGGGTTCACTTTAATTAGGGGCCAGATTTATAGGGAGCAACCTAAGTGGGGAGTTGGGCAGCAAGATGTTTGTTTACATTACATTTAAATTCCTGCATGTGGATACAGTCGCGGAAACAGGTAGCAAGAAGGGAATTCCAAAGGCAAGCGGCCCGAGAAAAGAAGCTATTAGAATAGAAAGTCTTTCGGTATATGGGTACCTCTACAGTGAAGGGGTGGGACTTTGCTGATTGTCGCGTTTGTTGGGAGTATTTACGTTGAGTGTGTATAAGTGAAGTAAGTTCGTCAGAGCACACTCCGTGGAAGTACTTGTCAAACAAGCACATGGATGCAACATTTCGGCGATGGGACAGGGGCTGGAGCTTGGTAGACACGGTGTGACCTATTAGGTTAGAGGCTCTGAAATAAAAAAAGACCCTGATGATATATATATATATATATATATATATATATATATATATATATATATATATATATATATATATATACATTTATTCACCCCCAAAAATGTATATTGCCACTAAGACGTAAAGAGCTACTGTGATTAAGTGACAGATTCATAACGGAATCCTAAGTGTGGAGTTGTGTAGCAAGATAGTTGGTGCAGTCGGTGGAAACAAGGAGCGGGGAAAGAATTCCATAGGAAAGCGATCCGAGGAAAGAAGCCATTAGAGTAGAAGGTTTTTCAGCATCTGGGGACCTCTAAAGTGAAGGGGTAGGATTTTGCTCCTAGTTGGGTTGGTCGGATGTATTTACATTGAGGAGGTACAATTGTTTTAAGTTCATCATAGCACATTCCGTGGAAGTACTTGTAAAACAAGCACAGGGATGCAACATTGCAGCGATGGGACAGGGGCTGGAGCTTCACACAAATTATTACGTCACTAAATGATGACATCATCCATTAAAATAGAGATCGAAATAACCAGTCAGTGTGGGTAACGTCATTCAAATGATGACGCCATCTATTAACAAAGACGGGATAATCGGGCACCGTCGATGACGTTACAAAATGGTGACGTCATCAATTAAATAAGAGAGAGAGAGAGGGGAAAGTATTCTTTTATCTAGACGATCACGGGTCACGAGTCGTCTACTAAATCGATCAACGTCTAGACTCCTGAGGTCTAGTTTTACTTTAAAACTTAAAGTACCCTCTTTTAATAAATAAACATTGAATTAAAATAACTAGTTGTCCCTATCAGACGTTGCCCGGGAATCTTTTTACTTTTATTATTGTATATGTGTGAGTACATTTATGCATGTGTGCATTTATATATACATATAGGCATTGTTTTAATATTAGGTAAGATTTTAAGTTCGGTCGAGTCGTAAGAAGGAAAATGACACTTTCATTTTCTTTTGCGGAAAATTATTATTAAATTTTATAACTGAATAAATAAAATGGGAGGAAGAAGAAGTAATGAATAGAAAGTAGTAAGGATATGGTAAATGTTGACACGCTTAACATTCATCGACCTTCTCTCCCTCTAGATTGACCCCAGCTAAGGAGACCGACTGCGCTGTCCGACTGATTTTGTCGGGGAAGGCGTGTTTTTTTTTAACCTGCTGAGGTGCTACTATTATTATTGTTCTTGTTGTTGTTGTTTTTCTGGGGAGCGTTATTATTTCGCGTTTCTGATCCTGTTTCTTTTGTACCCATGTACGAATTTATTTTCATCATCATCTCTTAGCTCTGATGAAGCACAAGAGTGCTGGGACGTAATTGCATTTGCGTAGGCCGATTTAAATGTTTTTTTATAATAAATATTTATTTTGCTGACCAAGGATGACCATTTTACAGTATTGTGCTTCTTCTGTGTCCGCGCGCACTTCGTCCTTGGTGACTCGGTGTAATTATATATATATATATATATATGTGTGTGTGTGTGTGTGTGTGTGTGTGTGTGTGTGTGTGTGTGTGTGTGTGTGTGTGTGAGAGAAATGACAAACAGAAAACCGGTTAAAGTGCAGGAGAAAAACAAAAACAAGAGATTTGACCGGTTTCGTTCGTGTTGGCGAACGTCTTCAGAAAAAGTGAAGAATTGGAAATAATTTTATTTTGAAGGCACACACATGGGATGAGGAAAGGGTGATCCGATTGAACCATATGAGAAGACTTTAAGTGACGTTGAAATATGACAAGTGGGTGACATATTCTTCTTTGTTTCTTATTCTTCTTTTTATATTTCTATCCATTTTCTTTTTCTTTTTCACTTTTACACCTACTGAGCTAGTATGGGGGAGGCGGTGGGGGAGGGGGTAAAAGGCGATAAGCGGGAAGAAGACAAAGGAACTGACCATATATATATATATATATATATATATATATATATATATATATATATGTGTGTGTGTGTTGTTATTTTTTTCGGCGATAATTACAGCTTATGAAAGCGCTATCTTATGGTGATTCACTTCCTAAGTGATTGAGAGAGTTAACTCCCTTGCCTGTATTGCCTGCATCACGTCACCCCATTAAAGGACGTATATATTTATTTATAGATAAAATAGTTATCAACGTGCAAGTGTTACGCTGTATCTGCAGCTGTTCAACGCGGCTGATTATCGTCAAATTCCAACCTACTACAGACAATTTGGTATATAGTTAAGGGCGACTAATAATAGAATGTTGTGCATCTTTATCACTTAGGAAGTGAAACAATATAGTATAAAAGCAACAAGCGCTACAATCACCAATAAAAAATAATTACATAAAATACATTATATATACAAATATTAAGAGAGAGAGAGAGAAATATATAAATATATATGTATAAAGATAGATAGATAGATAGATAGATAGAGAGATAGAGAGATAGAGTTTCTTTCTTTCATCACGCATTTCTATTCTGAAATCGCCGTATGTCGTATGGAGACGTCATTATGCAGTTCAACGCCTTTCTTTGTTGTCCGTTCTTTTTTCAACCACGTGTTCCGAACATGATCTCCGGTGTTTTATTCTTTTTTATATATTTATAATTCTTCAAGCGTTATCTCTTTCTATTTGCCTCTGACATCTTGTGTCGTCCTTCCCTCTGTCCCATTCCTCGATTCTTTACTTTTGCGTAACTCGGATCTCTTCAATAACAAAAACCATCTTCTTCTTCTTCTTCTTTTTCTTCTTCTTCTTCTTCTTCTATTTCTTCTTCTTCTTCTATTTCTTCTTCTATTTCTTCTTCTTCTATTTCTTCTTCTTCTTCTATTTCTTCTTCTACTTCTTCTTCTTCTTCTACTTCTATTCCTTCTTCTTCTTCTTCTACTTCTTCTTCTTCTATTTCTTCTTCTACTTCTTCTCCTTCTTCTTCTATTTCTTTTTCTTTTTCTTCTTTCTTTTACTTCTTCTTCTTCTTCTTTTTCTTCTTCTTCTTCTTTTTCTTCTTCTTTTTCTTCTTCTTCTTCTTCTTTTTCTTCTTCTTCTTCTTCTTCTTCTTCTATTTCTTCTACTTCTTCTCCTTCTTCTTCTTCTTCTACTTCTATTTCTTCTTCTTCTATTTCTTCTTCTTCATCATCTTCTTCTTCTATTTCTTCTTCTACTTCTTCTTCTATTTCTTTTTCTTTTTCTTCTTCTATTTCTTCTTTTTCTTCTTCTTCTTCTTCTTCTTCTTCTACTTCTATTTCTTCTTCTTCTTCTTCTTCTGCTCTTTTGACCAACTTGTTTCATTTTTCCCACACAGATTGTTTACAAAATGATAAAAAGAAATGGCGGCGTTTCCACCTCAATATCTTCTTCTTTATCAGCAAAAACTCGAAACTAAATCGTTTTATATTTAAATAGCGGGAACTAGCAAAATTTCCACAATTAAGTAAAGAAAATAGATTTCAATTGCAGTGTTTATATCCACTTATTATATACCAAGTAGATAAAAACACTGCAACTTAGTGTCATCATATATATATATATATATATATATATATATATATATATATATATATATATATATATATATATATATATATATATATATATATTCTTCAATATGAAAACAGAGAACAAAAGAAATCGAGCTTATCAAAGCTACGATTGAAACATGTTCTGGGTGTGTGGGCATTATATAAATTAAACGTATATTATATATAAATAGTCCTATTATTTATAATATAAACACAGTAAATATTCTCCTGACTTTTTTTACTGTAGATACAAACTTATATATATATATATATATATATATATATATATATATATATATATATATATATATATATATATATATATATATATATATATATATATATATGGTATAAATTTTTATTTATACATTTTTATTTATACAACCATCATTGGTTACATATGTGCATACATGTTCCGGTTGTACTCTTCACAGAGAGTCAACCTTTTCAGACCAAAGAAGACAAGTGAGATGAATTTGGAAAGAATGGGAAAGTTTTCCAAATTCATCTCACTTTCTTTGTCTTCTTTGGTCTGAAAAGGTGGACTAACTGTGAAGAGTACAACCGAAACATGTATGCAAAAAAAAACATCGGTTCGTAAGACCTTCCTAACACTTTTCTAAATAATAGACCGCCCATTGTTTTTCAGTGTGTTCAGAACGAAAAACGAGCAGGTCAATCTCTAAATGGGAGTAGGATCTAAGTGGGAGAAAACAGAAAATGGGAGATGCAGTTTGGAGAATGGATGGTGTCCTTCCAAGATAAATTCAATTTAGGAGAGGCTGAGGATAAAAAAGGTAAAGTTGGGAGTGGGCATCTTGGAGAATTTCTATTACCAGGGAGAGGGGTAACTCATTCAGTCGACTCGCTAAGAGGATGAACTTACCCGAAGAGCTGAGGTCCGACAGGACCAGGAATCGCGTGCGCCATGCTCAGGCAAGGAACACGTACACTTTTTATTTACCTCCCCAGGAGGTTAGGCACAAGGCCAGGTTTATCTTACTCCCACAAGGTAAGATGTGACCCAATGTCGAGTCGAGAAAATGGGACTTGAAAAGCCAGCGCCCGAGAAGTTGAGCACTCTGGCCTAGCAAAAAAATGCCTGGGCAGCCCCGTCGGCATTCCCCGATAGGGGCGCCTCAGGCAGTAAGCAATAAACTTACTCCTCTCCAAAGAGGGGAGGTAAAGCCTGGGAGGGTGGACCTCCTAGAACTGCACAGGACAAACCCACAGACCGGCGTCATCAAAACTCGAAGGCCAAGACGGTACCAGTCTATGGGGTGTAGTATCCATCGGAACAGATACTACACTTTGATCTTGGCCAAAAGGCCACAAATTTTATTTATCTACCCCCCACAGCGGTAAGATGTGACACAAGGTCGGGAAAGTGGGATTTGATAAGCCAGCGCCCGAGAAGGTGAGCACTCTGACTGTTTAAAAATTGCCTGGGCAGCCCCGTCGGCATTCACCGGTAGGGGCGCCTCAGGCAGTAAGCAATAAACTTACTCCTCCCCAAAGGGGGGAGGCAAAGCCTGGGAGGGTGCACATCCTAGAACTGCACAGGACTAGTCTCGTGCAGTATCCATCGGAACAGATACTACACTTTGATCTTGATACTCTAATAAATGAACTTTACTCTGACTCTGTCTGGAAATTAATGAGGACTCCCGCGCCATCCTATTTTTAGCGTTTAACCCCATATAAATATTTTTATACTTGTTTATTTATTTCTAATAGAAAGTAAAAAGTAGTGTTTGCTGTTTATGGATGTCCGATTCAAACGCAGACTCCACGTTATTGTTAAAACAAAAACCCTAATACGAAATTAATACCACCATTGTATTCCGCGTAAAACTTTACCCGGGAAAAGTTTTGTTTGACAGACAGAGAAACCGTATTTATGTTATAGATCGGCCTCTTTTTTTTTTTTTTCAATAAAATCATTAATTTATAAGAGTTAGGTCGCCATCTTGGATATTTGTATAAACAGGTCTGTACCGGTAAGCTAAAATTGCACCATATTTCATTCCTCGCTAAATTAGTGAAGCATTTCGAAAAGAAATCAGCTTGCTTGTATTTACTTCCGGCATGACCCCTTTTTGACCTCACGATCTTGAACTACAGATTGCAGTAATTATTCAAACTGTGTTAATATGAACTCCATAAGGAAGACACTCTTAAATGAGCGCTGGGCTAGAATACGCACGGTTTTGTCTAGTAAAGAGCTGTGTGGGAACGTAAAAGTAATTAGTTCTCAGCGCTTCAGCATAACTTACATCTAACAATAGATTGATTATCTAGAAAAGGGTAAGAATGATGTTTGTTTTATTTCGCCGATGTACCCCTCAACCCTCTAAGAAAAAAACAAACGTACGATTTCTTTGACTGGCATTACAAGATTTAATACCTTGCAATGCAGAGTATTAAACCATCTAGAATAAAACGGTTACGGTTTAATTCTCTAGCAAATAATCAAAGGGCAATAACTCTTCAAATTAATTGATTTTTTTGTTTATGTACTATTTACCTCCTCTTCAGGAGGTTAGGCGCAAGTCCATTTTTATCTTACTCCCACAAAGTAAGATGTGACCCAAGGTCGGGTCGGGAAAGTGGGACTTGAAAAGTCAGCGCCCGAGAGGTGAGCACTGTAGCCATTAAAAATTGCCTGGGCAGCCCCGTCGGCATTCCCCGGTAGGGGCGCCTCGGGTTGTAAGCAATAAACTAACTCCTTCTCAAAGGGTGAGAAGGCAAAGCCTGGGAGAGTGGACCTCCTAGAACTGCACAGGACAACCCCACAGACCGGCGGAATCAAGCCCCGAAGGACACCGGTCTATAAGGTGCAGTATCAATCGGAACAGAACCCGTCCTTATTTTATTATTAACTCAACTTGACAACAATCTCTGGCAAGTGAGAGAAAGAGAAGCAAAGAGACAGATACAGACATAGGTAGATAGAGAGGGGGAGAGAAAGAAAGAGAAGCAAAGAGACAGATACAGACATAGGTAGATAGAGAGGGGGGGAGAAAGAAAAGGAAGCAAAGAGACAGATACAGACATAGGTAGATAGAGAGGGGGAGAGACAGATACAGACATAGGTAGATAGAGAGGGGGAGAGAAAGAAAGAGAGAGTCAACAGATGACGATTAGAACGGAAGTGACGCCGCCGTTACTGACATAGCGTTGCCACGAACGATAGCCAGGGAGATGCGTTGGAACAACCAGGCTGACTCACGGGGCTCGTACCTAGACGTTGAAATCCTCCGTCCAATGTCCTGAAAAAATTTAACAGTCTCGGGGCCAAGCACACCCGACGTTTCCACTGAAATTGGTTGGAAGACGAAGCGGTCAGTGAGCGAGCTGTAGTTTCCGCGCTTCCTTGTTTCGGCGAGCAGAGCCGCCGTGCCGGGCTTCACCGCAGATTCCGCAATCCTTGCTGGTAAAAAGGAGTCGGAACAAGTGGCGTCCCAGATCAGCGGCTTTCCGGCTCGGGAAGCAAACACAGTCATCCCGTTAGGCTTGAAGGACATTTTCAAGATGGCGACGGCGATCTAACCATAGAGAAGCCTTGAGAAACATCCGTATTAAATCTGTGAAGTGTGGGAAATTATACTATCCTATTTAAACCACTGTTTATTCCTCCACAACATCCAAGCTTGACCAAAACTTTTTGACGCTTAGTACTGAGGGTGTTTTTACCCCGCCTAATAAACCGGTATCGTCCGGGCCTTTGGGTCTGGATATACGCCGGTCTATAAGGGGGTCGGTCCTGTGCAGTTCTAGGAGGTGCACCCTCCCAGGCTTTGTCTCCCGTCTTTGGGGAGGAGTAAGTTTATTGTTTACTGTCTGAGGCGCCCCTACCGGGGAATGCCGACGGAGCTGCCCAGGCAATTTTTAAACAGCCAGAGTGCTCAAATTCTCGAGCGCTGGTTCTTTCTCACTTTCCCGACCTTGTGTCACATCTTACCTTGAAGATAAATAGAACCGAGGTGCACACATTTTGAGGATATAATTGAACGGTGATAAAACAAAAATGTTTGAACACTCATGACTGAGAGGAGTGTCAGTCATTAGCAATTTTTCACGTCGAATACAGGTTTGCTTATTATGTAAAGACTGTTGGACATTTATAACTGAAACTTGGTGGACAAGTCAATTATAGACTGAAGTTTATATGTACCAAATATGGTTGGATTGCAGAAAAGATTTTGAATTTTATTAACGCTTCCATGGCTGACATTTTGAGTTTCACTTTGTCTCATCTTCAGTTCAGGAATATTCGATGGATTGTTTTGATAGAGATTATCTTTAAGATAACACCAGAGTTTTTTTTAAAAAAAGGTGTTACGGTCCGGTGAATGTGAAGGCCATTAAGAATCACACCTCATACTTCTTCTTTCGTGTGAATCAGATGATTCTGGTGTTGGCATTTCCCCGATGTTTTTTCTAGTTAGAAATCTTTCTGAAAAGACAT
This sequence comes from Sepiola atlantica, assembly GCA_963556195.1. Lineage (NCBI taxonomy): Eukaryota > Metazoa > Mollusca > Cephalopoda > Sepiida > Sepiolidae > Sepiola > Sepiola atlantica. Next base: position 18,144,471 of record OY744547.1, on the reverse strand, counting down.
CGGGTACTTACGGGAAGGACCATTAGAAGGTTGCATCCATCCCTAAGTGAAAGTGGTACTGTGGAACCGACTGGATTCGAACTTGGAACACCCAGGTCTTCAGTCCGTGTCGATATCCCTTTAACCACTGTCGCCTCCCACACCTCATACTGAATAGACGGTTATCAAAGTGGCACCTATATCACTGAATGGGGATAATTGGACATTCGTGACTGAAACTTGGTGGACACGTCAGACATAGACTGAAGTTTATTTGTATCAAATATGGTTGGATTGCAGAAAAGGTTGTCCATCAAGTTTGAGTTTTTCATGTCCAAGTCTTTGTCGTTGTATTGCTGTTAAATTATGTACGGGGACACTTTGGTGATCGTCTCATCAGTAGGATACGTGATCATGAACAGGCTTCAAAGTCAACGGACCGTAACCCCTTCTTCCCCATATTTTATCTGTAAGATAATCTCAAAAGATAATGTTTATCAAAACAATCCTGAAACTATCTTCGATGGCAATCGCATCCAATACCAGGGCAGTTCTAAAAGACCAGTGTGACGTCAGAGGTATTGACAATTTTTCACATCGTATTCTGGTGTGCTTAAAACATAAACTGTTGGACATTCGTGACTGAAATAGACTGAAGTTTATTTTTATCAAATATGGTTGAATTGCAGAAAAGATTGTAAATTTTATTAACGATTCAAATGAAGGGTGACATTTGGTGGGGATACCCTGTACTATCATGCAGTTAAGTTTTAAAATTCAAATGAAATAAATACTTGTTGTTTTTTTTTTGTTCGTTTGTCGAAATGCAACGGTTTTAATGTTTACAACTATTGAAGTACCAACTTCTTACAGTTATTAATTAAAAATAATAATAAGGCGCCTGTTTTTAATAGCCTCTTATTGATGAGAGGATCGCCAAAGTGTCCCCGCATATGACTAAATGGCTATAAAACAAACACTGTTGGACATTCATGACTGAAACTTGGTGGACAAGTCAGGCATAGACTGAAGTTTATTCGTACCAAGTACGGTTGGATTGCAGAAAGGATTATTAATTTTATTAACGATTTCATGGGTGGCATTTTTGCGTCACTGTCGTAACAATTATCAAAGGTCACCTGTGGATATTTGTTAGATTAATCGTGGTCGAGTGTCCGCGTGTATTATTATTTTTACCTGCTGGGGCTCGGAAATACCCGACTAGTACACGGGCGCAGGTTATCCTCTCTCGGAGTGTTGGACCTGTAGACCTTGTCAGGTCATCCATTTAAGAGAAGGAAAACTCTGACGATAAAACTTTGCTACTAACCGCTTACGTATAAACTATAATAAGAAATAAGGCTTAATTCTTATTAAGACGGGAAGATGATGTCATAATTATTAAGTAACAAATTAATGACGACATATGAAGGGTCACGATTCGTCCTATTGGAGTGACTGTATATATACAGGATGTTCGATCTAAATTTGATATATTTTATTTATTTAATTTCAGAACCATTTGAAGTATTAAATCGCGGTAAAGTGCAACGGATAGCTGTTTCTATATACTACAGGTGGATTTGAGAGCTGGAGACCATGGACTACTGGAAAGCACTTGAGTATTGGAAAAGAGGGACCTGCATCATAATCGCTGTTTGTGCGTGTGTGTGTGTTTCCCGCCTATATGTACCTTTGATAAATATACATTGAATTATGTTGCTGTTTTTTTTTTACTTTAAATCGATTGTTTAGTGAAATAGAAAAGAAAAGAAATAAAATCAAAACAGATTCCAACAAAATGCCTATTTTATATAATATTCAACGAAAAAGTGTCAAACTGCAACTTGTTTCATATCTGCAACGAGCCTGTTGACAATTGTGACTAGGTATTAGTATGATGTTGTATCAGCACACCCGCTTAATAAGTAATCGGTATCTTCTATGATAACATTTTTTTAAACACATATAAAAAAAATAAAGCATTTAAAGGTTAACTAGTGAATATGACTATATTGTGAATTATTATCATAATCGCTCCACTCGGGAAACGCATTATTATGAATATATATATATATATATATATATATATATATATATATATATATATATATATATATATATATCCATATATATATATATATATAGAGAGAGAGAGAGAGAGAGAGAAAGAGCGAGAGAGAGAGAGAGCGAGAGAGAGGGGGGGGTAGATATATATATATATATATATATATATATAGAGAGAGAGAGAGATAGATAGATAGATAGATAGATAGATAGATAGATAGATAGATAGATAGATAGATAGATAGATCTGTGGATCTTGTTTGTTATTTTGTTTATTTATTTATTATCTTGTTCGTTCCCGTACACACTCGATGGCGTTATAAAGGATGGTGTCACTGAATGATGACGTCATACATTAAAACACAAAACGGATGACTTAACTGAATGATGACGTCGTTGATTAAATCAGAGACAGAATCGAAAGATATCCTTCATTTATTGGCTAAGATCAAAGTGTAGTATCTGTTCCGATGGATACTGCACGCCTGTCCTGTGCAGTTCTAGGAGGTCCACCCCCCAGGCTTCGCCTCCCCTCTTTGGGGAGGAGTAAGTTTATTGCTTACTGTCTGAGACGCCCCTACCGGGGAATGCCGACGGGGCTGCCCAGGCAATTTTTAAATGGCCAGAGTGCTCACCTCTCGAGCGCTGGCTTTTAACCCCACTTGCTCGACCCGAGCTTGGGTCACATCTTACTTGTGGGAGTAAGATAAAACTGGCCTTGTGCCTAACTCCTAGCGAAGGAGTAAATAAATATCCTTCATTTATTTCTGTGAATCTGGCTTTTTTGTTTGTTTGTTTGTTTGTTTTTTGTCATCCCCGTGCATACTTGATGACGTCATAAATAATGACGTCACTAAAAGATATCGTTATGCATTCAAACACAGACGAGGGATAACTGCGCAAAATGTATGACCTAACTGAATGAATACGTCATCCATCAAATCAGAGACAAAGAGGGGAAATAAACCCTTTATCTAGACGTCCCCTGCCTCGAAGGTCGCCTACTGGATTAACGTCCAGATCCCTGGGGACTAGAATACGACAAAACTTCTGTGTTGGATAAGGACACTGTGGGAATGGACGCATCTTCAGGTGGGCGTATCTGTTGGAAATCGTTTGGTTGGGCTTGCGCGATTTAGTGCGGGTTGACCCATACAGTCGAGTGCGGAATAGGGCTGTTCTCACGGTTGGAGCTCACAGACGTGACAGGCCACCATTTTGATGAGACCTTTTGGGTCGGGAGTTCAAAGGAGTCAGGCTGTGACGAATGCACCTGCGCATATGGGCTCTGTGACGTCACGCGCTTTTGTGGAGGAAGCAGAGTTTTTGCAAGTCTGGGTTTTGGAGGCGAGCCGAACGAACATATTTCACGATGTAGTCTGCAAAATGATTAGGGGAATTAAATTCCCTAAGAAAATACAGGCATGAGATCTCTTTTCCCCCTCCACGAATGGCTAAGGTCTTAATTGATAAGTAATTACGATAAAGCAGTAATTTGGTCTCTCTCTCTCTCTCTCGACGTTAGTGGATATCTCCCAGCTGACGGATAACTAACGTTTGAAATAAAACAGAACTTAAGTTTAAAAGATTGTTTGTCTCTTGAGTCGGCCATGAAGCTTCTTATTGAAGCGACGTGGTTCACGGCAGAAAGAAAGAAGAAATAATTCAACCACTGGATGGCGCACCCCTCCACGCGACGAGGAAAGATTGAAGGTGCGAGAAATTTAAAGGTATGCAAATTATATGATTTTTGGTGTTAAAAATGACGAGTTGTTTAAACGAGAACTGCCACGGCCCGTTCCGGGACGGGTATACAAAACGAGACCTGCCACGGCCCATTCCCGGGACGGTATGCAACATCTGTAGATTTTGCTGGTTTGATTATGTGTTCGTTTGCTTGTCATCTTATTTGGTTGTCACCATGCTGCATAGCATCGCAAGAAGGGTAACGTCATGACGGAATAACTTTACAAAGAGATGACGTCATCAAGTATAATAGAGGTGGAAGACATCGGGAAAATCCTTTTATGACGTCGTAAGTGGATGTCGTCAACGTTTTATGAAAGTTTGAAATATCAATTTCATGGGTCTGTCACGCTTAAGTTTAAAATATCATTTTCAAGGGGGTGTCATGCTTAAATTTGAAATAAGACTTTCATTGATCTGTCAAGCTCAAATTTCAATAAAGACTTTGATTGATCTGTAACATTTAAATTCGGAATTAGACTTTCATTGATCTGTCACGCTTTTATTTGCAATTTTCATTGATCTGTCATGCTCAAATATACAATAGGACTTTCATTGACTTGTCACGCTCACAATTGCAATCAACATTCATTGATCTGTCACGCTTAAATTCGGAATAGGACTTTCATCAATCTGTCACACTCAAATTTACAATCGGACTTTCATACATTTATCACGCTCAAATTTTAAATAAGACGTTCATTAGTCTGTCACGCTTAAATTAGGAATATGATTTTTATTGATCTGTCACGCTGAAATTTGCAATAGGAAATTCATTTATCTGTCACACTTTAAATTGCAACAGGAAATTCATTGATTTTTCACACTGAAATTTAATAAATAGGGATTTCATTGATCTGTCATGCTCAAATTCGGAATTGAACTTTTATTGATCTGTCACGCTTAAATTCGGAATTGAGCTTTTATTGATCTGTCACGCTTAAATTCGGAATTGAGCTGTCACACTCAAATTTGACATAGGACTCATTTATCTGTAAGGCTAAAATTAATACATGGGGCTTTCATTGATCTGTCACGCTCAGATTTGAAATTAGACTTTCATTGATATCTAACGCTTAAATTCGGAATTGGATTTTCATTGATCTGTCACGCTGAAATTTGCAATATTACTTTCATTGATCTGTCACGCTCAAATGTTAAATAGGACTTCCATTGATCTGTCACACTCCAATTTACAATAGGACTTAGCCCACACTGAGGATTGAACCTTCAACCTCCAGAAAACTGTCACTTTGAACTGATAATTACTTAGCACTTATAACCCCTTACGCCGCGGCTCCTAGTATGAATTTTAGGAGCCTTAAATTACGGATTACTTAAGACCTCTACTCGGTCATGGCGAATTTCTTGGCCTTTTGGTCAAGATCAAAGTGTAGTATCTGTTCCGATGGATACTGCACCCCATAGACTGGTATTGTCTTGGCCTTCGGGGCTTGATTTACGCCGATCTATGGGTCTGTCCTGTGCAGTTCTATGAGGTCCACCATCCCAGGCTTCGCCTCCCCTCTTTGGGGAGGAGTATGTTTATTGCTTACTGCCTTGGGCGCCCCTACCGGGGAATGCCGACGGGGCTGCCCAGGCAATTTTTAAACCCCACTTTCCCGACCTGACCTTGGGTCACATCTTACTTGTGGGAGTAAGATAAAAACTGGCCTTGTGCCTAACTCCTGGAGAGGAGTAAATCAATACTCGGTCATGGCTGAACGAATGAGAACAATCTACCCCCGGGGATTAAATAAAGAGTTCCGTTCAAAATTCTGTATAGATTCCTTAGTTCGACAGAAAGGTTGCCGAGTTCGACAAGACGCACCTGAAGAAGGTCGGAGGTTACATCGACCGAAACGTTGTGAGAATAACATCCAAGATGAGAACAGTAGTCTGAATAATTCAAATGATCCAAATTATCAGTCCTCATCTCAAAAATATACCGAAACATAATTACTGACTCTCGTTATGTGACCGTCTCTTAGAAAACACTGGTTCTATTCTTGTCTGCAGTTACCAAATTCCGGGCGATCTGGGACCGTGGGAATCTGTAAGATTTAAGGGACGTGTCCGACACTCTTTAGTTAATAAAACACGAGAGTTTGGTCTGTCAATGCGTAGCCATTGTCTTGGAGGTTTGCTATTTCGCCTTTTGGGAATTTTTTTTTTTTTTTTTTTTGCGTTTTTTGTTTTTTGTTCTTTGTGTGTAGGGGTGAGAGCGGATGAAAGAAAAGGGTTTCATTTTTTTAAAAGCGGTGGTCGGGGCCCGACGGTAGGAGTGGGGCGGATAAACATCGTTTAAGATTGAGCCTGCCAGAATAACGCCCTTATTAGATAACATCAAAGTATGGAAGCATTTGTTGATTTCGGTATCGTTGGCTTTTATAAGAAAAGAAAAAAAGAAAATTTTAAAAACTGTAGTTGTTTTTTGTTTTTTTTTAATTATTTTTGGCTCCTATATGTACGTTGTTTTAAAAAGAAATAAAACGGGGAAGCGTGAGGCGGGTGGGGGGGGGGGTTCGGTAACCTGAAATTAGTATCAGGTAATGGCGGAGAGGGGAAATACGAAACAGTTTTATTTGGAACGCTAGCAGACAATTCGAAAACAAAGAACGCTTTGTTTGACGGCAAAACTCCGAAAAAATCCGTTAACTGCCGTAAATCCCTGATCTCAGCCAGAATGAGAAACAAAGAAAGAAAGGGGAACGGTGCGGGAGAGAGGGAGAGAGGGACGGAAATATCGGTAGAAAAAGAGAGAAAGACAGACATTGTGAGAGAGAAAGACAGACATTGTGAGAGAAAAAGACAGACATTGTGAGAGAGAAAGAGAGAACGAGAGAACGAGAGGGAGAGGAAGGAGATATAGGGGGTGAAAGAGAAATGGCCAGAGCGGCAAGGAAAAATGGAGAAAAATTCTGATATGGAAATAAAGAAAACAAGAGATAGATAGATAGATAGATAGATAGAGGAAAGGATTAAATAAATCCGACGGCATTTTTTTTTTTCGCTCTTTTTCGTAACAGTTAGGCGAAACGTTGATTTAGGTCTTTTGCTGTTCGTTCTTTAATTCATAGATAGATAGATAGATAGATAGATAGATAGATAGATAGATAGATAGATAGATAGATAGATAGATAGATAGATATATAAATGGGTATGTAGATAGATAGATAGATAGATAGATAGATAGATAGATAGATAGATAGATAGATAGATAGATAGATAGATAGATAGATAGATAGATAGACAAATAGATAGATAGATAGATAGATAAGTGGGTATGTAAATAGATAGATAGATAGATAGATAGATAGATAGATAGATAGATAGATAGATAGATGGATAGATAGATAAATAGATAGATAGATAGATAGATAGATAGATAGATAGATAGATAGATAGATAAGTGGGTATGTAAATAGATAGATATATAGATAGATAGATAGATAGATAGATAGATAGATAGATAGATAGATAAATAGATAGATAGATAGATAGATAGATATATAAATGGGTATGTAGATAGATAGATAGATAGATAGATAGATAGATAGATAGATAGATAGATAGATATATAGATAGATAGATAAGTGGGTATGTAAATAAATAGATAGATAGATAGATAGATAGATAGATAGATAGATAGATAGATAGATAGATAGATAGATAGAAGACTTTAAAAATCAGAAGCACTGAAAGAGAAGGGGTACTAGAGACAAACAGAGAGAGAGGGGGAGAGGGGGAGAGAGGAGGAGAGAGAGAAAGGGAGCGAGAGAAAGGGAGAGACAGAGAGAAAGAAAGAGAGAGAGAGAAAAAGAGAGAGAGAGAGACAAACAGAGAGAGAGATTGTGAGGTTTCTATTTACTTCCGTCACGCCTTCAGATCATTACACGGTTTCCATTTAAAACACTAATCTGTTTTTGATAGATGTGAAAAAATATTTGGCGCTTCAAGCTTTTGAAAATTGCCAATGAACTGTGATGAAATAAACATTTAAATTAGTTAGCGGACACGCATACAGATAGACAGAGACAGACGGACAGACGGACAGATGGACAGACAGGCGTCTGTCTCTCATATTATTATAGGTGGAGCAAGTGTTCATTTAAGTATCGCATTTCATCAAACCAACTATTTACATAGGTAGTATTTGAGGGGGTTCTTTCTTTTTTTTTTCTTTTTTTCTTTTTACCAAATCGTTTTTCATTAAGTCTGTCTTTGTTTTGTTTGGATTACATCATTGGGTTTTTTAATTAACTTCCGTTGTAGGTTCCGTTTTTTTTTTCCTTTTTTTTTTCTTTTTACGTACTTCCTCGCATATTTATCGGAAGCTATGTCCGTCAGTTCGTAGGTCAGTCTGTCACGCTTCAGTTTGAAATATAATTTTCGTTGGTCTTTAATGAATTTTAATGATTACGTTTTTAAAAAAACATTTTTGTCGGTCTGTCACGATTAAGTTAAAAAAAAGCATTTTTGTCGGTCTGTCACGATTAAATTTTTAAAAAACATTTTGTCGGTCTGTCACGATTAAATTTTTTAAAAATACATTTTTGTCGGTTTGTCCCGATTGAATTTTTAAAAACCATTTTTGTCGGTCTGTCACGATTAAATTTTTAAAAACCATTTTTGTCGGTCTGTCACGATTAAATTTTAAAAATAAACATTTTTGTCGGTCTGTCACGATTAAATTTTAAAGAAGCACTTTTGTCGGTCTGTCACGATTAAATTTTTTTTAAATACATTTTTGTCGGTCTGTCATGATTAAGTTGAAAAAAACAACATTTTTGTCGGTCTGTCACGATTAAATTTTTAAAAAAACATTTTTGTCGGTCTGTCACTATTAAATTTTTTAAAAAACATGTTTGTCGGTCTTACACGATTAAATATTTTAAAAAACATTTTTGTCGGTCTGTCATGATTAAATTTTTAAAAAAACATTTTTGTCGGTCTGTCACGATTAAATTAAAAAAAAACATTTTTGTCGGTCTGTCATGATTAAGTTAAAAAAAAAAAAACATTTTTGTCGGTCTGTTACGATTAAATTTTTTAAAAAACATTTTTGTCGGTCTGTCATGATTAAATTTTTAAAAAAACATTTTTGTCGGTCTGTCACGATTAAATTTTTAAAATAAACATTTTTGTCGGTCTGTCACGATTAAATTTTAAAAAAGCACTTTTGTCGGTCTGTCATGATTAAGTTTTAAAAAAAACGTTTTCGTCGGTCTGTCACGATTAAATTTTTTTAAAAACATTTTTGTCAGTCTGTCACGATTATATTAAAAAGATTTGTCGGTCACGATTAAGTTTTTAACATGTTTGTCGGTCTGTCATGATTAAGTTTTTTAAAAAAACATTTTTGTAAGTCTGTCACGATTAAGTTTGCTGTGACATTTTCGTTGGCTTATCTCTCTTAAGTTCGAAAAATAGCATTTTCGTTGACCTTTTATGCTTACGTTTGAAATAGCATTTTTATTTGTCCATCACACTCAAGTCTGAAATATGATTTTCTTGCTCTGTAACGTTTAAGTTGGAAATAGTATTTTCACAAGTCTGTCTCGCTTAAGTTTGAAATAGCATTTTTTTAGGTTGTCCACGAGGCTGGGAACAGACCAATGAAAATACAATTCCGATCATAAGCGTGACAGACCGACAAAATTTTACATTATACTTAAGCATGGCGGACCAGCGAAAATACTATATTATACTTAAGTCTCACGGACGGACAGAACCTCTTTTAGAAATGCTTGGCTACATCCAAATTAAAATTTTAAAAAGCGCCCATTCAAACTGCGCTTTTAAATATGAAAATTCCATTTCAAACTAAACCGTGACAGACCGAGGAAAATGTTGTCATACTTTACAAATGTTGTCATACTTTACAAATGTTGTCATACTTTACAAATGGTGTCATACTTTACAAATGTTGTCATACTTTACAAATGTTGTCATACTTTACAAATGTTGTCATACTTTACAAATAGTGTTATACTTTACAAATGTTGTCATACTTTACAAATAGTGTTATACTTTACAAATGTTGTCATACTTTACAAATATTGTCATACTTTACAAATGTTGTCAAACTTTACAAATATTGTCATACTTTAACGTCACAAATGAAATGTAAAATAGAATTTTCGCCGGTCCATCATGCTTAATTTTAAAGAAACATTTTTGTCCGTCTATCACGCTTGGTTTCGAAATAGTATTTTCATTGGTCTGTCATAATTAAAATTTAAATACTATTGAATATATCTTATTTTATTTTACAGCGCATGTATTAAACATATGTTGCATAGATCCCGAATCGGAATGGGGCGTGGCAGTTCTCGTTTAAACACTCGACAGTTTTTAATACCCAAAATCATATAGTTTGCATACCTTTAAATTTCTCGCACCTTCAATCTTTCCTCGTCGCGTGGAGGGATGCGTCGTCCCGTGGTTGAATTCTTTCTTCTTTCTGCCGTGAACCACGCCGCTGCAACAAAAAGTTCCATGACCGACTCAGAAGACAAACAATCTTTTAAAGTTAAGTTCTGTTTTATTACAGGCGTTAGTTATCCATCGGCTTGGAGATATTCACCAACGTCGAGAGAGAGAGAGAGAGAGAGAGAGAGAGAGAGGGAGAGAGAGCAAATTACTGCTTTCGTAATTACTTATCAATTAAGTCCTTAACCATTCGTGGAGGGGGGAAAAGAAATCTTTCACCTGTATTTTCTTAGGGAATTAATTCCCCTAATCATTTTGCAGACTACATCGTAAAAATCACGTCTGATAGGCTCGCCTCCAAAACCCAGACTTGCAAAAACTTTGCTTCCCACGCAAAAGCGCGTGACGTCACACAGCCTCTATGCGCAGATGCATTCGTCACAGCTTGACTCCTTTGAACCCCCGACCTAAAAGGTCTCATCAAAATGGTAGCCTGTCATGTCTGTGAGCCCCAACTGTGAGAACAGCCCTATTCCGCACCCGACTGTACGGGTCCACCCGCACTAAATCGCGCAAGACAAACCAAACGATTTCCAACAGATGCGTCCACCTCAAGATGCGTCCGTTCCAACAGGGCCATTATCCAACACATATATCCCAAACATATCTATCATCAGAACGAATAATAGACGAATCTAAAACCAAGTACGATTAACATGTTTATTTATAGCTGACCTTTATATAGGAAAGCAACGTAACATTATATAAAACATAAAAGACATTAGTTTTTGCTCTACCTTTTAATATAGGAATATAGATATTCAGAGAACCCGGATATTCTTAATTCTGTGGAACCCTCGTGGGGAGGCATCCAGCGGGCTAAATTCTCAATACTATCTGACCCTTTTTCGAATACAACCAAGGAGAACAACCTAGCAGTGGCCATAACCGGTGCACCACAGGGATCGATTTTTTTACCAGGTGTATGCGATCGACGTCCTAAAGTTAACTTATTTGCATATTACTTTGCAAAAGGACATCTTATTAATTCACTATTCGTTCTTATTATTCTCTAATTACGTGATTGTTTTTATTTTATTTTTTATGGAAATCGCTCCAAACAAGCCATGAAGACACTTGATGTAAAGAGCTAAAAAACGCTACTTCAAGCTAAAAAAACACTACTTCAAGCTAAAAAAACGCTACTTCAAGCTAAAAAAAAAAACTAGCCAATGATAAGTGTTAGATGGATAGATTTCGACCCAGAAAATAGCAATTCTTCCCCCCTTTTTCAGAAAAATCGCTCATGGAATGTGAGGACTAAAGGACAAAATAAGGGAAGCGAGAGTTACGAGAGTTATAACACATAGTTCTATGTTCTATATTGTGGATAGAAACTTAACATTTTGTAATATACTTATCAAGTTGTTGAAATTTAAATTATTTTATTTCCACAGCCCATGCATTACACATATTTCCTAAACATATCTATCATCAGAACGAATAATAGACGAATGTAAAACCAAGTACAATTCACACATTTATTTACAGTTGACATTTATAAAGAACAGAAACGTAACATATAAAACATTTAAAAAAACATTAGTTTTTAAGATAGAAAAAAAACATTAGTTTTTAAGATAGAAAAAAACATTAGTTTTTAAGATAGAAAAACACATTAGTTTTTAAGATAGAAAAAAACATTAGTTTTTAAGATAGAAAAAACATTAGTTTTTAAGATAGAAAAAAACATTAGTTTTTACTCAACCTTTAAAGATAGAAAAATGGAGAACCCAAATATTCTTCATTCTGTGGGACCCTCGCTGGGAAGGTCCAAGAGCGGTGAAATCTCAATACTCCATGGCCCTTTGCGGGAAAACTAATGAGAACAACCTAGCGGTGCTCAGAACTGGTGCACCACTAGGTTCGGTTCCCTACACTATTCTTGTTTGTTTGTTACTGTTAAGTTTGAAATAGCATTCTCAATGGTCTGTCACGTTTATATTACGTCATTTGATTTTTTTTATTAACTTCTGTTGTAGACGTGTTTTTATTTTTTATTCATTTCCGTACGTCCTCGATCTGTCGGTCTGTATGTCACGTTTCGCTTTAAAATAGAATCTTCATCATTAAAAGCCCGGGGAACTTCTTATTTTATATGTGACCAAGAATCCCTAAAATAGGGTCTGTCCGTTCGTCAGTCTGTCACGCTTAAGTTGGAAATAGCATTTTCAATGGCCTGGCATGCTTAAGTTCGAAGAGATATATTCGTTGACCTCTCACTCTTAAGTCTGAAATAGATTTTTTTTCTTGCTCTGTCACATTTAAGTCTGGAATAGCATTTTTTTTTTTTTTTTTTTTTTTTTTTGCTCTGTCATATTTAAGTTTGAAATGGCATTTTCTTGCTCTGTCACATTTAAGTCTGGAATAGCATATTTTTTTTTTTTTGCTCTGTCACATTTAAGTTTGAAATAGCATTTTTCTTGCTCTGCAACATTTAAGTTTGAAATAGCATTTTTTTTTTTTTTTGCTCTGTCACATTTAAGTTTGAAATAGCATTTTTCTTGCTCTGTCACATTTAAGTTTGAAATAGCATTTTTTTTTTTTTTTTGCTCTGTCACATTTAAGTTTGAAATAGCATTTTTCTTGCTCTGTCACATTTAAGTTTGAAATAGCATTTTTTTTTTTTTTTTTTGCTCTGTCATATTTAAGTTTGAAATAGCATTTGCTTGCTCTGTCACATTTAAGTTTGAAATAGCATTTTCTTGCTCTGTCACATTTAAGTTTGAAATAGCATTTTTTTTTTTTTTTTGCTCTGTCATATTTAAGTTTGAAATAGCATTTGCTTGCTCTGTCACATTTAAGTTTGAAATAGCATTTTCTTGCTCTGTCACATTTAAGTTTGAAATAGCATTTTCTTGCTCTGTCACATTTAAGTTTGAAATAGCATTTTCTTGCTCTGTCACATTTAAGTTTGAAATAGCATTTTCTTGCTCTGTCACATTTAAGTTTGAAATAGCATTTTTCTTGCTCTGTCACATTTAAGTTTGAAATAGCATTTTCTTGCTCTGTCACATTTAAGTTTGAAATAGAATTTTTCTTGCTCTGTCACATTTAAGTTTGAAATAGCATTTTCTTGCTCTGTCACATTTAAGTTTGAAATAGCATTTTCTTGCTCTGTCACATTTAAGTTTGAAATAGCATTTTCGTTAGTTTGCTATGCTTAAGTGACAATTCGTTGGCCTCTCACGCTTAAGTTTGTAATATCATTTTCTTCATTTGGTCCGTTGTATTCTGTTACCTAAAATGAGAAGAGGCGACATTCGCGGGATGCCGACCGGGTCTCCCATGTTGGCTACCAGAGGAGCCCTGTCGATCACGACGCTCAGATCTTTCTTCTCCGTCCCACAGCTTTGTTATCTGTTTGATGATATTTGTTCATGGTCTTGTTTGTATATGTGGCAACACCAGGCCCAGTCTTATTCTACCTGTGATCCCGACACGGGGAAAGTGTTGATCTATTTAATATATAGAAATAAAAGTGCACTATCACACACATCGTATGTGTTAGATGTTTACAATAAAGAATGTTCATCGGTGTTTGTTTCAAATGTCTTATAACGCGGCAACCAAACGTTTCAAGACCTATCTACACACATAGAACATATTCCATCGATTTTTCAAACACCATATATATAAGGTATAAGGTGTGTGTCTGTCTGTCTGTCTGTCTGTCTGTCTGTCTGTCTGTGTGTGTGGGGGTGTATGTGTGTGTGTGGGTGTGGGTGTGTGGGTGTGTGTGCGTGTGTGTGTGTGTGTGTTTCGCATGTAACTATTATAAAATCGATTCGTTTGATTACGGTCCAGATGCAGTATGCGGACCTTATGTTTTATGCCTTCTTGATTAACAAATTCTTTACTCTTTGTTGTTTTTTTCTTGTTTTCCGTTTTCCTGCAAACCGGATGTCTGTCTGATTCCTGGATCTGTCCAGACGCGATAGATCTGTAATGGGAGCGCCGGGCCAATAAAACACTTCTGCTTTCTTTTTGTTGTTTCTGTGAAAAAAAAAAAAAAAGAATTATTGGAGCATTATTTTGGCCTCGTGGGAATTTTATTTACCGGATGAAATACTCGACAAAATTTCATTTGAAGGCACGGACACGCTACGTTTATTCTTAACACCACATTTCAAGGACATCCATTAAACATTGCTCGATGGTACCGGTGGGGCAGTGGTTACCTGCCCTTGACTATAAATTTGGCGTTCCGTGTTCAAGTGTTGCCGCATCACTTTTACGAATATCATTTGAGAAATGGATTAATCCATCTATCCTCCATCCAGCAATGGGTTAAATATTAGGGTAGACTGGACTTTAACAGGCCCCTATTTACCTGTCTCTTCATCAGGACAGAGTTAGACACTAATTAGATTTTTAATGTTGGGAAATCTATCTCCCCAAAAAGAGGCACTCTGGACGAAAATAAAAATTGCTTCAGTCTAGAAGGACCTCTTCTGTCACCGAACGTAGACAGAAAAATATGAAGTTCACCACCAGAACAGATACTACACTGTGCCCCTAGCCCGAAGGTAGTGAGAGTCAGCTGAATAAACCAAGGAGTCTATGGGAAGGAGAACGTCAAAATAACAGCATAAATACTATTTGTTTGTCTCCAGCTCTCCTGAACACTAGCCAGTCTAATAATACAAAACCAGCAGTGACAATGACATATACGTATCCTCTCAATGTCCCATACTAGTCTTGGTACTGATATCGATCCTGACCCAGTTTTCGTGAGGTTCGACTCGGAAGCGTTCGGCTGTTCTACGCAAACGCCCGAGAGTTGACGAGCCGATTTGTACCAGACGACAATTTTGATACGGTGCTGCGTCCTATGATAATAATGTTTTGCTCGTTTTGCTTCGTTTTTCTTTTGTTAGGGTTAGGGTTAGGGTTTAGGGTTAGGGTTTAGGGTTAGGGTTAAAAATATTTATTTGATAACAGTAATTTCGCTGTTTTGCTTGTTTTATTTGTTTTGTTGTTTAAAAAATTTCTTGCCACTATAACTAAAAATTATAGGACGCAGCAACGTATCAAAATAACAAAAAAATATTTATTTGATAACAGTAACTTATTGTATGTTTTGCTTGTTTTTTGTTTTTTTTGTTGTCGTTTCTTTTAGAAAATTTATTGAAAATATAACTTACAATTACAGGACGCAGCACCGTATCAAAATTGTCGTCTGGTATCATTCGGCTCGTCAACACTCGGGCGTTTGCGTAGGACAGCCGAACGCTTCCAAGTCGAACCTCGCGAAAACTGGGTCAGGATCGATATCAGTACCCTAGTCTTTTTCACTTGTTCCTTTACGTTACTCAAGCTCTCCTAAAAAACTAGCTCAGTCTAATAACACTAAATCAGCAGTGATAATCGCATATATCTATACTCTCAATGTTCTATTCTAGTCTTTTTGCTCTTGTTCCTTCTCTAAATGTTTTTTTGCTTCGTTCAGTTTTCTGCTGGCTTCTTCTCGACAAAGCATCTTTTCTTTCTGTTTTTTTTTTCATCTAATAAATTTACAAGCGCTCGCTTAGGGCTATTCACTCAAATATACATGTTATATTCTATGTCGATATCCCTATTGTCACTTCTGGTTTAGTATTGTGATACTGCGATAGTTTTCAAGAGAGATGGAGAACAATAATAGGTTATGTCGTAGCATAGTCTATTTTAACCCCTTCCTTTTCGCATTGTTTTTTCTCTTTGTTCCTTATTCTGCTGGTTTCTAAACGACGCATACTTTTTTCTTTTCTATCTTTCGCATTCACATGTGCCTGCCTTTGTTAGAATAACTCATTTTGATCTAAACACTCAGATTGTATCTGAAGAATCTAGAGAGACTGTTTAGAAAATCGATGGCATAACTTCAGGGTTATGTTCTATATGTGTAAAATGATCCTCTTTGTATGAGGGTTGCTTTTGTAATACCACTCCCCCATTACTAGTCTAATTGCCTTTGTCGACAATTTCGTCCTCTGTGTGGTCTTTGGTTTGTACTGGTCATATTTATTTACTTGTAGTTGGTTTATTGTATTCCGTTAACTTAAATAAGAAGAGCTAGTGTTCGCAGGATGCCGACCGGATCCCCTATATAGGCCATCGAAAGAGACTATGCCGATTATGACTCTCAGATCTTTCTTTTGGACTGACTCTTCTAAAATAAAAATGAAAGTTTCATCTATTTTGTTTATTAAATCGTTAGGTGAAAGTACAGAATAGTTAATCACCCCACACCTTCCCATGTTAAAAATGGCTTTCTAAATTATAACGTTATTATTTCAGCCCGGTCTGTAAACTGCATAAGTACTTTTTTTAAATTTATTTTCTTACTAATTCTCTGGATTTTCCTTATGGGTTATAGTTACAACAAAAAAGTTTGAATTATCTCCCCTTTCAACTGACTCTTCTAAAATAAAAATGAAAGTTTCATCTGTCCCCAATAATATAAAAGCACCAACTTTACTTTTTCCTCCAAGTGGCTAGCGTGAAGCGGAATTTCCATGAACGGAGTTTGTTTCCTTTTTATCGAAGAATTACTATCTGTGGAACACGTTACCACGAGACTGCATCCCTACATGTTGTTTTAAAATCCAATGTGAACAAATGCTAGCAATAAACCGTCGTCATGAGTAATAAAACTTTGTTGATTCCATCACCATTGTCAATCCTCTCATAATGTTCTTCATCATTAAACAGATGATCCATCCATCTCGTTCATTTTTTATCCTCGAGTGGCTTTTGGCTTTTATTAGTAAATATATTTTTTTAAAAACTTATTGTATTCTTTCTCATTTACGACGTTGCGTAATTTCTCTAAAACTTGAATTTCCTCAAGTTTTTTTGTTTTTTTTATATCGCTAGACGGAACTAAACGTTAATCGTTTATATAATCCGGTTGCGAAACCACGTAAAAGCGAAATGTTGTTATCGTATGCTTAATATAGAACTAATGATATATCCGGCTTCTGTGATGATCACCTTCCTTTCGGTCACAAACTAAGCTAAGCTCTTATATAGACATGTAAGCGACACCAGATGACTTTCTCTTGTGTGTGCGTTTAATGCATTTTATATATATATATATATATACCATCTGAAATTGTTACTTTCCTGCACTGATGAGAGCAATAAGCTTGAAACGCTAGCGTCTGTAGGTATTAATAATTTAATATCTATTTATGAATATTATACTAAGCCCCTTTAAGAAATTAAAGTTGAGCACTCTCGGGGATGTTAAAAATAGACTGTCAAAAAGCTCAAATGCAAAGTTCCGAATAAGTTCGTAGAACACTCTCGACTAGTCTTCTATCTGTGCCCGCTTCTAGGTACATATAGATCTTTAATTTCCCTTAATTACGTGACAGTTTCTGTTGGCCGAGTGGATATGGCGACTTCTTGCAGATTCTAGGCTGACTCTGTGAACCAGGTTCGCGTCTCCCGACCATCTGAAATTGTTACTTTCCTGCACTGATGAGAGCAATAAGCTTGAAACGCTAGCGTCTGTAGGTATTAATAATTAAATATATATATATATATATATATATATATATATATATATATATATATATGAAAAAAGAGACAAACGGAAAACAGGTTAGAATGCAGGAGAAAAACAAAAGCAAGAGATTTGACCGGTTTCGTTCGTATTATCTTCAGAAAACGTTCTGAAGACGTTCGATAATACGAACGAAACCGGTCA
>OY744547.1:18093985-18121485 GCA_963556195.1 Sepiola atlantica | reverse complement strand
GACACTCGTGCTATGCGACCGTTACCCTCTTTTTTTACCTCATCCAATGTTCAGAGTCATGTAGACAACCAAGTTTCCAGCGACAACCATGGTTCCCAATGTCGTCAGCAATGCGGGTGGCGTCATGCCATCTCTTATGGATAATATAGAAGTAAAGAGTATTATTATTTTGCCATCTAATGTACAGACACTATGTAACTTAGATGGCAACTTTGAAAAAAGAGAGTCACACTTTCTATAAATTATTACAGAGATATTATAGAGATATTACAGAATATTACATGCTGGTTTAATCAACATATAGTGGGGAGGGCCAGAGAAGTACATAGATAGCTAGGTGGGAGATATTTGATTTGTTCAGTTAATTACAAATTACGGCTATTTATAACAAGTAAAAGAGATTTTATTTTTTTTAAACACAACTCATTCCCAGCACTAAGTATATATTAGCGTGTGTTTTGTGTGATTAAAGTATGTAGAGAAACAGGTGTAAGAAAAAGACATGTCAATTTACTCGGCTATAGTATACTTGTCAAGGGGTACGGGATGAAAAGAGACTCCAGGGTGAATTTGAGAAAGATACCATATCACTTTGGTCACCTGCATCCATTGTTCCGCCCCACCCTGTCCGAGTTAACGGGGTGACCACTTTTTACGTCTGCCTCTGCTGGTAACAGGGACAAAGAAGGGTCTACAATGCCTCCCACCGTCATAACGTCACTTCTGACTTCCGTTTTGGCTCTTACCCTCTTTTTTGGAGCCCCCTACTTTCTGCACACACTACTATCTAAGATTATGATAGATAGATAGTATCTGAATCTTTTCTTATATTCGTCATATTGGTCCCCCGATTTTATAAATCGGGGGACTTATGTTTTGAGGCATGTCCGTCCGTCCCTCCGGATTTTTCTCCGCAACCATCCATTGAATTTCTCTGAAATTTTGCATGAAGTTGTAACTTTGGTCAGGTTAGAAAGTGACATTCTCCGATTTTTGAAAAAAAAATCTGGTTAGCACCCCAGGGGTCAAAAGGCCCCGAAATGGCAAAAAATGGCATTTTTTGCCCCATAACTTTTCATCCATCCATTCAATTTCTCTGAAACTTGGCCAAAATGTGAAGGCAATTGTTTCTAATAGAAAATAAGTATCGCTGATCTTGGAAAAAATCTGGTTCGTGCCCCCAGGGGTCAAAAGCCCCCAAAATGGCAAAAAATGACCCTTTTCTCCCATAACGTTTGATCCATCCATTCAATTTTTCTGAAACTTGGCCAAAATGTAGAGGCAATTGTTCTGGATATAAAATGAGCACCCTTGACCTCAGAAAAATTCTGGTTCGCGCCCCAAGGGTGTCAAAGGGGGGTCAAAAATGCCCCAAATTGCCCAAATTTATTGCATTTTACACTCGCCACATCGAGTCACATACAGAGGGGGACCACGCACGCGCGGCTTGTTTTCATTAATTTTCAACCAAACGTTGAATATTGGTGAAGAGCAAACATGTCGCACAAAAGTCCATTGTTGAAGCCAATTTATAAGAAATACCCAAAATAATCTCGAAACAAAGTATTATTTTTTCTTACCTTTTAAGACCCAGTAAAACTTTGACATCCGTTTAGAAAATTTTTTAACATCCGTGAATGACAAATGTGTCCGCCATTTTGTTTTATGTACTGCAACGCACACATGATGGCCTGGTTACAAATTAACGATGTTTTATGATTTTCTGGGTGTTTTTGTTTTTATTTTCAACTATTTGCTTTCGTTTTTTAACTATTTGTTTTATTATTGTTATATTTTTTTTATCTAATTTTACTTTTGTTTTTACGTTTTCTGGTTTTACGTACAGTTCATTACGCCCCAAATGCTTGAAATTTGACAATAGTCGGTCAGGCGAGAGAAAAAAATAATATAAATAGACCAATAATTGTTTTTGCTATCATTTTTTTCTTTTTCTTCTTGATCATCATCATCATTATCATCATCAGCATTATCATCATAATAATGTTGTTTTTTTTGTTTTTGTTGATTACGGGTGTTGTAGTAGTAGTAGTAGTAGTAGTAGTAGTAGTAGTAGTAGTAGTAGTAGTAGTAGGATGATGATGATGATGATGATGATGATGATGATGATGATGATGATGATGATGATGATGATGATGATGACGACGACGACGACGACGACGACGACGACGACGACGACGACGACGACGACGACGACAACAACTGAGACATTGGGGAGTCTTATTGCCACCCAAATCCAGAGGAGACCAATGGTTGTTACTAGCAAGAAATCAATGGTAAGCGGCTATTGCGATTAGTTTATAAAGTATATCATATATCCATATGAATGTTAAATAAAAAAAATTTTAAAAACAGACATAGGTAAAAACAGATAAAAAGGCATTTTGATTTTAAAACAAAAATCCACAACAAATCAAAGGATAAATAAAAAGCAATCAAGGATGAAACTTAGTGGCACCCCGTTTTCGGATTAAAATGTTGTAAGATTGTTCTTATCAAATATCCTGTTAGTACAGGAGAAAGGGAATACAAAATTGTACGTATAAACCCTCATTGATAGTCATGGTGATGAAGTTAAAACAATTTCAAGTCAATATGTAAATACGTTTTCATAAAATGAAAATTAATATTTGAAAGTGAAACGAAAATAAAATCTTCTTATAGTGTTTTCAGGAATTGTAATAGTTGGTCAAATGTGCTTAATTCAAATATTACATTCTACTCAAATAGCTTCTTTCCTCGTGCTGCTGGCCTCTGGAACTCCCTCCCTGTCCCCTGTTTCCCCGACAGACAGTACTGACATGCAGAAATTTAAAACTAATGTAAACAGACATCTCGCTGCTCAGATCCCAATTTAGGCTGATCCCCCCCCCCCAAAAAAAACCTTCTCCCCTTTTCTTTTTTCTCAGTAGCCCCTTACGTCTACAGTGGCGGCCTGCCTTGTTTGGGGTGAATCATGTTAAAAAAAAAATCAAAATATGGTAGAATCCAACTGACAATGTTCCTCTCTAGACGGAATTCAAACTTCAGCTCTGTTTGATCTTAATTATCAACCATTGAGCTGATATCGCTAACTGCAGTATTTGGAGTATTTAAGCGCCTGTATTCGGATTTTATCTATATTATTTACTGTAGGTGGGTTATTGTATTGCACATTTATACATTTTGACTTATTGTACATGTATACTCCAAGTCAAAACGCATGAATACGCAATAGAATAACTAACCTACAGTAAATATAGGTAAAGTCCGAATACAGGCATTTAAATACTCCAAATATATATATATATATATATATATATATATATATATATATATATATATATATATATATATATATATATATATATATAATAATGGTAATAATCCAGGTGAAAAATATCCACAGGGTGGTAATCCAGAGAATTTTAACCGGGTTTATAAAAAGTGCTCAATATCAAAATAGAGCTTTATATATGATAATTTTATTTACACAGACATGTACAAAATCTGCGACACTGGCATGTCGATGTTATCGATCAGTAGTTATTATAAACTGAGATCTCATCAGGCAGAGTTAGAATCCGATCTTAACCTCAGATCATATATGATCTGAGGTTAAGATCGGATTCTAACTCTGCCTGATGAGATCTCAGTTTATAATAACTACTGATCGATAACATCGACATGCCAGTGTCGCAGATTTTGTACATGTCTGTGTAAATAAAATTATCATATATATATATATATATATATATATATATATATATATATATATATATATATATATATATATATATATTTGGAGTATTTAAATGCCTGTATTCGGACTTTACCTATATTTACTGTATATATATAAAATATTGATTATTTATTACCTACAAACATCGATGTTCCATGCTAACGCAATCTTCAGTGCAGGAAGTTAATTCTCTACGGTCAGCGGCCCCGAACTCCGATCACAAATCGCCACTGATTTGTAATCAAGAGCGTCCCCCCCGTCGGCCACAACGAATTAGCCAATAATTAAGGAGGAATTTAACTTTGTAAATACCGAGTCGGTGGCTATTTAACACGAGCAGTTGAAAGTGATCAACAAACTGTGTTTGGATTTTTGCATGAAGCTATTTGTACTGCTTGTTATTAAACTCACTCAGAGTGCCCGGCCTTTAGTAAAGGGGGCTTATAATAATATTTATAAATAAATATTAATTATTTATTACCTACATACATCGATGTTTCATGCTAACGCAATCTTCAGTGCAGGAAGTTAATTCTCGACGGTCAGCGGACTCGAACTCCGAAAAGGAAAAAAGAAGAAGAAAAAAAAATTATTTTTTTTAAAATGAAGAAGAAGGGGAAGAAAGGGAGAAAAAAAGTAGACAAATAAGAACCGCCGTTGGGATTTGCGGTGGGTGTTACTTAATTATTCCTTCTTTTATATATACATTTTTTATGTATTTTTTTTTTTCGAGTAATGATGGACATTTTCGAAGGAAAAGGTGAAAAGGATTTTTAATCGTCATAATTGTCATGTTTGGAATTTTTACCTGCAAATGAATAGAATTAAAGAAAAAGAAAAAAGAGATAAATAAGTTTGAAATGTTTTTTGGATTGAGTGTAACAGAAAAAAAATTATATTTTGTTTATCAATAAAATATGTTTTCGGAATGGGCAGAAACGATTGTTTGTATTAAAGTGTTTTTTTTTTTGTTTTTTTTTAATCAAATCCGGAACATTTTTTAATTACTATATATATATATATATATATATATATATATATATATATATATATATATATATATATATATTAGGATTATTAATATTTTTTTATTTTACATTTATTTAATTATTACTTTAATTTTTTGTATACAATTATATATTTAATCATTTTATTTTAGTTCATGCTTTTAATTAATTCATTTTCAGTATTTGTTTTCTCACGTGTATATGTATATATATATATATATATATATATATATATATATATATATATATATATATATATATATATATACATATACACGTGAGAAAACAAATACTGAAAATGAATTAATTAAAAGCATGAACTAAAATAAAATCATATATATATATATATATATATATATATATTGTTTTTAATTTATGTTGTTAATGTATTTTGCTATTCATTTATTTCAGCACACACACACACATATATATATATATATATATATATATATATATATATATATATATATATATATATATATATATTATTTGTCGCTCTTCGAAAGAGTAGAGCACTGTAAGTGTAGTATTAACACAGTATGACGTCACTAGCTTTAATGCATCGTTCCTTCCATTAAAAAAAAGTAGAACGCTCTCAGACGTTAAGCCGCCGATAAAGTGCTAAAATTATCACAGTTTATTCGCTATTTAAAATTGGCCGAGTGGTTAAGGCTTCGGAATAGAGTTGTAAAATACTCGTAATCCGGGGTTTCGAATCGCATGACCGGTAGTGAATAGTCATATCTCTATGCTGATAAGTCCCGATTATTACGGACGAAACGTATACGTACATAGATAATAAACAATAACAAATATTTAGTAGTGTATATATATATGGAACTAAGAACTTTAATCCAAACGAAGATGGTTGCTTTCTAGCAACTGAAATATCTTGGTAGAGCTTTTATATGTGTTTGAGTTTATATTTTTGTTAGTTTGTTGATTCGCTTATTCTCAATTCCATTTTTATTTTGCATATATATATATATATTTATTTATTTATTCAAATATATATGAATTATTAATTTTGTCGATAAAATATTTTGTGAATAAGTTTTACATCGGGTCGAAGAACAAAAACTCAAGATGCGCCAAAAAAAAAAATCCTCAAGTTGAAACTAAAAGAAAAAAAATTAATCACTGATACTAGCGACACCTAGCATTTTCAAGGGAGAGATAACTCTGGTCTGAAAACACCCCCTAGTGTGAGTCTGTGTACTTGCATTGAGAAGGATCGGTAATGCTACAAGTTAAGATCTCTGATAGTTTTGAAATGAGACAAATTCCGCAACGTACGTATTACGTTCAAAAAAATTGTGACTGACAGACGGACAGAATCTCTATTTATATAAAGTACATATGAATCGTTAATTTTGTCGATACAGGTTTTTTGTTAATAATTTTGAGATCGTGTCGAGGAACAAAAACTCAAGTTGCGCCAAAAGTTTATTTGAAAAGAAAGAAAAGAA
Source organism: Sepiola atlantica (assembly GCA_963556195.1). Lineage (NCBI taxonomy): Eukaryota > Metazoa > Mollusca > Cephalopoda > Sepiida > Sepiolidae > Sepiola > Sepiola atlantica. The sequence continues at coordinate 18,115,270 of OY744547.1, read as the reverse complement.
ATTAACCAGAAAAACGCGTTAGTAAGGTGTTTGTTTTTTTGTTTGTTTTTCTGTTTTTTAGTATTTAAGGAAAATAACATTAAAACATAAACAAGTATAAATTATCTTTCCAAATGAAATACATATTTGATGGATTAACGATTAGCTGCTTTGGGGTCGGCATCTTTCCAGGGAATCGGAAAACAGTTATCGCTTTGTTGTTGTTATTGTTGTTTTAAGATGCGTCCTTGCGTCTCAATTAGAGTTTATTCTCGTCCCTACAGCCATTATTCACACAGAGATGTTACTCGCCCTTCTCTACTCTATTATTATTATTTTTCTTGGCCTTTTGGCTAAGATCAAAGTGTAGTATCTGTTCCGATGGATACTTCACCCCATAGACTGGTATTGTCTTGGCCTTCGGGGCTTGATTTACGCCGGTCTATGCTTTTGTCCTGTGCAGTTCTAGGAGGTCCACCCTCCCAGGCTTCGCCTCCCCTCTTTGAGGAGGAGTAAGTTTATTGCTTACTGCCTGGGGCGCCCCTACCGGGGAATGCCGACGGGGCTGCCCAGGCAATTTTTAAACCTCACTTTCCCGACCCGACCTTGGGTCACATCTTACTTGTGGGAATAAGATAAAAACTGGCCTTGTGCCTAACTCCTGGAGAGGAGTAAATCAATACTCTATTATTATGTACCGTCATCACTTTCGTCTCAACAGCATTCTCTATCCAGCCTGTCAGAGGAGGTCGTGATATAATGCTTACCATATCCAGGTTTAAAATTGCCTTGGACAAACATTCAGACGGCAGTTAGATGCAATATCTTCTGACATTTTACATGGACTGCTGCACTTTGCTATTTGTTTGACAATAAAATTGATTGATTGATAATGGAAAAAATCGGATTTCCAAAAAATTAGCCCGTCCACTCATGCGCAGTGCGTGCACATGATCTTGGACTACTTTTGTGAGTCCTATCTAAACAGGGTTAGAGTTGAGTTATGGTTAGGTAGAGCTATCCGTGTGAGTTTATGTGAAGGCAGAAATATAAGAGAAACGACCTTTTTATGTAAATACTCAATGACATCTTGGCCTTTTGGCTAAGATCAAAGTGTAGTATCTGTTCCGATGGATACTGCACCCCATAGACTGGTATTGTCTTGGCTTTCAGGGCTTGATTTACCCGGTCTATGGGTCTGTCCTGTGCAGTTCTAGGCGGTCCACCCTCCCAGGCTTCGCCTCCCCTCTTTGGGGAGGAGTAAGTTTATTGCTTACTGCCTGAGGCGCCCCTACCGGGGAATGCCGACGGGGCTGCCCAGGCAATTTTTAAACCCCACTTTCCCGACCCGACTTTGGGTCACATCTTACTTGTGTGAGTAAGATAAAAACTGGCCTTGTGCCTAACTCCTGGAGAGGAGTAAATCAATACTCAATGACATGAACTGATTCCACCCTGTTCAGTAAGTAATAAGACGTTTTATCTTTTTTCACTAAAACCCGTATTGTGTCTGTTTTGGGGTAGCTGGGGTGTTTATTTTGACAAGGCTTTTCTAGAAAAGATACCCTGTATTATACAATCAAGCCATTTACCTATTTTTGTGAGTTCTGTGTAGACATGCGTTGGGTTATATTTAATGTAAAGGTATTAAAAAATACAGAATAAACGCCACTGTAGATGGCATCGCGGAATGGTGAACGGCTATCTTCGTGAGTTTATGTAGAGACAGAGATATAACTGAAAGGATCTTTTTTATGCAAATAGTTAATGAAAGGAATGGATTCCATCCTCTTGAATAAGACGTTTATTTACAACAACCTTAATTTTGTCTCTTTTTTTTTTTTTTTTTTTTTTGAAGCTGGCATTGTTATTTTTTTCTGGGCTGTTCTACCAATGATCACCACATTCCACGGCACTAACGATTACACTACTTCGACGGAGAGACTATTTATTATGGATTGATACAAATGTGTCTTTTTTTTGTTTACAAGTTTCGACGAACAGGGTATGTGTTATGATAATCTACCCTATTTCGCCACTACATGGACTCTTCCAGACACCATTGATAGTGATAGCAAGAGAGAGAGAGAGAGAGAGATAAAGAGAGAAAGAGAGATAGATAGAGAAAGAGAGAGAGAGAAAGAGAGATAGATAGAGAGAGAGAAAGAGAGATAGATAGATAGAGAGAGAAAGATAGAGAGAGAGAGAAAGAAAGAGAAAGAGAGAGAGAGAAAAAAGAGAGAGAGAAAAGAGAGAGAGAGAAAAAAAAAGAGAGAGAGAAAAAAAAGAGAGAGAGAGAGAGAAAAGAGAGAGAGAGAGAAAGAGAGATAGATAGATAGAGAGAGAAAGAGAGATAGATAGATAGAGAGAGAAAGATAGAGAGAGAGAGAAAGAAAGAGAAAGAGAGAGAGAAAAAGAGAGAGAGAGAAAAAGAGAGAGAGAGAAAAAAAAGAGAGAGAGAGAGAAAAAAGAGAGAGAGAGAGAAAGAGAGAGAGAGAGTTGCTTAGACCAATCCTTCTTTAAAAAAAATAGCATTGTTATTTTTTTCTTTCTGAGCTGTTCTCCCAATGACCACCACATTCCACGGCAGTAACGATTACACTACTTCGACGGAGAGACTATTTATTATGGATTGATACAAATGTGTCTTTTTTTGTTATAGATTAGCAGCTTATGTAAAGGAAAGTCTCTAACTTCGTGTAAGGACATTTATATACACGACTCATGCATATTTTATCAACAGATGCTTGACGAATGACCGCCACCGGCACTAAAAAATGAATCTAACAAATAACTTGAAGATTGTATAGCGATCGAAAGACTATAAGATAAAAATACAGCGCAGGCTGATTATCGCCGCCAAGATTAATAATACGAGACGATGTGAAACGAGAAACTAAAAAGCGATAAAAGAAAAATGGACAGAACAGCAGCTACATGGACTATTCATAAGGCCGCCAAAAGGAATTCGAGAAAACGTGGCCATGGCTACGAAAAGGACACTTGAAAAGAGAAACCGAATCGCTACTGAGAGCCGCTTAAAACAAAACTAACTCCAGGACTGGCAGATAATGTTAGTATTTTATATTTATAGATTGAATTTTTTTTTTTAATATTTTCTTGATTTTTATTTTCTTCACGATGGTCGTCATCGCAATTTATACTCAAAATGCAGAATAAACGCCACTGTGGAACGCATCGCGGAACGGTGGACAACTATCTGTGTGGGTTCATGTGAAGGCATAAATATAAGGGAAATGATCTTTTTATGCAAATACTCAATGATATGAATGGAGTCCATAATCTTAAGTAAGTAATAAAAGTTGTGTTTATTTTTTTTACTAAAACACGCATTTTGTTTCTTTTCTAAGGGTGGGGGTATTTTTTTTGTGTGTGTGTCGTAAAACAAAAGAGACATAACATTTTCATTTCTAAACTCCGCAGATTAAACGGGCACTTCTTGGACCGTTCGTAGAAAAGCCACGCCCCCAAAAATACTCCCGCCAACCAAAACATGCAGGTTGTAATGAAAAAAATTATTTTATTATTTTTTATTTATTTTATTTATTTATTTATTTTATGGCATGAATCCACTTGATGTAAGGAGCTAAAAAAAATACTACTTCAAGGTCAAAAACTAGTCAACGATAAGTGTTGGATGGATAGATTCCAACCCAGAAAACAGCAATTCTTCCCCCTTTGTCAGAAACATCGCTCATGGAATGTGAGGACTAAAGGACAAAATAAGAGAAGCGAGAGTTACGAGGCTGCCGAAAGTAAACCCAATATCCAATTTCTACTTTCCTTTACGATAGAATATATTCCTGCCATTAAGTATTTGCATAAAAAAAAATCGTTCCCCTTACATTTCTGCCTCCACATATACTCACACGCATAGTTGTCCACCATTTCGCGATGCGTTCAACAATGGCGTTTATTCTACATTTTATACATCCTAATCCTAACGCTAACACTAATCCTAATCTAACCCTAACCCGACCCTAACCCGGTGCAGGTCCATACAAGACTCAAAAACAGTAAGTCATGGCCTGTTGCTCTTAATGCGTGTGCATGACGGAGTTATTTGTTATCTATTTTTTTTTTTTTTTTTACGAAATTCCTTTTTCCATAAGTGGCGGGGTGATTCTACAAAGCACTTCAAATATGATTTTAAAAGCGTCTAAGCATCTCAATAAGAGGTTTTGTCCACCATTTAGTCCGTTCGTCGGTCTGTCACGCGTAATTTTGAAATAGCATTTTCGTTGATCTGGAATGCTAAAGTTTGAAACAGCATTTTCGTTGGTCTGTCACACTAAAGTTTAAAAAGAATTTTCGCTGGTCCGTCACGCTAAAGTTTAAAACATCATTTTCGTTGGTCTGTCACGCTAAAGTTTGAAATAGCATTTTCGTTGGTCCGTCACACTTAAGTATGAAATAGCATTTTAATTAGTCTGACACGCTAAAAAAATTTTAAAAAGCACTTTCGTTGGTCTGTCACGCTATAGTTTGAAACAGCATTTTCGTTGGTCCGTCACGCTAAAGTTTGAAATAGCATTTTCATTAATCTGCCATGCTAAAATTTAAAATAGCATTTTCGTTGGTCCGTCAGGATTAAGTTTGAAATAGCATTTTCATTAGTCTGCCATGCTAAAACTTAAAATAGCATTGTCGTTGGTCCATCACGCTTAAGTTTCGAATAGCATTTTCGTTTGTCTGTCACGCTAAAATTTGAAATAGAATTTTTGTTGGTCTGTCACGCTTAAGTTTTTTATAACATAAACGCATTTTTAAAAATGCCCGGGATTTAACTTTCTTTTTTAAAACAAAATGTCGGCCGGCTAATGGGAATAACACCATCGAGGGAGGCAATAATTATTGCAGATGGGAAAACACATGTTCATAAAAACGGCACCGTTGTTATGGTAAGTTCTGCAGATAACAAAGAAATTCAAAAGAAGTAAAATTCTTCTGTTTTTGTTTTGTTTTTATTTATTTGTTTTTGTTGCTTTTCTTTTTTCCAGTGACAATATTGCAGGGGCAAGAAGATTATTTGCTAAACAATGAAAAAAATATTGGGGGTCATTTGGGGTCGAGGGCAAAGTATGAATCTGCGGATTGCATTATGGTCAATGGTTTCCTTTGAAGGATCGATCCCATCCATGAGAGAAAGCTCGGATTTGAACATAAAATTTTAAGAAGAATCAAATAATAATTTTCTTTTCATTTTTTTTTTATAAGATGGGATTATAAAAGAAATCGGGAATCGATTTATGTCTTGGATTTATTAGAAGAAGAAGAAGAAGAAGAAGAAGAAGAAGAAGAAGAAATTAGTCAGAATCTAGAAAACAAAACTCAACACTTGTTATTGCCAGTGAGCGATCACTGATAATAACTCGTGTAAAAAACTTAATTTGGAATGGAAAAGTGTGCACTGCTAGAGATAAAGAAGGGAAAACTCGCAACAGCAGATGGCATAGAACTACCAAAACAGAGAGGTGATGAGGGCGCTTGGCGAGCATAGTATCTATAAATATCTGTGAGTTCTGGAAATGGGCGCCATCAAACCAACAGAGATAAAAGATCGACGGCGTAAACAGTTTCTTCAAAATTTGGAATAAAATTAGTTTATAGGCGAGTATATATATATATATATATATATATATATATATATATATATATATATATATATATATATATATATATAAGCAAAGAACGTCGAATTAAAGCAGCACTAGCAAACCATTATTGGGAGCTCAAAGAAAATGGATGATCACCAGTAATTGAATGGAAAATGATACGACAGGCCAGTACATGTAGAAATTTAGACGACCCGTGTAGATTATGTCTGAATGTGAAATTTGAAATCCTTAACTTTAAAGACCCTCAAAATCTATTAAACTGCACGAAATAAAATTTACCTTAGACTTACAATACATAAATAAATAAACAAACAAACAAACAAATAAGTAAAAAAAACTAAACTAAACTAAAACCTAAAAACTAAAACCTAAAATAGAAATACAATGAATAACGTGTTAAAAATAAGGTCAGCATTTATATTGACACAACAAAGAAACAGGGATAGGCCACTCTAGAACAGAACAATAGAATAGGAAATAAGAAAGTAAAACCAATCGAACCTTTGCTTATGAGAAGCCCAACGATTGGCTAAGACAACAACAATATATATATATATATATGATGACACGAGTTAAGTTCATGTATTATTACGTAGTAATAGGGAAGAAAAAGACGTTTTAGTACTTTTTTCGTCTTGGGCGATAAAAAAAAACATGGCAGCATCCCGTCAGACTCCATTTTGTGAAAATCGCGATTCTTGTAGCATATTTACACATTTAATACATGTTTTTCTACCGATTTAAAGTGTAATACTAAATAGATTTTAAATCGAAATGGTTCTTCATTTTATAACTTTTTTTTAAACTCATTTATCGACTATACACAATTTTTATTCCATTATGTTTACACCGTCAATCTTTACGATTACCTAAAAGAGAAGATTACAAGTGAATTCACCTGAGACGATCAAATTATGTAGTAGGAACATAAGAAAAAGAATAAATGCATAGAACTTGCCAGAGAGCTGAAAGGAATGTGAAACACAAAGAAAATTACTGTAATGCCAATAATTATAGGATTACTAGGAATAGTTCCGCAGAAGATAGAAAAAAGATTAGGAGAAATTAGAATCAAAAGGGAGGATTGATACTATACAATGTACGGCACTGATGACAAAAGCTGAAATATTAAGGAAAATCGTTGAGTGCAGAAACTAGACCACATAAACAGGTAATGCCGACTAACCACAAGTTGAAATATTATATATTATTTTTGTTTTTGTCTTCTTGTCTCGTGCTTGAGGTTAAACGTTTCGTGAATGACTTCCAACTTTTCATGTCTTATTGACACTCAAATTCCAGAGAAAGCCAACTGTCATTATCAATGAGAAATCAATGGTAAATGGCTATTGTGGTAAGGCAAAGTGATTTGCAGCGATTATTGAAAGAAGCAAAAATGATGGAACTCTGTGTTGTCACTCAGACTCCAGGGAACACCACTTGTTATTTACAAGTGTGCAATCACTGACAATAATTCGCGTGAAAGCTCCTAGTTTGTAAATAATAATAATAATATCAACAATAATAATAATAATAATAATAATAATAACAATAATAATAATAACAATAATAATAATAACAATAACAATAACAATAACAATAACAATAATAATAATAATAATAATAATAATAATAACAATAATAACAATAATAATAAGAATAATAATAATAATAATAACAATAATACTCAGAAAGTGTGATGCCGGATACAGGTTTACGGATACAGAACAAAGAATAAACCACCTGATGTACATGGATGACCTTAAACTGTTTGCAAAAAACAAAAAAGAACTGGAAAAGCTGATAAACACAACCAGGATATTCAGCCAGGATATCCAAATGGAGTTTGGAATAGAAAAATGTGCACTGCTAGAGATCAAAAAAGGAAAACTGGAGACGACAGAAGGTATAGAACTTCCCAACCAAGAGGAGATGAGGGCGCTAGGAGAACATGATAGCTACAAATACCTGGGAGTTCTGGAAGCAGACACAATCAAATATACAGAAATGAAAGAGAAGATTGGAAAAGAATATCTACGAAGAACAAGGAAACTTAGAAACTAAACTATATAGCAGAAACCTAGTAAAAGGGATAAACACATGGGCTGTATCACTAATAAGATACTCTGGACCATTCATAGGCTGGACCAAAGAAGAACTCAGGCACCTTGACCAAAGAACAAGAAAACTAATGACTATGCACAATGCTTTGCACCCAAAAGACGACACGGACAGACTCTACGTGAGAAGAAATGAAGGATGTAGAGGACTGGTAAGTATAGAAGACTGTGTGGAAAACACCAAAAAAGAGCTGGAGAAATATGTAACCCAGAACACGGAAAGACTGATCACCACAGCAAGAGACATCAGCCCAACAAACAACCCCGGAAGCACTGAACCCAGAAACAAAAAGACAAGAAAGGAAAAGTGGGAAGAAAAACAACTACATGGACGCTTTATAAGACTCACAAGCGATGAAGCCAATGAAAACAGCTGGGCATGGCTAAGAAAAGGAAACCTGAACAGAGAAACGGAATCTCTGCTGACGGCCGCACAGAACAATGCGATTAGGACAAACTTTATTAAAGCAAAGATAGATAAAACCCAGGAAAACAGCAAATGCAGATTGTGTGGACAAAGAGACGAAACGATAAATCATATAATAAGTGAATGCAGCAAGCTAGCACAAAGGGAATACAAGAACAGACATGACAGCATGGGGAAAGAAGTACACCGGGAAATGTGCAAACAACTGAATTTCGAATATGCAAGAAAACGGTACAAACACAAACCAGAAACTGTACTAGAAAACGAAAAACACAAAATCATATGGGATATGAATGTACAAACAGACAAACCCATAACAGCAAGGAGACCGGATATGATAATAATCAACAAGAAAGAAAAATCCTGCAAAATCGTGGACTTTGCCGTTCCAGCAGACCACAGAGTGAAGATCAAAGAGACGGAAAAGAGAAGCAAATATACTGAACTTGCCAGAGAATTGAAAGGAATATGGAACATGAAGAAAGTCAGTATAACACCAATAATCATAGGAGCACTAGGAACAGTCCCCAAAAACATGGAGAAAAGACTAGGAGAAATAGGAATCAAAGGGATAACTGAGACCATACAAAGGACAGTAATGATCAAAACAGCTACAATCCTGAGAAATGTCCTCGAATGCGGAAACCAACCCACATAAGCAACGAATGGAGAAACGAATGGAGAACAAACACATGGAAGCACAAAACAACAGAACCGGGGAAAATACAACCGCACGAGAGAGGCGCAAGCATAGGCTGACGCCACGAAAATTATGGACAGAGGGTCGAGGAGGGAAAGCGCAAAACCAGACCTCCACTGGAAGAGCACGGACAGCTCTGGGACCTTGGGAAGGCTTGTTGCCACTCGGGCCCCAGAGGGGACCAATGGCCCTTATCAGCGGGAAATCGTTGGTAGGTAGCTGTTGCGATTACCGCAAGGTCATCAGCGGTGATGAACGAAAAGAGGTGGAGCATACTGGAGGCCTGAGGAGACTTGTTGTCACTCAGACTCCAGGTAATACCACAGGTTGTCGGCAGTGGGTGACCACTGACGATGACCAGTGTGATAACTCCTAGTGAGTAAATAATAATAGTAATAATAATAATAACAATAATAATAATTATTATTATTATTATTATGATAATAATAATAATAATAATAATAATAATAATAATAAATAAATAAATAAAAAATAAATAAATAAATAAATAAATAAATAAATAAAAAATAATCAGCTCCCAAAAAAAAAAAATAAATAAATAAAAATAATCATCTCCCCCCCAATAAATAAATAAATAAAAAATATTTAAAATAAAAAAAATAAAAAAATAAAAAATGGTACCAGCATAGGCTGACACCACACAAAATATTTGCATAGGGTCAAGGAGGATGAGAAGACCGAGGAGGGACAGCACAAACCAGACCTCCACTGGAAGTGCAGAGAGTGCTGGGACCTTGGGGAGGCTTACTGCCACCCAAACCCCAGAGAAGACCAATGGTCCTTACCAGCGAGAAATCAATGGTAAACGGCTGTTGTGATACTGCAAATTTATTTGTGGTGGCTATCGAAAAGAGGTGGAGAATACTGGAAATCTGGGGAGACTTGTTGTCACTCAGACTCCAGGGAATACCACCGGTTGTCGGTGAGCAATCACTGATGACCTGTGTGAGAACTCCTAGTGAGTAAATAATAATAATAATAATAATAATAATAATAATAATAATAATAATAATAATAATAATAACCATAACCGAATGAAGCTGAGACTGGTGGAAATTTGGGGAGGCTTGTTGTCACCCAGACTACAGCGAACACAATCTGATCTTGCCAGTGAAGGGTCAGCTTAGGCCAACTACTTGGCATCGATCGTCGAGATCAAAGTGTAGTATCTGCTCCAGTCTCCTTGTTCCAGCTCCCAGGAACTACGTCGGTCACATTTCAGATATTGGCTTGTATCTGATCTTCTTCTCCAAGACTCCATATTCTTTCAAAATTTATTTCTGATAATCTGAAATCTGATAATCTGAAAATTATTAATATTATTTTTTATTATGTCCATTATGGCATTATTATTTTTAATGAAGCGTCCAGAAGTTTAACTCATGAATTTACGGTGTCAATCAACCTTTTTGAGATCAAACGCGCTTACTATCACGACCACGTTACTGACTGAGTTTTCGACGCAACTTTCTTGGATCTTAAAACCACAAGTGTAAAAGAAACCATTTATTTCGACTTTTTCATATGCTATTCTTTAAAGGGAGGTAACTCTACAAGGGAGATAACTCTAAGTTCAGGGGAGACAACTTTTTAGTAAGAAATTAATAATACTTTAAAAATAGCTTTGATAAAAAAAAGCGACGAACGATTTGAAAAGTCAGAGGAATAGATAAATATTATTTTCATACTGCTTAAAAATAACATTTTTATTAAAGGAAAGAAATAGAAAATCAAGGAAATTCACACATGAGAAAGTAGAAAGTGGACCTTGGGTTTACTTTCGGCAGCCTCGTAACTCTCGCTTCCCTTATTTTCCCATTTAGTCCTCACATTCTATGAGCGATCTTTCTGACAAAGGGGGAAAACTGCTGTTTTCTGGGTCGGAATCTATCCATCTAACACTAATCTTTGGCTAGTTTTTGACCTTGCAACAGTATTTTTTTCTTTTTTAGCTCCTTACTTCACGTGGCTTCATGCCTTGTCTGGAGCGATTTTCATTTAAAAAATATTGTCTATATACTAGGAAATGTGACCCGTTGCATCATCCATTGAGCTCGGGTAAGCATGTTTGAATAAAAAAACAAGTGAGTTTGCAGCACCAGTTAATTTTTTAAAGTCCAAAATTAGTCTCTTTCTGCTCACTATATTACTCCCTATCATACTATCTCTCTTTCGATTTCTTCTTCTTCTTTTTCTATTTCTTCTTCTTTTTCGATTTCTTCTTCTTCTTCTTTTCTCTTTCCCAGAAACCTCACACAGACGTCTGTGCGATCATTTTTTTAAATTTACTGATGAGTCACCAACTTCCAAAGGCCAAAAACCACTCGAGGATAAGGGTTAATGAGATAGATGGATTGTCTATTGAATGATGATGCGTATTATGAGAGGATTGAAAATAATGAATAGGATGAATAAAATGTGATTACTCATGGGGACAGTTTATGACAAATGTTTATTAACATTAGATTTGAAGATGACCATGTTGTAACTCTCAGGGAAGCAATCTTGTAGCAATGAAGTTCACAGATGTAAAGTTTGTGGAGATAAACTCTCTTCATGGAAATTCCGTTTGATGTTAGGAATACGGAAGAAGATGTAAAGTTCTTTGCAGCGGTGATAAGCAGACGAGTTCTTTTTTTCCTTCATTTTTTTTTAATTTTTGTTCACCCCAAACAGGCATATTCCACTGAAGCGTAAGGGGCTACTTTGATAGGGGCCAGATTTATAGGGAGGGGGAACAGGGGTGGGGAGTTTCGCAGCAAAATGTTTGTTCACATTACATTTAAATTTCTGCATGTTTGTACGGTCGGCAAAACAGGGAGCAGGGAGTGAATTCCAAAGGCAAGCGGTCTGGAGAAAATAAATGATTAGATTAGAAAATTTTCCAGTATCTAGTGACCTCTACAGAGAAAGGGGTGTAATTTTGCTGCTATTCAAGTGGTGGTATTTACGTTGAGAGGGCACAAGTGCAGGAAGTTCATTGGAGCACATTCTGTGGAAGTACTTGTAAAACAAGCACAAGGATGGAACACAGCAGCTTGAGCTTAGCAGCCAGTGCGGGACCTATTAGGTAATAAATTCTTTTTTGCACCCCTTGTCCAAGAGGAAGAGGCTAGTGGTTGGTGCACCAGCCCAGATGTGGCAACAATACTCCATGCATGGACAAATGATGACTTTATAGATATATAGGATACAAGTAGGTGTGAGAAGATTTCTAGCCCGGTAAAGGGAGTCTGCATTCTTTGCAGCAGAATTGGCAGTATCTTCTATGTACTTATTTCAGTTCATGTTGCCTGAGAATGTCAGGCCGAGGAGTTTAAACATTGGACTCTCGGGAAGGGTGCTATCAGCGATGACAATCGGTGATTGGAAAGGTTTCTTATAGTTGTTAAAGAAAAAAAAGCTTTGTCTTTTTAGCATTGCATTTGATCATTCATTTCTGGCACCATTCTACAACAGACTGGGCTTCATTTTCCAAAGATTCAGCCTTGGATATGTGTGTGTTCGATTTGCGCACATGTTGAGATTAGAGTGTGGTGTCATCAGCAAATACACCCATCTCAGACGCGATTGCATCAGGGATGTCGTTTATGAAGATCAGCAATAATATAGGTACAAGTATCAACCCCTGAAGCACACCCACGCAATGATGCAGTGTTGTTTGGATGTAAGGATATCGAAAACTATCTAAATCATTCTTTTAGCTGAGAAAGATCTGATTATATCAAATATTCGCCTAGTAATACGATTCAGGTTGATTTTACTGAAAAAACCTTTATGCCAGACCCTTTTTTTTTTTTTAATTGTTACTTTGACTCACCCCAAACAAGGGGGCACATTACTACTGAGACGTAAGGGGCTACTGTGAATTAGGGACCATACTTACATGGGATCCTAAGTGCGGAGTTGTGCAACGAGATGTTTGTTCACATTACCTTTAAATTTCTGCATAGTATAGTCAGGGAACAGGGAGAGAATTTCAAACGCTAGCAGTTCGAGGAAAGAAGCTGTTAAAGAAAAAAGCCTTCCGGCATCTGGGGACCTCTACAATGAAGGGGTGCGATTTTGCTGATTGTTAGGTTATTCGGGGGTATTTACGTCGAAGGGGCACCAGTGCCGCAAGTTCGTCAGATCACATTCCATTGAAGTACTTGTAAAACAAGCACAGGGATGCAACATTGCGGCGATGGGACAGGGGCTGGAGCTTGGTTGACAGTGTGGGACTTATTAGATTAGCTACTCTTTTTTGGACCCTGTCTAATAGGGAGAGGCTAGTGGTTGATGCTCCGGCCCAGATGTGGAAACAATACTTCATACATAGGCGAATGGTGACTTTGTAGAGATATGTCAAAGGTCTAGGAGATATCTGGTGCTATCGTCCTAGTTTCACCTAACTTATATAGTGTGCAGTTCTGAGATGATCTTTAGGATATTAAAAGTAGAACAGAATTGCCTAAATCTATACTGTTGATCTATTGCTAGACTGATTAAAGATTCAATGATTTTAGTGAAGAGCAGAAAGAGACTTATGAGGCGATAATTTTCCGGGTCAGTTCTTTCAGCAAAGTTCTTGAAAACTGGTACCACAGAAGCAATTTTCCAGCTATCAGGGAAGCAAGACTCTGCAAGGCATTTGTTTATTAAGTTTTTAGCTTAAGTCCTTAGCCATTTGCGGAGTGGGGGGGGAGAAGGAATCTCATGCTTGTATTCTCTTAGGGAATTTAATTCCCCTAATCATTTGAAGACTACATAGAGAAATCGTCTGTTCGGCTTGCTTCCAAAAAACCAGACTCCAAAACTCTGTTTCCCACACAAAAACCGGTGACGTCACAGAACCCGTATGCAGGGGTGCACCTTGACCCTTGACCTGAGGTCTCGTCAACGTGGTGGCCCTGTCAACGTCTGTGAGCTCCGACTGTGAGAACAGCCCTATTTTGCACTCGGTTGTACGGGTTCACCTGCACTAAATAGCGCAAGGCAAACCAAACGATCCCCCACACATACGTCCACTTCAACATGCGTCCGGCCTCACAGGGTCATTATCTAACAAGTATACCTACTCTTAGCTGCGGCTATTATACTCTTACAGTGGTTTATTAATGCTACAAATTTTTGCTTATTTTTAGCTGACTTATGGCAGTTGAAACGGCAAAATGCTTGCTGCCTATGCGCAATAACAGCTGCACAGGACGACGTGAACTATTGGGGAGAATGAGGCTTGCTATGGAATTCCTGCGCGAGAACAAATTCTTCCACGCCTACTTTGACCCATTCAGTTACCTCCTCTGCACACTGTTCAGCAGGGAGAGCAAAAGTCTTACGCCAAGATCTCTGATGGATTTCCAACCACCACGTTCGTAATATCTTGTTGATTTGAGTAATGGCGCTTCTGTTTGGGGTCAGGGGTTTATGACGGTATCAACTATTATTATCAGGTGATCAGCATTCCCGAGTAAGCTACGGTCATCTGTCACACAAGCCTCAGGCAGTGTTGACAGTTTTTGCTGTGAAAAGTTTTACAAGGAAGAACCAGAGATTGAAACTCAGTCGGGGAACCTTCCATAGAAATAACAATAGAGTAGAGAAAGACTAACGGGGCTGTAGAGAACAGAAGAGAGCATCTCCACTAGATTGTGAAGTCGATTTTGAACTCTGTCAAGTGTCACGGCAAAACAAAATTATTTTGAGCAGCTATCCTCAGATGTGGCAGTTGTACTCCGTCTTAAGACGGGTTAAAATAGTCGCTAATGGAGATCTTGAAGAAACGGAAGTTGGAGAAGAAATCCTATATACATATAGGATTTCTTCTCGATTCAAGGACTCCATTAGCGACTATTTACAGATTTCAAGCGTTTTTTTCTTAAGCTTCCATGCGTAAAACTAATTAGATTTTAACTCGTAATTGTTCCAGATTTACTAATATTTAACAAAAAAAAAAACAACAGGAAACAATATTTATCGCCTATACACAATTTTTGTATCGTATCATGTTCCGAACCCTATACTCCTTTTTAACCTTAAGATGTATATCATCATCATTATCATCATCATCATCATCATCATCATTATCATCATCATTATCATCATTATCATCATCATCATTATCATCATTATCATCATCATCATTATCATTATCATCATCATCATCATTATCGTCAGTTTAACGCCCGTTTTATATGCTTGCTTACTTGAAATTTGTGGTGCTGGTTGTTAGCGTGAGTGTGTGTGTGTGTAGGGGAGAGGGCATATCCTGAAAAACGTACCGATTAGTACTGACCTGGTGCGACCAAAACTCTCAAGAGGTTTTTCCTCCCTTCTTAACAAACTTTGTTGGGAAACATTCCTTCCCACCAGAAACAAATGCCCCTTTCCTTTCAAATAAACTTTCAAATAAACTTTTCCGCAAAAGGCTGAAGAATTTCCTCTAAAGTAACAAACATTTTGAGTCAACAACCACGTCCTCCATTTCCCCTTCCCACCCCATGAACAATTTGAAAATGGGATGTGAGATCAAAAAGACTGGACTAAAATAACATTTTTCATTCACTTTGGCAAAATTAATCTATTTTACTAACACCCATTTTTTGGGGGTTGTCTGTAGAAATACAAATTTTATTTTTTTATGTAAAAAATAAAATTTTTAGACTGATTTAATTTTTTGCGATCATTTTTTCCGCAAAATTAAAATTTAAATATGATTCTAAAAAAAGGGGCATATGAAAAGAAGTGAAACAAAAAAACGGAAAAAAAAGAAAAAAAGAAGAAAAACAAAAGAAAGAACAACGAAATAAAAATGAAAGGAAACATAAAAAAGAAGAAAAGAAGAAAAGGAGGAAAAAAACAAAGAAAAGAAAAAAGGAAAACAAAAGAAAGGAAAAACAAAAAATAAAACAAAAACAATAAAGATAAAGAAAAAATGGAAAAGAAAAAAAAGAGAATTAAAAAAAAAGAAAAATGCTGAAACGCAAGAAAAAAATTAAATGGAAACAAACTTGGTGAATTAACAAATAATGGCATAAAATGAATTTAGTGACACATTTTTGGGGGCTATCTGGTGAAATATTTAAGATAATCCGGTCTGCATATTTATATTATATACCACCTGTACGTACCCTGTGTTGCCCGGGATACATTAAAATCATATTAGTTTTTTATTGTATTTATTTGTACATATTTAAACTTAATCTATTATATTTTTCAATTTAAAATGAGTTATCCCTTTGCTGATTTTTACTTTTAGTTTATTATTTAACATTTTTTCATATTAGAGTCAATTTCTTCTCAAGAGTAGAGCCATCTATGAAAATCTCAGGAAGAAAAGGGACACGCCTACAATTGAAAGACACGATCTGAGTCTTAACAGGATTAAACCTGTTGTTTGGTTTATAAAGGTTAATTCAACAGGAACAGAAAACAGAATGACTTCCTATGCGTGATAGGGAGCGAGAGAGAGACAGACAGACAGACAGACAGATAGATCGCTTGTCTCGCTACACTTAGCTACATTGTATGCAACTGCTAAAGCACACGCGGGCTGGTCTTCTCGCTGCTGTCGCTGTGAAACTTAATTTGTTTTTTAGCGGTTGATAAAAAAACACGTTGCCATCAATCTTCAGTTTTTTTAACAGGATTTATTTAAAACAGAAACAGATTGACTTCTTATGCATTAGTTTATTATTTAAAAATTTTCATATTAGCAGTCGTTTGTTTAAATAAATTGCAGCTAAGTACATTATTATATTGCCAATAACACTGTACAACAATAACAAATGAGAATTGTCTAGTCAGAAACAAAGTTTGATTTGTCAGCTTAAATGCTATTTGGGTTTGATTTTTAAAATTTGACACAATAAATTTATATGCTAGATTATGTGAGATTTGTTTTTGTTTGTTTTTATATGGTTAAGTGGCTCCTGTTATGTTTTCACTTACCGATGAGTGTATAAACTCTTTACACATTCGTGTCCTCGTTGTGAATCCGGGTTGGTGATAAACGCGTCGCTACCATAATCATCACCATCATTGTCATAAGCCAGGCTACCCCTTCGTTCATTGATACAAGCTGACATTTTTTTTTATGGAAATCGCTCAAGACAAGACATGAAGCCACTTGATGTAAGAAGCTAACAAGAACGAAAGATGATTATCACAAAAACAGGAGATGCCTATTGACCTTAGTCTTGAAAAAACCAAGGCTATAGGTAGGAGGAAAACAGTCAGCAGGAAGAGAGTTCCACAAGCCTGCAGTTCTTTGAAAGCAGCTACTGGAATAGGAAACTGTATTACAATGAGGCATCAAAACCGTGAATTGATGGAGACCACTAGATCAACGAGTCAAACGAGCTGAAACAAAGGAAGCATGGAATAGATCAGACAATTCTGAAGAATACATGTCATAATAACATTTATAGAAAAGACTGAGACTAGCAACATCACGTGTGAGAGAAAGAGTGCAGAGAAAAAAAAAGGGTGTGGCCAATTTAGGTGCAGAACCGTATCTGTAATTTAATCTTTCTTAGAGTTCATACATTAGATCCGTTGCGCTTTCTGCTTCTCATAAAGTCGGTTCTCTCTATCGCTCCAAACACTTTCTCACACCTGAGGCTATTCTCTATCTCTACAAATCCACAATCAGACCATCTATGGAGTACTGTTGTAATATTTGGGCTGGTGAATCTCTGTCCTATTTGAAGGTACTTGATAAATTACAGATACGGTTTTGCACCTTATCAAGAACCCTCAAATGGAACAGAGATTCACCAGCCCAAATATGACAACAGTACTCCATACATGGTCTGATTGTAGATTTGTAGAGATAGAGAATAGCCTCAGGTTTGAGAAAGTGTTTGAAGCGATAGAGAGAACCGACTTTACGAGAAGCAGAAAGAGCAATGGATCTAATGTATGAACTCCAAGAAAGATTTGATGAGAAAAAGAGACCAAGAAGTTTCAGATTCAATTTCTTCTCAAGAGTAGAGCCATCTATGAAAATCTCAGGAAGAAAAGGGACACGCCTACAATTGAAAGACGCGAGCTGAGTCTTAACAGGATTAAACTTGTTGTTTGGTTTATAAAGGTTAATTCAACAGGAACAGAAAACAGAATGACTTCCTATGCGTGATAGGGAGCGAGAGAGAGACAGACAGACAGACAGATAGATCGCTTGTCTCGCTACACTTAGCTACATTGTATGCAACTGCTAAAGCACACGCAGGCTGGTCTCCTCGCTGTTGTCACTGTGAAACTTAAGTTGCTTTTTCAGCGGTTGATAAAAAAACACGTTGCCATCAATCTTCAGTTTTTTTAACAGGATTTATTTAAAACAGAAACAGAAAACAGAAAACAGATTGACTTCTTATGCATTAGTTTATTATTTAAAAATTTTCATATTAGCAGTCGTTTGTTTAAATAAATTGCAGTAAAGTACATTATTATATTGCCAATAACACTGTACAACAATAACAAATGAGAATTGACTAGTCAGAAACAAAGTTTGATTTGTCAGCTTAAATGCTATTTGGGTCTGATTTTTTAAATTCGACACGATAAATTTATATGCTAGATTATGTAAGATTGGTTTTTGTTTGTTTTTATATGGTTAAGTGGCTCCTGTTATGTTTTCACTTACCGATGGGTGTATAAACCCTTTACACATTCGTGTCCTCGTTGTGAATCCGGGTTGGTGATAAACGCCCCCCCCCTCACTGCCCCCCCCCCCCGAGAACAGCAATGTGTTACGTCCGCTTGCTTCAATTGTCAGCCAAGAAGAGACCGGAAGTCACATGGTTTCCTCGACTTTTGTTTTGATACAAGTCTCTCAGTCTAATAGAAGTGTTTGAGTGACACCCTAAAGGTCAGAACCTTTGACCTTTTAAAGTGTCACTCAAACCCTTTCATCCAAACACCCCTTTCACAATCTAACACTATGACGCAGACTGACGATTCTGCATGTCGTGTACGAGTCCTATCAGTTCCTAAACACCACTTTCAAAAGTTGGATGCTTGTTTAAGTTTACAGCAATCCTTGTTCGTGTAGAGACATATAATTTATGAATTATTATTACAGTAAATTCAGATGGTCCAACAAAGTGGCTAATCCAGCAAACCTCTGGGACCAAGGTTGCCAGAAAATAAGTGTTGTACTTGTATATACTTATATGTACATTGTAGTTGTCTTTTATTTTTGGCATATTCATTCACCTCCGTTGCATTTCTCTTCACCTCTTTCTGGTTGCCTTTAATACATGTCTCTCACTCGAACTCAGTCTGAATAAACCACCATCACCACAATCACCACCACCACCACCACCATCATCATCATCAAACCCCATTTCGACTTTTCAGCCACTGGACGATCATATGGTTAAATAAATGTTTAGTCTTCTAAGAACATGTTCGAATTAATTGCATGGTAATTATATTAAGAAAGTGTGTTAGATGGTTTTTGTTTCAGCTAGCAGAATTAACCTCGGTCCTTGAAGGAAGACAGCGTTACATGCATGCATAGCATCAGTGGCTTAACAAAGATATGGATTGTCATCAAGATATCCCTATGTCTATTAAAGAAAGCAACACTGCATAATAAAAAGATTCTTTATTGAAATATAGTTACAAATGATGGACAGAAAATTTCTCATAAGAATATAACCATTTTTGTAAGAATGAAAAAAGGTAAATATGCAGAAGACACAGATATCTTCTATTTAATAGGCATCATCAAAAATGTAATGTAATAAAAATTATATATGCAGAGTGATTGGAAAATTGATGGCATAACTTCAGGATTATGTTCTATATGTGTAAAATTATCCTCTTTGTATGAGGCGGTTGCTTTTGTAAAAGCACTCCCCCACGACTAGTCTAATTTCCTTTGTGGTTCATTTCTTCCTCTGTGTGGTCTTTGGTTTATGCTGATTGTGATGTTGTACTTATTTTCTGAAACACAAGAGTATATACAAAACAGAGACAAGGAGTCAAAGATAACGCGTGTGTTCGATTTGCTTGATCGAAGCTAAAAACCACGTCAGCGTCACAATATTTATTTTTATACATATTTATAAGGGCAAGGGAGTTAACTCTCCCGCTTGCCGGGTTAAAGGGAGATAATCGACATTACACTGATCATATTTATTTACTTGCATTTGGTCTTTTATATTGTTACCTGAAATAAGAAGGACGAACATTCGCAGGATGCTGACTGGGTCCCCAAATGTTGGCTATCAAAGAAGCCCCTGATACTCAGATCTTTCTTCTGGGCTTTTATATTTGTTTGGTGTCATTTTTTTTTTCATGGTTTTGTTCGTATATGTGGCAACACCCGGCCCAGGCTTATTTTACCTGTGATCCTGTCACAGGGATAGTGTTTATCTATCGCATATGTAGAAATAATAGTGCACTATCACACACGTTGTACACGTTAGATGTTTACAATAAAGAAACGTAAGTAGTATTTGTTTCAATGGTGTATAATTTGGAAGCCAAGCATTTTCGCACCTATGTTTTGGGGAACTTTTTTCATTATTTACATGTATAGAACAAGGTATGCCATCGATTTTCAAAACACCCATACATACATATATAATTACTTTTCTGGTACCTAACGTACTTAAGCTTTATTTTTTATTTATTTTTTAATGCAACTTTAATTCCTATATAATTTTATTGCTAGCTACCATATTGCAGAATGGTTCTTGGATGTAGTGTTTAGATAGTATTTTTTTTTTTTTATTGTTATAATTAATGTTATTTGATATGCAAATTACTATATCATACGGTAGTCTTAAAGGTAATATATTATTATTATTTTATCATTATTATTATTTATTTATGTATATATTAGTGATATTTTAAGCTGAATTATTTCGACACTTGATTATTGGGGAAATGGTCGTATAATCAGTACCATTGGAGAGCCATGAATATTATAACTGTCCTGTTTTTAAATCTCCGAAACAGTTACATGGTAAACAGCTGATGATCCCCGTGTTAATATTAGACGCTTAAGGTCTCCTGTTTTTGTTTAACACTTAGATAATTAACCCCCCCCCCCTCTTTTTTTTTTTTTTTTTTTTTAAATTTTTTTTTTACTTATATTTTTTCATTTATTAATTTTCCATTGAATGTTAAGTCTGCAATATCTTGGATTTAGTTAGTTTGTCTGGGAATTTAAACTGCATTTTACATTTTTTTAATTTTTTTTTTAATGACTCAAAGCTTCTTTAGACTATATATATATATATATATATATATATATATATAAGATTCACGGGAGAGAACCCTAGCAGAGTGCTCGATTATTAAGAAAAGTAAAAAACAGAGCATAATATTTATTTATGTATGTATTACAGAAGATCAGAATAACATCAGTACCATCGGTTTCAAATCCAAACAAACGGGACC
>OY744547.1:18061485-18088985 GCA_963556195.1 Sepiola atlantica | reverse complement strand
TATTATGAAAGATAATTCGTTGTTGAAATATAATTAAAAAAGAAGTCGAAAAGAAAATTCCTTATTGGAATATAATTATCAAAATCTGTGGATGAAAAAGGAAAAAAGAAAAAGAAAAAGAAAGATTATTCACCAAAATCAATTATTATTATTATCAAGAATAAGAATAAGAAAAGGAAGAAGAATAAGAAAAGGAAGAAGAAGAAGAAAAGGAAGAAGAAGAAAAGGAAGAAGAAGAAGAAGAAGAAGAAGAAGAAGAAGAAGAAGAAGAAGAAGAAGAAGAAGACGAAGGAGAAGAAGAAATTCTAATTTTGGTGAATAATGTTTTGTTACAGGCCGCCCTTAAATTTTGAATGTCTGTATAAATTATTTTCAAGTAGGGTACAAAAGAAACCTCTGAATAAGAATTTACTGTCCTCCCCACGAGGGGAGGGGCAAGATATGGTGCAATGAAAGTTTAATGTGAAAGAATCAAATTTGTCAGGAGATACTGACATTTGATTTAAGCTCATGAGATTTTTTTATCGAGATTTTATAATTATACAGACAAGCAAATATATGTGCAAAATATGTTGTTGATCATTAAATAGGTAGATCATTGCTGTACAGGTTTTCAGGCCATCCATAGAATCATTAATAAAATTGAATCCTTTCTGTAAATCAGCTATATTTAGTACAAATAAACTTCAGTCTATGCCTGACTTGTCCACCAAGTTTCAGCCATGAATGTCCAACAGTATTTGTTTTATCACCATGCAATGATATGCGGGGAAACTTTGGTGATTGTCTCATTGGCTTCACATTTACCAAATCTTAATCCCAACGATTTTTTATCTGTTGGGGTATCTAAAAAATTATGTCTATCAAAACAATAGGATTCTCGGTCTTTGGGCTAGTATCTGTTCCGTCCTCGGTGAAATCCTTCTAGACTCGGACAATTTTTATTTTATTCCAATCCAAAGATCCACTTTTTGAGGGGTAGATTTTCAACACATTAAAAACCGACCTTGTGTCTAACTCTGCCCTCGTGAGACTATTCCTGAAGTCAAGAAGGACAAAAATCACACCTAAAATCAGGACAGTGCCAAGAGAGGAGTCTGTCAGAGATATTAACAATTTGGCACATCATTTCCAGGTGCGCTTATTATTGAAGTTATGTATACGCCATGTTCCCATTAGATCACCGAAGTTAAGCAACGTGGAGTCTGACCAGCACTAAATGGGGGACCATTTGGAAATACCAGGTGCTGTATGTGGCCTGGAAAGGACAGGAGTCCACCAAGTTCTATCATACACGCTGGAAAGTTAGGACAGATAAAATATCTGTATGACTCCCCAACGACATCCCTCGATGTTATGGGATATGGATAGATGGATGTCTAAGTAATAATGTTAAACAATAAAGAAATTTCACTATTAGTGATAAGCTATTAGTTATGGGTTATGATGGGGTTTAGTATGATCAGCCGATTGATCGGATCAAGCCTCTCCGACCACTCGTCTAGTTCAAGAAAAGGGCAAAGTGAAGTTTGCAGTTAATGGCATTTTAGTTCCATACTCATCAGCTGCTCAGCCACCAGAATCCCATCTTTAGAGATCATGAGTCGCTACCTATGACCAAAATATGGTCCTGTGTAAGGAGTGGGGCTTCTTATCCTTCTGCAGAGGTGCAGTCGGCATATTCTACAGCCTCATCCAACAGGGCAAAATAGTTGTAGGAATAGTTTGATTTCATTGTTTAGGTTTACGTCATATCAACCCTTTTTTGGTTATTTAATGCCGAATCTGGTCATTTTGGCAAAAGTTCTTATGCCTCGAGTTCTTAATATCTTCAAAAAATTATTCATGGTGTTTGGTTTGGTTGTTTTGTTTTACGGCATATCAACCGTTTTTCAGGTTATTTAATGCCAAATCCGTTCATTTTGGTAAAGGTTCTTATGCTTCAAGTTTTTTATATCTTCAAGTATTTATTCATGGTGTTTGGTTTGGTTGTTTTGTTTTACGGCATATCAACCGTTTTTCAGGTTATTTAATGCCGAATCCGTTCATTTTGGTAAAGGTTCTTATGCTTC
Source organism: Sepiola atlantica (assembly GCA_963556195.1). Lineage (NCBI taxonomy): Eukaryota > Metazoa > Mollusca > Cephalopoda > Sepiida > Sepiolidae > Sepiola > Sepiola atlantica. Next base: position 18,086,913 of record OY744547.1, on the reverse strand, counting down.
AAGTTTTTTATATCTTCAAGTATTTATTCATGGTGTTTGGTTTGGTTGTTTTGTTTTACGGCATATCAACCGTTTTTCAGGTTATTTAATGCCGAATCTGTTCATTTTGGTAAAGGTTCTTATGCTTCAAGTTTTTTATATCTTCAAGTATTTATTCATGGTGTTTGGTTTGGTTGTTTTGTTTTACGGCATATCAACCGTTTTTCAGGTTATTTAATGCCGAATCCGTTCATTTTGGTAAAGGTTCTTATGCTTCAAGTTTTTTATATCTTCAAGTATTTATTCATGGTGTTTGGTTTGGTTGTTTTGTTTTACGGCATATCAACCGTTTTTCAGGTTATTTAATGCCGAATCCGTTCATTTTGGTAAAGGTTCTTATGCTTCAAGTTTTTTATATCTTCAAATATTTATTCATGGTGTTTGGTTTGGTTGTTTTGTTTTACGGCATATCAACCGTTTTTCAGGTTATTTAATGCCGAATCCGTTCATTTTGGTAAAGGTTCTTATGCTTCAAGTTTTTTATATCTTCAAGTATTTATTCATGGTGTTTGGTTTGGTTGTTTTGTTTTACGGCATATCAACCGTTTTTCAGGTTATTTAATGCCGAATCCGTTCATTTTGGTAAAGGTTCTTATGCTTCAAGTTTTTTATATCTTCAAGTATTTATTCATGGTGTTTGGTTTGGTTGTTTTGTTTTACGGCATATCAACCCTTTCCAAGTTATTTATTGCGAATCTAGTTATTTTAATAAAAAAATTATCTGCTTCAAGTTCTTAATCTCTTCAAATATTTAATAGATTTTATTTTGTATATGAATGGTCCGTAGATTAATTTGTTTTCTAGGCATATATACTTTATAAAATATTGATATATGTACTTTCTATTTGGTTGCTTTGTTTTATGGTATATCAACCCTTTTTGGGTTATTTAATGCAAAATCTAGTTATTTCGGTAAAAGTTTTTATGCTTCAAGTTCACAATATCTAATCGATTATAAGCATGCGCCAGGTGGCCTGTTTATTGGGGTGCATAGATGCATGCTATGGATAGCAGGCCTACAAGTGGGAAATATTTAGTTAAGAGAAGAGAGATCACCCAAGAAATGGTTTGACCATTCAAAATTTGATTTCTCCACTTGGAAAAATTATTGCCTTTTTAAACAAGGGTTCATGTTGAAAAATAAAAAAAACTTAAAGTCCATGAAAAAGTAATGGTCCTTCAGATACGAGGTTCAATGCTGTGATTATTATCCACTTGAGATTTTATAAAATTAATGTTCATATCAGACGGTGGACTTCATGGTCAGTCAGTTTTTTAATGTCTATAGATTAACAGTTGATAATCTTGAGTGGTCTCTCTGGCGCAGTCCAAGTGATATCTCTCTCTCTCTCTCTCTCTCTATATATATATATATATATGAAGGTTTATAACTAAAAGATAACTTTTAGAGAATTAGACCTATTGTGAGATGAGGAAAGCTCAATATACTGGATAGAGCAAAAATACTTCCTCTGATGATAAGATTTTAATCTTTGAAAAGCCGTGCTTAAGGAATGCAATTGAAAGAGAAGAAGAAGAAATATTTTTATTTACTAAATCCTCCTTGTTCTGAACAACTGAAGATATTGATCTGTTTCCATTTACAGACCTAACTATTTTCATTGACTCACCTTATATATATATATATATATATATATATATATATATATATTCCAGCAGAGGGGCTGAGAAAGGTCAGTTGGGTTTCTGTCCGTCTCAGTGACAGATGGGCCTTAAGTGGACGGACTATTTGTGTTCGGTTGGAAGATATGTTTGTCTTCATTTGCAGAAGAAAACAAGTATCATTCTAAGAACTCGCAAAATAAAAAAAATTGTTACTTGTTTTAAACTGCCGTTGTGGTTTTGTTTGGAAGGAGAATCCGTTTGTTGCAGCAGTGACAGCGACCACATGACTGACAATGACACCGAATTCAGGCGTAGACAACAAGTCAACGATCACGGCCCGTGCAGTAAACGCACACAGACGCACTTTCACATACGAATGGTAGATTTATTTGTTTTGAAGATGGATATTTGGTAAATAAATCATCTGTAATTGATAAATTGTACCGGAGAGCGGCCGATTGACGTAAATGCCGACACTTGTCGGCGTCGTTCAAAGAGGCAGCGTCTGGTATGCTGTGTGTGTTGGGCGAAACCGAAAACGCTTGCTGACGACAAAAAAGAAAGAGGAGTGGGAGGAGAAAGGCGTCAGAAAGCCAAATAAGGTTTTTATTTGAAGATCCGGGCAGCGGTGTCGAGTGAGAGATTTATGCAAATTAAGTTGGTTTGCATGCGTCGCATTTTTTTTCAATAAGAGAGGGAAAATGAAGATTCGGTGGAGATCGTTCTGAACGAAAGGAGAGAATAGTGCTAGATTTTTTTTATGTTGGACTAAATGACTTTTTTTTTTTTTTAACACTGGAGAGAGATATTAACATTCATTTGGACTTGATCTTTGCGACACCTCTGTTTAACTGTTCCGATACTATTTCTTTACTTTTTTTCTACATAAATTCTATTTGACCTATAGATGGGACCCTGACAGGTACTACCACTCCGTGTTAGAGTGGGGGTCACTCTACGAGCCCCAGAGCTCCCAAACTGTGGCCTCACCACCAGAGACATTATAAAGTCATACTCAGGACCTTTTTTAAGATGATGTGCTAATATGCATTACCAAACTGACTCTGACGAATTTTGGATCTCAGCTACCGGTCTGTTAATCTTATCTCTGTACAAGGTGGGGGCGGGGCATAAAGAATCTCATTAGGTAGGCTAGGCTCTATAATTTTTATTTTCTTCATAAATTATTTTAGCAATTTATCTATCAATGGTCATGGAATGTTGAGTGAAATTTTTCCTCTGCATTTGATCTCTATGAGGGGTAACATGGAGTAGCCACCAAGGTCACCAGATTTAAGCCCTTGTGACTTATTTCCTTTGAGGATACGAAAAAAGTAAAGGTTTTCAAAAGGATCAGAGAGGAAATTGATTGAATTCTATTTGAAATGGCATGGAGAGTAACAGAGAACATCCGAAAACGACTGCATAAATATATTTCCAACGACGGCCATCATTTATCTGATCTAATTTTTAAAACCCTTTAAAACTATTTTTATGTACTTTTCTAATATATAAAATAAAGTCAGTCTCTTTTTCGCATTTTTGTCATCGATAGCTTTCTTCCTACAAAATCAGTATTTGATTTTTTTTCATTAGATTTTCTTGTACAGGTTGGCGAAGAAATCAGCAAGGGGTCACTGAAGGATTTTAAACTAAAATAGATTCTTTATTTTTGATAGCACCTTAATGGAAGTTTAAGATAACATGATGAAGAAAATGGGGATTTGTTTGCAAGAAATACAAAAAATGAAAAAGGTTGAGATTTCAACTGGCCTTCACGTTCCCCAGACTTGACTAGCCCTGATTTTTTTCTTGTGGGGGTATCTCAAAGAAAAAGTTTACATTAACAAACCTGAAACTCTACAGGAATTGAAGGAGAACATCAGGAATGAAGTCGGGGCATTAAATCGTAATCGAGTGATCCTGCAATCCGTCATGAATAAATGTTTTGGAAAGGGAACAAAATTGTGAAGCTGAAAATGGAAACCATTTAAAAAATGTTATTTTCATAAATAAATTCTTTTTCATTTTTTTTCTTTTTTTGCAATCAAATCTCCATTGTCTTTGTCATATTATGTTAAAATTCAATTAAGGTACCATAAAAAATGAAGAATCTATTCAAGCTAAAAATCCTTCAGTAATCCCTCAGTGACTTATTGGCCACCCTATAGATCGATGAAGCATGAAGAATAAAATGTAGTTCGATTTCATTTCCTTTAGAAAATACTTTGTCCGGGTTTGAATTATTTTCAAAACGCTAGCATCCTAAAAAAGGTATGTAACTCTGTATCCGTCCAACAAAATTTGGAACAAAAAAATATTTTGGAAAAAAAAACAGCAGAATTTAAAAAAAGAAAAGAAAAGCAAAACAAAAAAGATAAATACACACCCAGGCGATGCTAGGTAAGTAAAACTAGTAAAAATATAATCCGGGGTTTTTTTTTTCTCGATAATTGTGTTTTTTTTTTAATATCCATTTAAAAAGTCGGAGATCTTTATGCCCCACCATGTATTTAAAAGTTAATATATATATATATGTATATATATATATATAGAGAGATATATATATATATATATATATATATATATATGTATATATAAGTCAGTTCATATTATATTCCAATAACCATGGTTTTATTTTATTATTTTTATTTTTTCACATTTCCAAAAAACATAACATTTCTGTGAGATATATTTTTTACGGTCCATTTCATTTGTCTTGTGCCAAACAACGTTTTTATGTCAATATCGTCTCTGCAACATTACAAAATCATCAGAAAAAATTCACAAAGAGTAAAAAGTTCTTGGATTAAAGTGTCTTTTTCAAAATGTTTTTTGGAAATGTGAAAAAATAAAAATAATAAAATAAAACCATGGTTATTGGAATATAATATGAACTGACTTGTATTTGCTCTGATATCACTAATTGACAATCATCGAGCTGAATCTGTTAAGGAGACTGCAAAGTAAAAGGGCACTGATAGTATATGCTAATACATATATTGTCATTAATAATTATATATATATATATATATATGTATTTTTTTTTTATCAAATATTTGAAAAAATTTTAGATGAAGATTGATAATTTGTATTATTAAAATAATTTGTATTACTATTTTCATCTTTGTTTTTATTTTTTCAGAATGTTTCGACCGATGTAATCTCTGACTTTCTTCAGGTGTATCTTTTAAAATTTTGGAATCTTTATTTGGAACTCGAGAACCTATAGAGAATTCTGAATTGAACCCTTTATTTAATCCATGACAGTAGATTGTTCTTGTTCTCTCAGCCATGACTGGGTTGAAGTCTTAAGTAATTTTTATGTTTATTTTTAGTTAGTATCACCTGAAGTAAGGATTGAACCTTCAACCACCAGAAAACTGTCACTTAGAACTGATTATTATTAAACACCTTTTGTAAACGTAGGAGTTTCACATGTTGGCCGGTCATAATTCAGGTAGGGGGCATTTTGTATTCAGTACCGTCCTTTTCCGGAAGACATGCGCACGGGGTAACTGTCGTGCTTCTACACCGCCTGCTTGCCCAGAGGCGGTCTTTTCTAATCAGTCAACATGCGAGTCGGACGTTTGTTCCGCTTGTGATAGACGTTGGCTCTGGGACAAGTAGCTTGGCAAAAATAGAGGTAAGCAACGCATAGTTCTCTAAACCTATTTGAATGTTTACTCTTTTATAATTTGCTTCGTTTTGTCTTAGAACATGTTTCTAAGACTTGTTTATTTTCATGTATTTCCAGTTTTACGGTGAAAAGATGTTATAGTTCAGCATTGGTCACGTGCACGCAAATAAATACATATTGATCAGTATAATTCATGTTCGAGATCTTTGCTCCAGTTTGCTTGCTGTTACACCTTTATTCATTGTGCCACATGTCCATGTGAAGTTCACCATGATGCACCTGAAGATGGTCGAAGGTTACATCGTCCGAAACGTTGTGAGAATAACATCCAAGATGGAATAGTAGTTCGAATAATCCAAATAATACATTTTTTATATTTCTTTAATTTTTGAGATGAGGATTGATAATTTGTATTATTTGGACTACTATTCTCATCTTGGTTGTTATTTTCACAACGTTTCAGCCGATGTAACCTTCGACCTTCTTCAGGTGCACTTTTTGAACTTGGGAATCTTTATCTTGAACTCAGGAACCTACAATGAATTTTATAATTGAACCCTTTATTTAATCCAAGGGGGTAGATTGTTCTCGTTCCGTCAGCCATGAGCATGTAGAAGTGTAAATTATTATGTTATTCTTAGTTATTATCGCCTGTAGTAAGCATTGAATCTTCAACCTTCAGAAGACTGACACTGATTGTAAAACAATGCCTTTAGCCATTGCGCCACGTGTCCATGTGGCTGATGGAATGCGAACAATCTACCCTCTAGTTTCAGTTTGAAATTCTGTATAAATTTCCAAATTCGCCATGAAGATTCCCATGTTCAAAAAGATTTACCTGAAGAAGGTGTGGAGGTTACATCGGCTGAAACGTTGTAAATATAGCAACCAAGATGAGAAGGTAAATGTTGAGATCCACGTCGGTGACTGATTCTTCGAAAATTGTGTATAGACGATAATAATTTTTTTTAAAGATTATGATACGATGAACGTTTTGTAATTAAAATCAATTTAATATTACATAGTGATAAGGGGGGAAAAACACATTTTAACCCTTTTTGCATCATGAGCGATAACGAAAAATTATCATCACGCATGCCGCCATCTTGGAAATCCGTCGATTATGGTAGCATATTTACTGATTTAAAAAGTGGTTTTCTTCAGATTTCATGTGTAATACTAAATAGATTTTAACTCCAAAAGGTTTATTATGTCATAATCTTTAAAAAAAACAAAACATTTTTATCGCATATACACAATTTTTTTTATCGCAATCTGTCCCCCGACGCGAATCTCAACATTAGCTGATGATAATATTAGTTCAAATAATATAAATCATCAATTCTCATCTTCAAAATTCTAAAACAAAATGTTTCCTCTTTTAAAGGTCTGAAATCAATTGCCTCATAGAATTCTTATAATTTATATAACTTTCTCTCCTCTTCTTCCTCCCCCCTCCCCCTCTCTCTCTCTCTCTCTCTCTTTCCTAGAAGCCATGTTTGTCAGGTTGTGTGCAAATGTGATGATGACTATATAACAAATGAAAGAAAAAATAGTAGAAAATAAATAATAGAAATGAGAGCTTTCAACATCCATGAAGCCTCAGAGGAGAGGAGATAATTGCCGTCACGGTGAAGATTGGAATATTAGTCACTGGGCAAGCAAGGTTAATGTCTTCACTGTTGGAACAACATCACTCACACTCTGTACACCTGAAAGGCAGAAAAAGAAATTTATTTTCAACAAGTAAATATAAGAAATAAATAAGTAATAAACAAATGTAAGTGTTTATCTGAAAGCTGACAGTTTGATTTTCTTTTATTAATGTCATAAGCATTCCTTTATTTAACTGATGAATAATGTCTCTTGCTAAATATGTGCATGCGACTTCATAAGTGGCAGGAGGAGGACATTTTCTGTGAGAGGGTGAGCTGCTCCTCCTTGCTTTATTATGACTAATTAAAAAGCAAAATACTGAACAGGATTAAATATAGAAATATTAAAATAGATTAGAAATACAAAGTTTCTTTTTTAAAAAACATGGACCAATATCTGCGTAATTGACTGACGAAACAGATTTAAGTATGTAACTTGTATTAAAGAAGCTATTTAAGTCAAAGAAATCAGCAATCAAATCACTTTACTTTAAGATTAAATATATTTAATTTTATACTAAAATGAAAATGTTCAAATAAAATTCATACAATCTACTAATATAATACGCATTTGTTTCAGACTTTTATAGTCACATATAACCTATCATTTGTCTCCATTTCTCCTAAAAATTATCCCAGTCTAATAATAATCCTAACAAGAATTAATTATTTATAAAACTCAGACATGACCCAAATAAACAATAGTTTGTTTCTGTCTCTCCGAAATGTCAGCCTAAACCAGCAGTGACAATGGGAGTATAAGTGTACAATATAAAACATAGATTTAAATATCACACTGTCGCAATAGTTAGATGCGGGTGTGTAAAAATAATATTACAAACGGTATTTTCCACATAAGGTTAGAGTAATCAGTAAAAGTGGAAAATTCCATTAAAAGTTAAAAGATTAGAATTAGGGTAACGTGTCAGGATATGACGTCACAGACAGGAAGTCGACAGAAACACGTAGTGAATAAGCTGAGAAAATCTTTCTTTTTTTATGGACCGCGAGAGAGAGAGCGGTCATACTTTGGGACAGCCGCTTATTCCCTCTATAGGGTATGGGTTGGGGGTATTATGTATGTATACTGTTTGTAACTATCTGCTGACCGCGAAAAAAAGGGGTTGACGTTTCGTACTGATGTTATCAATTTTATTCAATAATCACTGTGAAAACGTGTTGTCCTTTTGCTTGCAGTAGTTGAAAATGCGGAAGGAATGCTATTTGTCCCTTGATTTCATCCCTACTTCCTGTTTGAGCTGAAGGCTCACAGTAAATAAAAGGCAGCACAAACTTGATAAAAGGGTTAATTATCAAGTTATCAGAACTATTCAAATAACTAGCTATTTGGCTCAGTTCAACCAGGGTTTTTTACCCCACCTAATAAACCGGTATCGTCCGGGCCTTTGGGTCTGGATTTATGCCGGTCTATTGGGGGGGGTGTCGGTCCTGTGCAGTTCTAGGAGGTGCACCTTCCCAGGCTTTGCCTCCCCTCTTTGGGGAGGAGTAAGTTTATTGCTTACTGTCTGAGGCGCCCCTACCGGGGAATGCCGACGGGGCTGCCCAGGCAATTTTTAAATAGCCAGAGCGCTCACCTCTTGAGCGTTGGCTTATCTAATCCCACTTTCCCGACCTTGTGTCACATCTTACCTTGTGGGAGGTAGATAAATAAAACTAGCTATTTGGCCTTTTGGCTAGGAACAAAGTGTAGTATCTGTTCTGATGCTACATTTAGTCTATTCTGTCCTCGGTCGGTAAAGGAGAAATCCTTCTAGACTGGGGCAATTTAAATTTTTGTTCCAATCCAGACTGACCCTTTTTTTGGGGGAGTTGGATTTTTTCCCCCGCATTAAAAACTGACCTTGCGTCTAACTTTGCCCTCGTAGAATTAGCTATTTGTGTTAAATATACAATAAAAATGTATATAACAATAATAATAACAATATTTAACTCGCGAGAAAGTCAACAATTTAGTGACTGTTACCACTGGTAACTGTAAAAGAAGAAGACCCCGCCCCCTCCCTGCACGAAAGCATTGTTTTGTGGCCCTGTTAAAGGGACCGAAATGAAGACACGAACACGGTATAAAGTAGAAACAAGTGTATTAAGAAAATAGAGTACAGAGGGAAGAAATATGCGCATGATAAGTAGAGTTCAACTATCTTACTGGATTCCGGCGAGAGTTAATTGCCGTTGGCATTTATTGAGCAAAGAGGAAGAGTCCATGTTGTACATAGGTAAGTCACCATAACACATTGTTAAACCCCAAATGAATCATGTGATGTCATGATTTAATAATTTTTACAACCACTGTTAATTAGAAAGGAAGGCAACAACAACGAGAAAAAAGAAGAGAGAGAATGAACTACTGCTATGTGTCATCTACACAACAAGACTCCAGCTGCCTATTGCTTATATGAGAAGCTGCCGTCTGGGTAATCTACTGGGATCGAAGAAATTACAAAGCCACCATCCGCCCATGCATGGAGTATTGTTGCCACATCTGGGCTGGTGCATCATCCACTAGTCTCTCCCTCTTAGACAAAGTCCAAAAAAGAGTCGCCAACTTAATAGGACCCTCACTATCCACAAAGCTCCAGCCCCTATCCTACCGCTGCAATGTTGCTTCCTTGTGCCTGTTTTACAAATACTTCAATGGAGTGTGCTCTGATGAACTTGCTGCTCTGGTGGCCCAACAACGCAAATTCACTAGACCAACCAGACAATCTGCCAAATCCCATCCATTCACTGTGGAGGTCCCCAGATGCCGGAGAGCCTTCTACTCCAATAGCTTCTTTCCTCGTGCTGCCAGCCTCTGAAACTCCCTCCCTGCTCCCTGTTTCCCCGACTGTACCGGCATACAGAGGTTTAAAACTAATGTAAACAGAAATCTCGCTACACAGCTGCCAACTTAGAATGACACCCTAAACCTACACCCTATTTCTCAGAAGCCCTTTACGTCTACAGTGGCAGCCTGCCTTGTTTGGGGTGAAATATGTTAAAAAAAATAAATAAATAAAAAATAATTATTGTTTACATTATAATTAATTTTCATTCAACACAGGATGAAATTACATTTGTAACGATTTTTTCACTTGTTTACGGCATGCGTTTTAGTTATACACTATGAAAATTGGTTTTGGGGCTAATAGCACAAATAAAAAAGGAAATTTCCTAATTTCCGACAAACTTTGAATGGTCATAATTCGATGGCAAATTGAGATATCGCAGTAAATTTGGTATCATTGTTTACGTTTTGCTAAGATGTACGTGCCCACATTACAACTTCTTAGAAATAATGAAAAAAAAAATGTTGCTTTGGAATACCTATTCACACTATACAATCTCAAACAATAAATCAAAAAAAATATACTTACAAAGTATTTCTAAGAGTTCTGACATGACTTGCCGAAATGCTGGAAAGAACATATTGTATTCTTCCAATCGCCTGATAATGCTGTGAAAAACAAAAAAAAATTAGAAAATACAAAGTAAATTAAAAACTTGATAAGTAGTTTTTGTTAATTGGTAAAAGAAACACATTTATTGGGTTGTATTATTTACTCCTCTCCAGGAGTTAGGCACAAGGCCAGTTTTATCCTACTCCCACAAGTAAGATGTGACCCAAGGTCGGGTTGGAAAGTGGGGGTTGAAAAGCCAGCGCTCGAGAGGTGAGCACTCTGACCATTAAAAATTGCCTGGGCAGCCCCGTCGGCATTCCCGGTAGGGGCGCCTCAAGCAGTAAGCAATTAACTTACTCCTCCCCAAAGAGGGGGGGGGGGGCGAAGCCTGGGAGGGTGGACCTCCTAGAACTGCACAGGACAATCCCATAGACCGGCGTAAATCAAACCCCGAAGGCCAAGACAATACCAGTCTATGGGGTGCAGTATCCATCGGAACAGATACTACACTTTAAAAGTTGTCTGGTTTTAAGGTTTAAGCAATTATAAAACGTAACATCGTTGGCGCGCCGTAACAGATCTGAGGGAGATAACTCTATTTTTCTTAGCCGCCGCTATTCGGAATCCGCTGTAACTTTGGCAAGGGAGATAACTCTCTTTTTATCGTTGCATGAAAGAAAATGCGAATGTTTTTGTAAATGTCCGTTTTTATTTACATGTCACAAATTTTATAAACTTTATAACAATTAATAAAAAAAAAATGTTAAGCCTTTTAACTCAAAGAAAGAAAGAAAATGCGACGTTAATTTTTGATAAAGTCGCATTAAAGATAACTTTTAAGCGTTTTTATTTATTAATTGTTATAAAGTTTATAAACTTTATAACAATTAATAAATAAAAACAGACATTTACAAAAACATTCGTATTTTCTTTCATGCAGCGATAAAAAAAAGAGTTATCTCCCTTACCAAAGTTACAGTGGATTTTCTCACAGGAGAGAGGTTGCTAGTCTTTTTCTGCTCTATTGCTATTTCCATGAAAAGTGCTCGACTGAGCTCCAATCTCTGGTTCATTCATGCAAAACTTTCACAGCAAGAACTCGTCGTCTTCTACCACCACTGCAAATAACTTTCCTTTCTTCCTCCATGTGTCTAAAGTGAATTTCCATGAACAGAGTTTCCTTCCAGGAATATTCACATTCGTGGAACACATTACCACGGGAACACATTACCATGGTCGTCTTCAAGTCCAATGTCAACAAATACTTATCATAAACCGTCCTTATAAGTGATCAGATTGTGTTCATTCCGTCCATCATTTTCAATCCTCTCATAATATTCTTCATCACTCAACAGACAATCTATCCATCTCATTAATCCTTATCCTCAAGTAGCTTTTAGCCTTGACAAGTGATGACTCATTAGTAAAAAAAGAAGCTTTTTAATGTCACGTTCCTAAAATTCTTCATGGTTGAACTGAAAAGGGAAACTGACTCATTTTCAATTCCTTCTTAATCAATTCAAATGATTTTGTAGACTTCTGAAGAGATGGTAATCTGTTGGTGTAAAGTCAGGAGAACATGGTGGGGGATGTATAATTTCATAGGACTATTTTTGTAAGAGATCGTTGGTCTTTTGTGCAGTGTGAGGTCTAGCATTATCACGATGAAGGATGATTCTAAGCATCACACTTCAGAAAAAAACAAACATCTCATAAAGAAATATGTCTGAAAATTATGCACCATCCTCCATAGTCTCTGTACCTCACATCAACAGATTACCATTTCTTTAAGAGAATCACTGTGTTATTACATGTTATTATGATAATATGCATTCAGAATAATAATCAAACATTCAAAATATTTTTATAATCTCTATATTAATAAAATTATGTGTCTGTATGTTTTTCTCGCCTCTATGTGACGTACACATTTATTTTTTATTTATGATTAATAATTATTTATTGAAATAAAAATGAATTAGCATAAAATCAAACAAATCTTTAAAAATACTATTTTAAAAAAATAACCTTATTACGAAATTAAATCCACCATAATGCATTTGGATTTCTTTGTAAACAAGTAAGCCATTTTAATCTTTTGTTAATAGTTTATAAAAAAAAATGAATTACTTCATGACCCTTTCAAAATTTAAAAGGAATTTGGAAACATTTCAACTGTTGAATAGAAATTCATTTAAACTGGCTTTCAAATTTTTAGCAAATCCTCATGTATTATGATGTTTCGGAAGTTATTTACCTTCACTCATTTTAGGAATAGAGATTAAAATCACATTACCTTAACAACAGTTAGCTATAGTTGTATAACAATTTGGTTCGATTAATAGTTTTATTAAATTTAACTTTCAAAATCCTTTTCTTTTTTTTTTAAAATAATTTGGTAAAAAAAAAACACCAAAAAACGGCATAATTTTTTAAAAATAATTTGGTAAAAAAAACACCAAAAAACGGCATAATCTTTTAAAAATAATTTGGTAAAAAAAAACACCAAAAAACGGCATAGTTTTTTTCAAATAATTTGGTAAAAAAAAAACACCAAAAAACGGCATAGTTTTTTTAAAATAATTTGGTAAAAAAAAAAACCACCAAAAAACGGCATAATTTTTTAAAAATAATTTGGTAAAAAAAAACACCAAAAAACGGCATAGTTTTTTTCAAATAATTTGGTAAAAAAAAACACCAAAAAACGGCATAGTTTTTTTAAAATAATTTGGTAAAAAAAAACCACCAAAAAACGGCATAATCTTTTAAAAATAATTTGGTAAAAAAAACCACCAAAAAACGGCATAGTTTTTTTCAAATAATTTGGTAAAAAAAAAACACCAAAAAACGGCATAGTTTTTTAAAAATAATTTGGTAAAAAAAACACAAAAAAATGGCATAGTTTTTTTTTTTTAATAGTGAAACAAAAATGCAAGTAAAAACATCCACGGGCAACACCTGGTTCAGCTAGTTCAAATTAACAAATGCAAAAGTTTTTTTTCATTTATCACACATATATTACCATCAAAACGGGTTACTGTTATTTAAATCAATAATACAATTTATATTTACCTCCCAAGGAGGTTAGGCACAAGGCCAGTTTTATCTTACTCCCACAAGGTAAGATGTGACCCAAGGTCGGGTCGGGAAAGTGGGACTTGAAAAGCCAACGCCCGAGAAGGTGAGCACTCTGGCCATTAAAAATTGCCTGGACAACCCCGTCGGCATTCCCTGGTAGGGGCGCCTCAGGCAGTAAGCAATAAACTTACTCCTCCCCAAAGAGGGGAGGCGAAGCCTGGGAGGGTGGACCTCCTAGAACTGCACAGGGCAGAACCATAGACCGGCGTAAATCAAGCCCGAAGGCCAAGACAATACCAGTTTATGGGGTGTAGTATCCATCGGAACAAAGGCCGATCAATAATACAACATAGTCTTTTTAAATACGGAATATACAGTAAAGACCAAAGGCCCAAACACAGTTATTTGTATGCCTCATTTGTATAACTACTTTTTAAACAATTCATAATTAACGTTTTGTGTTATTCACTAGTAATTTTATTGTCCTATTTTTCCTCTATGTATGCAATATTTCTATTGATATTAACAGTAATTAATTAAAGTGATTTAATAAAAAACGGATAAATTAGCAAAATCTTTCTTAAAATATTATGCTCATTAATTTCCAGGGAAGGTAATTTAAATGAAACTAATATATCTTAGCTAGTTAGAAAGAAAGATATACCGACAGGGCATGAAAGTTAATAAATAGAAGGGGGAAAGTGACTGCTGACTGCTTGCTTGCTTACTCTCTCTCTTTTTTTCTCTCCGTACGTTTTAAAAAAGAGCCCCTCCCTTTCATACCCACACACACACACACACACACAGACACACACACACCATCGCTCAAGCGAATTGATTCTTCTTTTTTTTTTATTTCTTTAGAGTCTTATTTAAAAGAAGAATAAATTTCTATAAAAATTACCAAAATGTTAATGTTTATCTATTTATATGAATGAATGTGCAAGTATTTGTCTCGTGTTTACAAACTTATGAATGAAATGTTTATCAAAATTTTTGTTTTAAGTTTTTTAAGTAGTGAACTTTGCGAGGTGATAGCGAGATGATAAAGCGAGCTAGTCACAAATAGAATGGATTCATCTGAGTAATTGTATCTCTTAAGATGATCTTTCAACTACCATTCATCAGAGGATTATAGGAAGAATTGAAGTGAAATTGAACATACCAGCAAAATCATATAGGGCTACCTGGCGTCACCCGGGGTCCTAATTTCCATAAATTACATGGATTAGAGAAAAAAAACAAAAGTTAAAATAAGCAATCTGCTCAATATTGTAATTTCAAATGTCTCGTTCATTTTGGGACAAAATCAGAGTGAAAATAATTTGGGCCCAGCTGAGGTTTGAACTCACAACCTCTTTCTTTAAAGTGCATCACACCAACCGATTGAGCCATGTTAGCAATATTTTCTTCCTTCCAACCACAGGAAGATGTGGCACAAGACCGGAAGGTGGGTGAAAAAAAGCCAACGCTCTCTGACTCCGCATAACTAACCTGAACCTCAGGCGATTGGCAATAAATTAACCTCTTCTCAAAGAGGGAAATTTAAGTCTGGTAGGGTACACCTTCTAGGACTGAACAGGACCATACCTCGTTCCGTAAAAAAATAAGGTCTGCTCATCGGTGAGACATTCCATTTCTGTTGGAATGATGCCATGGATGTATACTCGGCTGATATGAACACAGCTAGCGAACCAGACATTATGAATGAATCGTAGTAAAACCAGACATTATGAATGAATCGTAGTAAAACTGGTAATTATGAATGAATCATAGTACAACCGGTAATTATGAAAAGGCAATGCTACATAAACATAAGAACCTCAACTCTTCCAACCGAATGTGGGTCAAAAACAGAACAGGCAACTTTCTTTCTGTCTTTCTTCCCTCTCTCTTTCCGTCTCCTTCTTCCTTCCCTCTCTCTTTCCTTCTCGTTCCCTCTCTCTTTCCTTCTTCCTTCCCTCTCTCTTTTCTTCTCCTTCCCTCTCTCTTTTCTTCTCCTTCCCTCTCTCTTTTCTTCTCCTTCCCTCTCTCTTTTCTTCTCCTTCCCTCTCTCTTTCCTTCCCGTCTCTCCTTCTCCGTATTCCTTCCCTCTCTCTTTCCTTTTTCTTCTTCCTTCCCTCCCTCTTTCCTTCTCCTTCTTCCTTTCTGTCTCTCCTTCTCCTTATTCCTTCCCTCTCTCTTTCCTTCTCCCTTCCCTCTCTCTTTCCTTCTTCCTTCCCTTCTCCTTCTTCCTTCCTTCTCTCTTTCCTTCTCTTTCTTCCTTCCCTCTCTCTTATTATAGTCGAATGTGTATCAGCTAAAGACAATTAAAGAAAGAAGAGAAAGAAAGCGAAAAGGACAAATCAAGAATTCCTTTCCTTCTTTTTCTTTTCACGGTTAATCACTAAAGATTTATCCTGTTAAATTTCTTCCCTGTGTTATTGGCAGCAGGGAGAGTAGATGTGACTGTGACAGTAAAATTTCCTCCTCATTCCTTTATTTATGTCTAATCAAAAATATAATATCGTTCAGGATAAAATATTAAAATCAATCAGAATAGATTGTGCTCCGATGAATTGGCTGCTCTGGTGCCCCCTCGTCGTAAATTCACTAGACCAACTCAGCAATCGACTAAATCCCATCCATTCACTGTGGAGGTCCCCAGATGCCGTAGAGCTTTCTACTGCAATAGCTTTTTTTCTTCATGCTGCTGGCCTTTGAAACTCCCTCCCTGCCCCCTGTTTCCCCGACGGTACTGACATGCAGAAATTTAAAACTAATGTAAACAGATATCTCAATGAGCAGATCCCAATTTAGGTTGACCCCCCCTCCCCAACCTTCTCCATTTTCTTTCTTCTCAGTAGCCCTTTACGTCTACAGTGGTGGCCTGCTTTGTCTGGGGTGAACTATGTTAAAAAAAAAAAAAGTAAAAAAATACAATTTTATTATGTACCGTTTGTTAAGAAAGCTATTAAAGTCAACACAACGGCGGAAAACTTTTTTTTTTCTTTTATTAGCTTTTTAAAAATCCAATTTATATTTTTTTTAAAGTATATTTGCATTTGAATGTTTTAATGTAAAAGAAGGTACAAAAAGTACAAACTGACTTTTATATGAGGAATTAGACGACATGAGCGATATTAGAAAATAGCAATGAATGTACGAGGATGCAAAGGGAGATAACTCATACATTACCCTTCCAAATCTTCAGTCTGTAGAAGTTGTTTCAGCTGAGTCGAGGTTGTCGAGTTGTGTATTTGACACAGTTGCGAGACGGCATCAACTACTTTGGTTGGTTTTGCTGAAGTATCTAAAAATACAGAAATAAATTTCACAGTCACACACAAACTTTATTATAACCGACTAACAAATATATGCCCCCTCCCCCCCTATTTATCTTCCTCCCACAAGGTAAGATGTGACACAAGGTCGGGAAAGTGGGAAAGAACCAGCGCTCAGGAATTTGAGCATTCTGGCTGTTTAAAAATTGCCTGGGCAGCCCCGTCGGCATTCCCCGGTAGGGGCGCCTCAGGCAGTAAGCAATAAACTTACTCCTCCCCAAAGAGGGGAGGCGAAGCCCGGGAGGGTGGACCTTCTAGAACTGCACAGGACAGACCCATAGACCGGCGTAAATCAAGCCCTGAAGGCCAAGACAATACCAGTCTATAAGGTGCAGTATGCATCGGAACAGATACTACACTTTGATCATGGCCAAAAGGCCAAGAAACAGAACTCTGTACTTTGGATATAGTAGGGGCGCCTCAGACAGTAAGCAATAAACTTACTCCTCCCCAAAGAGGCGAGGCAAAGCCTGAGAAGGTACACCTCCTAGAACTGCACAGGACCGACACCCCCCCCCAATAGACCGGCATAAATCCAGACCCAAAGGCCCGGACGATACCGGTTTATTAGGCGGGGTAAAAAACCCTCAGGAAAAATAAACATATACTACATTGCTCCCACCTAAGGAGGAGGTAATGCCTGGGGGATGATATCATGATGAACGAACATATACTACACTAACCACCCCAAAGAGAAGGTAATGCCTGGGAGGATGGTATCATGATGAACAGAACAGATATTACACTAACCCCAAAAAGGAGGAGGTAATGCCTGGGTATATGGTATCACTACAACAGAACAGATAGTACATTAAAACCACAAAAAAGGCGGAGGTAATGCCTGGTAGGATGATATCATGACAACAGAACAGACACTACACTATGCTCCACCGCAAAAAAATAAGAGAGGAGGTAATCCCGAGGAAGATGGTATCATGATAACAAAACAGATACTACACTACCACGCCCCCCTCCCTCTCCCAAGATTATATAATGTCATTTTCAGATATACATTACACTGAACATAATGTGAAGGAGTACTCCCCCATACTATTCCAGACTATACTACACTACTCTTTGCAAAGGAAAAGGTAAAGCCTGGGAGGATGGTCTCATGACAACAAAATAGATACTTCACTACTCCCCCCCCCCCTCCAAAAAAAAGAGGAGGTAAGGCCTGGGAGGATGATATCATGCCAAACGAACATATACTACATTACGACTGCCCCAAATGAGGAGTTAATGCTTGGGAGGATGATAACAGAACAGATACTACACTACCCCCCCCCCCGAAGAAATATATTAAGATTAATATAACAGATGTTATTTTCGTATATACAGAGTGGGCCAAAATAAGGGTCCTATCTTTAAATTTGAATAACTTGAATTTGAATAACTTCCACAAAATAAAAGTTAAACTCACCAAACTTTATGTGTGTGTAGACTGACCCTTCCGAGATTTTTTGAAATAAACAAAACAAATTTTAGCCGAAAAACACTTCTTAAAACTTACAAAAACTAAAGTATTGTTTTTTACACTGTTTTGAGTTTTTTAAGCAAAAATAATGTTTTCTAAATGAGGGTACGTTCCTTAGGGCTAATACGGCTCATGCTTGCTTCGGAAGGGGTCCTTTACTTATTCTAAAAAAAAAAAAAAAAAAAAAAAATCAATAAATAAAAAAGTTATGAATTTTTAAAAATAGGACCCTTATTTTTGCCCACCCTGTACATAGTGTGAAGGAGTAATTGCCTCATACTATTTCAGAACAGATACTACACTACATCCTTTATAATATTGCATACTAATTAGTATGCACTAGTATAAGAGTCTTAAATAATACAGTTTCAGCTTCAGACAGACAGATACATAATCTCCATTTTAATAGATGTGACAGGTGTATACACCACATACTTTATTTCATTTTTGTTTAAAGTATAATCCTTTCTCTGCCGCTTCATAAAGTTATTTACTTCTGTGTTCGTATAACGAAAAGAATAATATTTCTGAATTTTTGAGATGAGGATTTTTGATAATTTGTATAATTTTGGTTATTCGGACTACATTTCTCATCATGAGTGTTATCATCACAACGTTTCGGCCACTGTAACCTCCCACCTTCTTCAGGTGTATCTCTTCGAACTCGGCAATATTTCTGTCGAACTCGGGAATCTGGACGGAATTTCGAACGGAACCCTTTATTTAATCCACTGTGGTAGCATGCTCTTGTTCCATCAGCCATAACTGGGAAAAGTCTTCAGTAATTCGCAATTCTTTGTATCACCCACACCGAGGATTGAACCTTCAACCTTCAGATGACTGTCACTTAGAACTGAATTTAACTTAGTACTATAGCCACTGCACCACGGGTCCGTGGATTAAATAAAAGGTTCTGTTTGAAATTCCGTCAAGATTCCCGAGTTCGACAGAAATATTTCCGAGTTCAAAAAGATACACCTGAAGAAGGCCAGAGGTTACAGCGGCCGAAACGTTGTGATAACACTCAAGATGAGAAATGTAGTCTGCCGCAACACTTCAGTTTCCATTTTTCGTTATCCTTTTCCAGTTCCGAGTTATTTTCCATGTTATAAGTTATTGTGGATCTGTTATTCTCCCTTTATTCCCGCGGATCACAATGTACTGATATCTATCTGTAAATATTTGGTTACGGACAGAAATAGATGAAGCATGGTACAAGTCGGATGATGATAGAAAAGCATCCGGATTACTTTCGGTATCATGAGACACGTTTTTTAATCTCAACTGTTATGAGAGAGTTTGAATTATCTACTAGACGCCATCCTCGAGAGTCTTCAGTCTCTCTGTACAAGGGTGTGTCAGGACAACCTGACATGAGGATACTTTACTCTACTAGTAAACCCTGACACAATATTCAAAATAACATAGTATTCAAAGCCCAAATAAGATCCCCTCGACACAGCTATATACTGGCTCATACGAGGAATAGTGCACCTTCTTCCAGTAATGCTACCTCAAGTAACAGCACTTAGCTGGATACTCCACCAGACTAGATGAATTCTTGTCCTGGAATCCTGTAAGACCAAGAGACCACAAGAAAGATATACTATAACATAGTTAACTGGTCAATTGGGGAGAGGAAAATTAATGTTCTTAACTTCTTTACTAACTCAACATTTGACAGGTAAAGGAAAAACTTTAATAGAATATTCGAATATCTATGTATCTCATATAGAGATCAAGTGTTAGCCCCAGAAAGGGGAGCCTTGATTTTGAGAACTCTGACTGAAACTGTTATGTCCGACCTTCTCTTGTTTAGTATGCACTGCCCTCTAACGTGAAGTAACTCTAACTTTTCTGATCATGAGGTCTAAGGGGAATAACTCTGTACCTTGCATATTTTCTTCACTTATGAGTCAATTTTTCTCGGCCTTTTGGTCAAGATCAAAGTGTAGTATCTGTTCCGATGGATACTGCACACCATAGACCGGTATTGTCTTGGCCTTCGGGGCTTGATTTACGCCGGTCTGTGGGTCTGTCCCGTGCAGTTCTAGGAGATCCCCCTTCCCAGGCTTCGCCTCCCCTCTTTGGGGAGGAGTAAGTTTATTGCTTACTGCCTGAGGCGCCCCTACCGGGGAATGCCGACCAGGCTGCCCAGGCAATTTTTAATAGCCAGAATGCTCACCTTCTCGGGCGCTGGTTTATCAAATCCCACTTTCCCGACCTTGTGTCACATCTTACCACTGTGGGAGGTAGATAAATAATTATGAGTCAAGTAATATGTAAGAAATAATGTTAAACAATAAAGAAATCTTGGTCTTTATCAAATACTAGCTGTATTTATCAAGCGCCAGTGTTGCCCGGATGTCTTTTTACTTTCATTCTTTCTTTTACTATTTTTTTTCTTCTTTTATTTCGTTCATTTTTTTAAACAAAGTATATTTTAATAGGATTTTCAAAGTTAAATTTAATTATTACGGTAGCATTTATTAATTGAACCAATTTGTCATATATAAAACTATAATTAATTGTTAATGTAGTTTGTTTTTTTAAATCTCGATTTATAAAATTATTGGATGTAAATAGCTTCTAAAATTTTCAATCTTTTAATACACAAAGATTTGATAAGAATTTTAAAGCCGAAAATGATTTTCTATTTGACGGTTTAAATGCTTGCAAATTCTATTCAAATTTCGAAGGGTCACGGAGTAACCGTTTTTTTTTTTCAACTATTACCAAAAGATTAAAATGACTGATTTGTTTATAAAGAAACGAAATGCATTCTAAATTAATTTAATTTCATAATTAAATTATTTTTAATAAGAATTTTTTTAAAGTTCGTTTTAGTACTTTACGTTATTACATTTTTAATTTTAATAAAGAATCGATTAATTGTAAAAAAAAAAAAATAATAATAATAATAATGTGTAAATACGGCATGTCAAACATGCAACCCGTGGGATGCATGTAGACCTTTACAAGGACACTTGAAGTCCACATAAAAAATACTGTATTTTGTTATTTAATGACAAAAATTGCAGTTTTTATCATTTTAACTGAATAAAAGTGTGTCGTTTACTGAAAAACAGCTTTTCTTTATTCAAAATGTTTCTTTATACTTAAAAACGATTCATCAGATTTTATCAATTCAAAAATTTATCTATCGCAGTCGCATACAAATCTATGATTAGCTACGGAACAAAAGGTTCCAATAATGTTAAAACGATTTACCAGATTTTATCAATTTAAAAATTTATTCGTTGCAGTTGCGTAAAAATCGTCGTCGTTTAAAAATTTTTTCTTTTTCTTTTTGTTAAACTACTTCGTTACATTTGCATTCGTGAATGCAGCTAAATCATTTGTGTACATATTTTATGTTTCGATGTTCAAGTCACAAAAATATTTTGTGGTCATTTTTATTAGACGACTTCAATTAGTCGTTTGCAGCCCTGAAAACAACACCAATGGATCTATATGGCCCTCAGGAGACCCTAGGTTTAAAATGCCTGGTATAAATCACGTAGAGATAAAAAAAACACACACACGCACATACTACATCTGCAGACACATGAGAAGTTGTCGCACAATTTTATTAATATACAGAACATATTAATGCTATAAAAAGAGAAAGCATGAGAAAATAGAACTAACCTAATCCTAAATAATTCTTTAATATCTTCATCACATTTTGATGTTCTCCAATCTTGGTGTAAATTTGGTTCATAGTTGGGTAAACACCTGATATGGAGGAGACATCAAATAGCATCTGGAAATGGTGGATAATGTTCTCCAACATGGCGCGGGACGTTTTTTCTTCCTATTATAAAAAAAAAATACAATTGACATCTTCTTACCAAAATGACATTAAATATTTTTTTAAATATTCATAAACTTCTTCCATTAACCCTCATCAACAAAAAAATAAATAGAAAAGACAAAATACTACTATTACTACTAAACAGACAGTACAAGAAAAGGATGAAGACAACAATATACGAAGAGAATAATATAATAATATAAAAAAGTAAAGAAAAAAGACCAAAAGAAGATGACGAGATGAAGAAGAGAAAGGGAGAAAAAGAAGAAGAAAAAAGAGAAAGGTGGATGAGAATATGATAATATAAAAAGAAGAAAAGAAAAAGAAAAAAGAGAAATGCAAATGAGAATATGACAATATAAAAAAAGAAAAAAAAGACTAGAATAAGATGATGAGAAAAAGAAGAAAAAGGAGAAAAAGAAGAAGAAAAAAGAGAAAGGTGAATGAGAATATGATAATATAAAAAGAAAAGAAAAAACGAAAAACAAGAAAGCAGAAATAGAAGAAGTAGAAGGAGACAAGGTGAAGAAGAAGAGAAGAAAAAGATGAAGACAAAAATAGATGAAGAGAATACTATAAAATAGAAAAAGACAAGAAGAACAAGAATAGAAGTAGAAAGAAGAAAAAGAAGAAGAAATAAAAGAAGAAAAAGAAATAAAAGAAGAAAAAGAAATAAAAGAAGAAGTAAAAGCAGAAAAAGAAGAAAAAAAACAATAAAAAACAAAAAAAAATAACATCAAAGAGGAAAATAAGAAAAAAAATGGAGAAAAAAATCTAAAAGAAGAAAAAAAGGTGAAACCAAGAGAAATGAAGATCTAAAAAATCTTTTTTAAGAACAAAATCAACATGCTAAAAAGGGGGGGGGGGGGCAACTAACCTTTATAAATGAATAATTTTTTTTCATATTGATTCCACAAAGTTTGGTTGACATTGTTTCAAATGAATCACTCGAATAAATCTCTACCTTCGACCAGGGAGCTGCAAGAGTGATCATCTCGTTAAGACTCGTCACAAGGTTCTGAAAATAAAAATCATACTTCTTCGTTAATATATTTTTATCATGTTCATTAATTTTTAATTAACAATAAATGCAGCTATATTAATTTTTTTAAATTAATACAAGCAATAGAACGTTCATCCTCCTAGATAAACCATTGCAGAAGCATGAACGTCCTAAATTGCAGGAAGGTTAGTCGGCCAAGGAAAACTTGGAAGCAAGACAAGACCGCACAGAGTGGAATTTGGAGACTGCTGACCTGCTGAACCATGAGAAGTGGAGAGTGAGGGTGCGTAATATCAGAAAACGTCTGACCCCTGAACAAGGGGGGAAAAGTGATGTTAAATGAATAGAAGAAGAAATTATGATATTTTTTTGTTTATTTTTAAATACAAACATAATAATAATAATAATAATAAAAAAACAGAAAATAAAATAAAACCTGGCCACAAATTGGCAACGTGGAATTCTTACTGAATATACAGAAACAAGAGATATGAAGAAAGGAACAAAAAAATGAAAACAAGTGGATTAAAACCATCTTGTCTTAACTTGATAATGGAGTAGTACTCCAAAATATTGTTTACAAAAAAATATAATGCCTTATTGTTGGATAATGGCTCTGTGAGGCCGGACGCATGTTGAGTGGACGTATGTGTGGGGGATCGTTTGGTTTGGCTTACGCGATTTAGTGTGGGTGAACTCATACACCCGAGTGCAAAATAAGGCTGTTCTCACAGTCGGAGCTCACAAGCGTTGACAGGGCCACCACGAGACCTCAAGTCAAGGGTAAAAATGCACCTGCGCTCTGTGAGTTCTGTGACGTCACAGATTCTTGTGTGGGAAACTGAGTTTTCTGAGTCTGGTTTTTGGAAGCAAGCTGAACAGATGTATTTTCTCCATGTAGTTTGCAAATGATTAGAGGAATTTATTTCCCTAAAAGAATACAGGCGTCATGAAATTCCTTCTTCCCCCTCCTCGAATGGCTAAGGACTTAATGGACCATAGATAGCTAGGAATTAACTACGATAAAGTAGTAAATTAATCTCTCCCTTAACGTTAGTAAAACATCTCCAAGAGCGACAGTAAACTGACGCCTGAATAAAACTAATCAAAATTTAGAAGATTGTTCGCCTCCTGAATCGCGTTATGAAGGTTTTTGTTGCAGACACAGCGGACGGCGATCTTCACGGTAGTACAGAAACGAAAAAAGAACTCAACCACTAGACGACATCGAGACGACACCCCTCCACGACAAAGAAGAAAAGGTATGAGTAATTAAAGGGTATGCAACATTATTAACAATTTGTTACTGGGTTTTATTTTATTTTCAATATATGCTTTGATATGGCTTTCTAAAACATATATAATTCATATTTAAACAATGCTTCTAACGGACCATAACATTTTATTACCAATACGCTTAGCCAAGGTTGGTCTACTTTTGATTTTTTGCTGCTGTCTTCGGTAAATGATGAGATTGTATGCTAAACAAAATGTGATAAAAAAATTTGTATATCGGCAATAAAAATGGGTTTATGTTGTTTTTTTTTTTTAAATATCATCGAGTTAAAATCTATTTAGTATTACGCATGTAATCTGAAGAAAAACATGTTTGAAATATGTAAATATGCTAGAATAGTCGAGATTTTTTTACAAAATGGCGTCTTACCAAGTGGATAAATGTTGATTTTTTACAAAATGGCGTCTATATTTACACATTTCAAACGTGTTTTTCTTCAGATTAGATGCATAATTCTAAATAGATTTTTAACTTTAAACTTGAAATGGTTCGTCATGTAATAATATTTACAAAAAAACAACAATATAAAACCATTTTTATAGCTTATACGCAATTTTTTATCGCATCCTGTTTAGGCATACAATCTCATCATTTACCCTGTTTTCTATGAATTATTCCTGCAATGGATAAAGTTCGGCTTTTGCAATGCAGAATTCTTACCAAATATGCAAGAACAATGGATATGAAGAAAGGAACAAAAAAAGAAAAAAAAACAAGAAAAAGTGACAAAAACATCTTCTCCTAACTTGATAATGGAGTATAACTCTGAAATATTGTTTAAAAAATTTTTTTTTGAACATAATGCCCTCTTAACAATTTATTACAGGGTTTTATTTTATTTTCAATATCTGCATTGATATGGTTTTCTAAAAGATATATGATATATTTTTATTACGATCTTACGTATATATTTGTTGAGCTGGTCTAAGTTATGGCAAAACTATGGACCTTAGTTTTCTGTCTGTTCTGTTGGTTGTCAAAGAGCAAAGAGAGAGAACTTTAATTTTTTCCTTCTGTTCTTCTCTTTTTTTGTATTCTCATGTGTAATTGCTTCACTTTTTAAACTTCCTCA
>OY744547.1:18056485-18058985 GCA_963556195.1 Sepiola atlantica | reverse complement strand
TCCGTTGTCATTTTCATCATGTTTCCGCCAGCGTAATCTCTGACCTTCGTCATGGGCATCATTTCGAACTCTGGAATCTTTTATGTAGAACTCAGGAACCTATACGGAATTTTGAACTGAACTATTTATTTAATCCACAGGGCTAGATTGTTCTCGTTCCGTCAGCCATGGCCAGGTAGAAGTGTTAATTATTAGTTTATTGTTAGTTATTATTGCCTGTAGTAAGGATTGAACCTTCAACCTCTAGAAGACTGTCACTTAGAACTGATTGTTAATCAACACCTTTAACCATTGCATCACAGATCAATGTTATCATCTTAAACAAGAACTAATCATATACTTGGTACTGTCAGTAATTATATACATTAATTTCACTACTCTGTAAAAAAGAACACTATATATATATATATATATATATATAAAGATAAATGAAAGAAGAGGGATAAACATGTACTAATGACAAATCTATTTCAACTTCGATTTTTCAATGCAAGGTGTACTCGGTAAAAACATGTTTATTATTCTTTCCTTAAGCCAAAGCTTTTCAAAGATTAAAATCTTATCATCAGAGGAATTACATAGATGGATAAGTTTCAAAATTTGAAAAAATATTAAGTAATGGAGAGTGAGAGAGTGCCAACTAATCCATCTATGTAATTGCGGATAATCTAAATAAAGGTTGAATGATAAGAGAAGTAGTGAGAGGAATGGAATGATGTATATAATTAAAAGAGAGAGAAAAAGTGCAGAGAGAGAGAAAGAAGAAGAAAGAAGAAAAAAGGAGAGGGGTGAAAAAAAATAGAGGGTCTCTTATGTTATCAACGGGAGGTGATGGTGGCTAAGTGGTTAACGACACGGACTGACAACCTGGGTGTGCCAAGTTCGAATCCAGTTCGTTCCACAGAAACACTTTCATTTACGATGTTGGTAACCTTCAAGCGGTCCCTACTGTAAGTACCCAATGTCTTTCTAGAAAAAATTCTAACTAGAAAAATATCGGGGAAACCAATGCCAACAATAGAATCATCTGATTCATACGAAATGAACGAATGACATCACTATGTATTCTGACTTTGACTTTGGGGGGACGGGACAGAGCAAGTGGGTGGGGGAGGGGGGAAAAGAGACTGGTTTGCCTTTCTCCATTAGTTGCTGTCTGACTGATGAAAGAAGTTGTCTTCTCGGCTTCTTGTGGATCATCACAGCCACACGTGTTTTCCCTCAAGTCTCGGGGCTCTACACGTCAACCCCTCACCTTGGTATCAAAAACGGCTGCTTACCTCCGTATCTATGATACTTACCTGTTTATATTTACTGGCACGTTCAGAATTGTGTTTCAGTTTTTGAAGGGCTGGAATGATTTCCTCTAGATTTTCAACTTCTAGTTCCTGACAAATATCCTGAAATAGTTATTTGATAAATCAAAGATTAGTAAGGATCCCGAGACACTGACATCTTGGCTATAAAAACAAGCTAGTACGATTCGCAATATACCAAGATCAAACAATTTTTCTCAAACAAAATTTTACGAGAAATCCAATGGTGGTATTGTAGCAAGATTAGAGGTTGCGTGTGTAAAAAAAAAAATTTTTAATGGAAAATTCCACGTCAGGTTAGTTTAAGCAAGAATATGAAATTTTCCATTAGAAGTTAAGTTGGAAGTTAGGCTGACGTGTACAGGAAGCTGCATCATGAGAGGAAGTATATGGCAGAGAAGCTAGAGAATTCCTGCCTTTTGAGAGTTAATGATCGGATGTGGTTTTCGAGGAGGCTTTCACCACCCTACGGGAATTGGTCTGGAGAATGCAGTTCCACTAGATGTATATGCTGTAAATATTTGGAAGAAATAAATCAAATCAAGAATGAGAATTAACAAGATTTCATGGGATTGGCTAGCTCAATCTCGCGATTGCTAGATTAAAAATGGAAAAATTCAATGTAAGGTTAGTTTAAGAAAGAATATGAAATTTTCCATTAGAAGTTAAGTTAGAGAAGCAAAAGAGTTCTTGTCTCTTGTGAGTTAGCGTCAAAATGATCAGACGTTATTTATGAGGCACCTAGCACCCTACAATGTTTCATTTAGACCAGGGGTTCTCAACCTTTTATTACCCATGGACCCCTTTGTCCTTATTTTTCTTTCATAGCTATTCGACAAAAGAAAATCTTATTCTATTTTTCACTAATAAAAAGTAAAGGGATTATATCAATAATCAAAGAAATAGTAAATGATTATGCTTTATTTTGAAGCAAAACTAATGTAAATAAATCATTTTACAATTAAATTCTATTGAGTATTTATGCACACTGCTAAACAATTCATAATAAACTATTTTTAAATAAGTGTGTGATTAGAAAAAAAAATGCAGATTTATTCAATGAGATCCGTGTGGTTGATGCTGCTCAGCAAGTTTCTTTATATCTGGTTCCATCGATGTTAATGATAGTCGAAGATCTCCTGAGTGAGTAGATAGGTCAAAAGTAAATATTAAAGAAAGAATCA
>OY744547.1:17988985-18051485 GCA_963556195.1 Sepiola atlantica | reverse complement strand
GTTCCTTCCCTTAAAAGAAGTAGAATGCTTAGACGTTAAGCCGCCGATAAAGTCTTAAAATTATCATCATTTATTCGCTGTTTAAAATTGGCCGAGCGGTTAAAGACGGCGGATTTGAGTTGAAAAATACTTGTAGTCCGGGGTTTTGAATCGCATGACCGGTAGTGAATAGTCATATCTCTATGCTGATGAGTCCCGATTATTAAGGACAGAACGTATACGTACATAGATAATAAACGATAACAAATATTTATTACATATATATATACTATAGATCTATGTAAATCCAATTACATGATCAATCTGCGTTCTAAGAATCCAACATAACAACAGATTGTGTACGATCGTTTCATAGACCAATTATTTTTTATTGATATCAGATCTGATCTTCAGCACAGGGAATTGATACGAAAATTAAAAGAATATAGACAGCATCAATGGAACAGGATAAAACATCCTCAATTGTACAGCAAGTTATACATGTTGAGGGGATTAATTTCTTGTATATCTCTAATCAAAACAGAGCAATTGGAAACATTATTTAAGGATGCCTACGGGGATACAAGGTTGAAAGTAACAGACGCTGTATTACATGTTGGGAGTGGCACATCACAAGAAAGAAACAAAGCACATATAATTTTATACAGAATATAGACGTCATAAGAAGGGAAAATTGTTGATATATACTATCAACGGTCAAAGGTGAAAGGTTAAAAGGTTATAAAGTTGAATTATCAGTGGTAGAGCCATTGGCCAAAAATTTAAACAAAGAGATAGATAGACAGACAGACAATAATATAAAAGCAAATTTATATAGTTCCGGTCAATTCGGCTTGGAATCAATTTCCAAAAGCAAAAATAAAGCTCAATATGCTTTATTTTTTATATTGGTTTGAAAAAAGTGACAAACGTTTCATAGGGGTAATATAAAGTAGTATAAATGATTTTTGGAAAAAGAAAAATATTTATTGAACAAAAATAAATGATGTTGCAAATGTGCAACAAATGGAATAAAATGTTACATGTATAACAAAACACGACAATATATGCATCTAAATAATCATATAATACACTAGAGAATCATGAAATAATTTTTACTTACCATTATAATGACCAGATTTAAAAGATTAGGCTCTTGAATTTGGTAGATGGCACACCGATGACACTTGCCTGAGACATCAAAGATACTGATTACCTATTTAGTGGGTGTGCTGATGCAACATCATATTAATACCTACTCACACTTTCCAACAGGTTCGTTGCAGATGTGAAATAAGTTGCAGTTTGACACACTTTCATTGAATATTATATTAAATAGGCATTTTGTTGGAATGTGTCATATTTGAAACAAAAAGCATTTACGGGTTGATATTTAAAATATCCAATAAAGCTTTTAATAAATAAATAAAGTATTGAATTGAGAGTTGTTGCAATCGGGCTGAGGTAGGGGTCTGTTCCGTCTTCGGAGGTCCAACTTCACAAGCTTTACCTTCTTTCTGAGAAGGGGTTAGTTTATTGCTAATTGCCTGAGACGCCCCTACCGAGGAATGCCGACGGGGCTGCTCAGGCATTTTTTGTAGGCCAGAATATCATCATCATCATCATCATCATCAACCGGTTTATTTGTTGAATCAGGCCACAATTAATCCTCTGATGAGGGTGGGGCCTGATTGTCTAGTCTCGAAATCTAAGTCTTCCTCTCCACTCCTGTCTTTGGCAAGGTTTGATGGAATCCATACCCATGGCCTTCCTATCACGTTTGACTACGTCCTCCCAAGTCAACTTGGGTCTGCCAGTGGTGATGTTCTCTGCTGGCACATTCAACTTTCGGACTTTAGCAATCCAGCCATCGCTACGCTCAATGTGACCCAACCAACGCAGTCTGTTCTTCCGCATGATGTCCGTAAGGCTTTTCAAGTCGACCTGTGAGAGCAGGGATTCAAAAGAAACGTACTGTTCAGGCCTCACCAAACAGATCCATCTGACCATTGCCCTGTCATTACGGTGCAGCTTCTTTAGTATGCCAGTATGCTTATCCTAGTGCACTGGCTTCTCAAAACCACTCCTTAGGCAAAGATGTAAATAATATTAAATTCAGAGTTATATTATTCTATGATTTAATGACAATTTTTGAACAAAGTAACATTTTCACATGTTTCTAGAGCCAGAGGCAAACACAGGTGATTTAATCTGCAATATTCAACTCCGCCTACTTTAAAAAAAAAAAAGGTAAAGCCAAAGGCAATCTGGAGAAAACACCAGGAAAATGGCATAAAAAAAGGCATAATGGCATAACGAACAAGAATTGCCACGTCCGGCTAAGAATGTGTTCAGCAGTCAGCGGTGAATTGCGAAAATTAGTCTCCTGTGTATTTTACACATATGAAAATCTAGATCAACACATAAGAAATTGTGAAAAGTGATTTCTTTCATTGGAAATTTTAAATTTTATTTTTATTACAAATATATTTATTATAATTAGAATGTTTTCTTTTTTACAAATACTCAAAGGAAATATTTTTAACAAAGCCTCCCCATCTTAAGAATGGCTTTCTAAATAATAACGTTATTATTTAGAAAGCCATTCTTAAGATAGAGAGTGGCGGCTTTGTTAACTATTCTGTAGTTTCACCTAACAATTTAATAGACAAAAAAAAATGCCTTTTGGTCTAAGAATAAGAATAGTTAACAAAGCCATTGGTGGGAACGTAATATAGCGGCAACTGACTTTCGCAATTCACCGCTGACTGCTGAACACATTCTGAGCCGGAAGTGGCAATTCTCGGTCATTATGCCATTATACCATCTGATGTTTTCTATCGATTACCTTTGGATTTATCTTCTATTTTTCTTTCTGGAGAAGGGGAAGTTAGAGTAAGCAGCCTGAATTACCTGTGTTTGTCTCCAACTCATCTAGAAACATGTGTAAAAGTTATTGTCTTCCAAAATTGTCATTAAATCATAGACTGATACAACCCTGAATTTAATGCTTTATTTATTTATTAATAGACTTATTGGATATTAATACTTTATATATATATATATATATATATATATATATATTGATTAACTCTTACGATGGATCTACATATTACGACAATACACAGCTTAGTTTCTAGCATTATTTTTAAAGAATTACTTTGGAATCTTAACTTAAAACCAAAAGAACTGACCTGCTTTCTGCATCCATTTTGAGGGCATCAATTTGCTCTTCCAGAAATTTGATTTTATCGTTGTATTCTGTGATCTGCTTGTCATATTTCTATGAAAAGAAAAGAGAAATTATATCGAATCTTATAGAAAATAACATTAAAAAAGACTCCAGATTTTTTTTTTCTTAGATTCTCCTCCTTTGTGGTTTTATTTTGACTCACTAAAAGAATTTTAGACAAGTTCAAACTCAAAGAAATGTTTGTTGTGCAATATATATGCATATAAATAAATATTTGACCTTAATTGGGAAAAAAATTACAAACACAAAAATAAAACAAAGCCAGGAACCTTTTTATTGAACTCGCTTAGTTCATTCTAGCATAAATTTGGGTAAGTGATTATCTCAACTGAATTTGAAGATTTCTTTACTGTTGATTAGTCATGTCTGAGTTTTTACAATGGTTTTATTTGAAACTCTCCAAAGATAAGTAACAGTTCTTGACTATGAAACAGTGTTTCTTTTGGTCTTCTGCATTCATAAGTATTTTAATAGGAAAAAACATTTGTTATTCAGGTTATAATTATTTTTCTGAAGAAATTAAGTTTCGTATTATTAAATCTATTATAGAATGTTTTTAAAGCTTGTTTTGCGCCCTTAAAAATATAGTTTCACTTTTGTTGACTCCACTTATTGAGCCTGTCATAAAGAAAAAAAAGTTTCTGGACTTTGTTTTATTTTCATGTTTGTAATTATTGAAATTTTCATTGAATATTGCCTGTATCGAATTGATAAAGAATGTATGTGCTGACGATAGGGTTCATATAATTGTCAATTTTCAACACTGCTATGAAAGTGTTAATAAATTGAAATTTCTGAAACATATGTACGCAAGGATAAATATTGTTGGTGCTTAACTTTTCAGAGCATGATTACAAGATAATAATTATGTCATTAATTTTGTTTTATACCGAGTTATAATATATGGGCTTTGTTTGAGTCTAAGTGTTAGCCATTGATCTCAATTGTACCTGCAGTATTTATTCGTATTATGGATATTTGAAATATTTTATTTTGTATACAAACATTGATGTTATACAATCTCCTTGTGATATAACTAAAGTCATAGATATTAAACTGAACTTTTCTTTTTATATATATATATATATATATAGATTATAAAATTGAAAATAGAAGCCTTTATCAATACAAGATTAATTAATTTTTTTTTTTACTTTAATCTTATTAATTTCGGAATAATATTCCATCATCAGAGTTGACAAGTATTGTCATTTTTTTTAAAAACAAAAACAAAAATAAACAAAGTTTTTTTTTTATATAATGTTCTTGTTATGGGTGTTATCCGCGGTGATGTTGTTGGCAGTTATGCATTCAAATTCTGGTTGTAGAATGAAGAAAGCATTGGCATGCTCGAAGTTTAAGGAAATGGGTCGTTCATTCAAAAGCATTGGTGGGTCAGTATTATAAAATTCAAAATAGAAGCCTTAATCAATGCAAGATTAATTAATTTATTTTTTTATTTTTTTACTTTAATCTTATTAATTTCAGAATAATATTCCATCATTAGAGTTGACCAGTATTGTGTCATTTTTTTCATATATATGTGTGTTTGTGTGTGTGTGATAATATAGAAAATAATTATTTTATATAGTTCAAATCTACTCTTATGAGAATAACTTCTTGGCCTTTTGGCTAAAATCAATGTGTAGTATCTGTTCCGATGGATACTACACCCCATACTGGTGTTGTCTTGGCCTTCGGGTCTTGATTTACGCCGGTCAATGGGTCTGTCCTGTGCAGTTCTAGGAGGTCCACCTTCCCAGGCTTTGCCTCCCCTCTTTGGGGAGGAGTAAGTTTATTGCTTACTGCCTGAGGCGCCCCTACCGGGGAATGCCGACGGGGCTGCCCAGGCAATTTTTAAACCCCACTTTCCCGACCTGACCTTGGGTCACATCTTACTTGTGGGAGTAAGATAAAAACTGGCCTTGTGCCTAACTCCTGGAGAGGAGTAAATCAATACTCTTATGAGAATCAATTTCCAAAGAAAAATAAAGCTCAATATTCAATGTTTAACCCTTCAAATGAATATTTCAAAAATTGTGATAGAGCTATGAATAAATAAATAAATGAATCAATAAATAAAATTACAGATCAGTCATATCATACTGTGATTTAATGTCAATTTCAGAACAAAAAAAACTCATGGGTAAAATTAATTTCCCGAAACAATAGTTTTGCACCACTTTTATGTCCCCTTACAAAGATTAAAACTAAGATATAATGATACTAAACTTTATGTCTAGAATTATTATTCCAATTTTTATCAAAATCCATTATATGATTTTTAGTCCAGAAAATATCTAAAATTTAAGGCTTAAGCTTAAGGGGGGTCTTAAGAATAAATTGAAATTCAGAGAATCTTGCTACCTAATGACTATGGATCAAATTCACTGCAAATTTATTTTATATTTGAATCTTCACTAGGGAGCATAAAAGTGGTGCAAAACTGTTCTGTTTGGGGGATGTATTTTACCTGTCTTTGGATGGGTATTCTTCTTGTTATATATATATATACATATATATATTTTAAAGAAAGAAAGATGAAGATAAAAAATTGCATAAATTACATAAAATTACATAAAGTTACATAAAATTAATACAAATTTTATTACATCGAAAATTCAACGTATTGAGCTTTACTGTATCACGATACTTCACTTATCGTTAATTCTATTATCATTAGTATATATATATATATATATATATAACTAGAAGAATACACATCCAAAGACGGGTAAAATGCATCCCCTAAACAGAACAGTTTTGCACCACTTTTATAAATGAATAAATGTGAAAGTTTTCTTCATTTATCACACCTATATTAACATCAATACTCTTATTTAAATCAATAATACAACATAGGCTTTTAAAATACAGTATATATAGTACAGACGAAAGACCCGAAGACAAATATTTTAATGCCTAATTTGCATAACTATTTTTTTCAACCGTTTATAATAAATTAATGTGTGGTGTTATTTCTTTTATAATTTTATTATTTTAATATATATATATATATATATATATATATATATGCAATAGTTTTGTTGATATTAACAGTAATTAAAGTGATTTAATAAAAAAGGATAAATTACAAAAACATTTAAAATATTACGTTCATTAATTTTCTAGGGAGGTAATTCAAATGAAAACTTAGTTTTTAAAATTACAATTTTTTTTATTAAAATTAATCCATGTAATAAGAATATTTACAGTTAGATTAATAACCGCCAGATGGAGGGTAGTTTATTGCTTGTATATATATAAAACTTTAATTGAACAAAAAGGTGTCCATAAATGTGAAGTTACATCTCTTGAGCCAGAGTGGTTAATTCGTCGTTTCCTAGCCAAAATGGTAGACAACTCTGACGTCAAAGAACCGTCTGCTTTTTGAACTGATGCCCCTAAAAAGTTGTAGCCTCGTTTACAGAAAACAACTTACTACAAGAAAATATTTTTTTTTTCAATTTTATTGTGAAAATAAAATCAGTGTTTTTTATGGATCCGAAATATAACAAACATTAATTTAACAAAATTTTTTTTTCCATTTACAATTTAATAAACTTTTTTTTCTTTCAATTTACAATTTAACTAATTTTTTTGCAGTGTTTTTTTAGAAAATCATTCTTTTTTCAATTTTGTGAAAATAAAATCAGTGTTTTTTTTTTAATGGATCCAAAATATAACAAACATTAATTTAACAAAATTTTTCTTTCCATTTATAATTTAACAAACTTTTTTTGCAGTGTTTTTTAGAAAATCATTTTTTTTTCAATTTTATTGTGAAAATAAAATCAGCGTTTTTTTCCGAAATATTACCAACATTATTTTTACAATTTACCAAGCAAAAGTTTTTTTTTCAAAATTGTTAAATAATAAAATCTGTGTATTTCTTTTTTCAGATGAAAAAATTACAAATTAACAAACTTTTCTAGTGTTTATTAAAAATTATTCTACTTTTTTCACAAGTATGACATTGGCAATTGGCATTTTTGACAAATACGCCGATTGGTAATTAGGTCATGCCTTGCCAACCATCTTAGGGTTGTAACAGAATTAGCAGTTTCGACTGGTTATTCTTGTAAGGATATATTAATTAAGCAAAGTTCGATAGTTGATAAAACTTCTTGCGATATGGAATGCATTTTATTAAAATGGAATGGCGTGAAAAAATTCCACCAAAATCGAACGGTGCCAAATTAACATATAAAAAAAATATACACTTTTTCTAAAAACACAGATTTTATTCTTAAAAGAAAAAAATAATTTTATTGTTTTTTAAACAAAAAAAAAAACACTACAAAAAAAGTTTGTTAAATTGTAATTTAAAAAGAAGAAAAAGTCTGTTAAATTAATGTTTGTTATATTTCGGATCCATTTATAAAAAAAATATTGATTTTATTTTCACAATTAAATGAGGGTACAACTTTCAAAAAAGCAGATGGTTCTTTGACGTCAGAGTTGTCCGCTATTTTGGCTGGGTAACAACAAAATTAACCGCCAGAGTTACTTAGCTTGGGTGAATCTTTAATGTCAGTAGGGGTCGGACGTAATGGGTGAAAATTTCAGATTCATGCGAGTAGTATTTTTTTGTGTTCATTTATACATAAATAACACTAAACAATCAAACATTTTGAAAATTTTGCAAAATTCAGAAGGTGCAGGCCAAAAATAGCTGTTAGGGCTCTACGGGAACTCAAAATCCATCATTTTTTGGTGAAAAAGTGGTTTCATGCGACATTGCAGGTCCTAAAACATCCTCAAAAGCTATGAATGGATATAGATGGCTAAATCTGATATAGTACTTTAATTTAGGACCATTTTCAGGCTGTGAAAGGGTTTTCATGAATGTAAAATAGCCAAAAACTAGTGGCCTGCACCTTCTGAATTTTGCAAAATTTTCAAAATGTTTGATTGTTTAGTGTTATTTATGAACACAAAAAAATACTACTCGCATGAATCTGAAATTTTCACCCATTACGTCCCACCCCTAATGTAAGGAAATAGTTTGAGTATACTAAAAATTGAATGGAAGCTTAGTGATCTCCGTGGTAAAACAGGTTAACAAGCGGACAGCTAGCCTGTAGTAACCGGTTTGAGTTACTTTCGATTTGTTAGATTACACTCTCCGCCATTTGTTATCTTTTTGTCCGATATTCTCTCCGTGATGTTAGCAGGCTCAACTAACTAATGTCTTAATACCCGTTGCTGTCAATCATCTTAATAATCTAGTAAAGAGAAAATAAGTAACTGATTAAGATCAATACGCTAAGATTTCTGTTGAAATGCCGAGCGATGGATAAAGCTCCGATTGACAGACGGAGGATACTCAAGATGTGAGGTGAAAACACATCATACGCATACACAGGAGCCATTAACGACATACGGATCGGTAGAATTTATTTCGGCAATTTTTGTAATTTAAGGTCCCAAAGTAACCATAACTCTTGTTTGACTATTTAATAAAGGGAGACAACTGGGAAAGTGAAGGGGAAATCCTTCTAGTCTGAGGCAATTTTAATTTTAATTTTAAAAACCGATCTTGTGTCTAACTCTTCCCTCGTGAGGAAACAAGTAAATAGGAACAACTAGCAGGATCCTTGTGCCAGCGTTGCCCGGAAAAATTAAGGAGACCAAGAATCGCAGGCGAATTACTGTAGTTCTGAAATGGACTCAAACACAGCACAGCAAGTAGTTATTCATGCTCCATCCAGCGCAAAAAGAATCACTCAAACTGTACATTACGAAAATAAACTGATTTCTTTTGATTGCCTCCTTAAAGTCTTTCATAATTTTTTTGTGTTCAGCTATGGCAAAATCAAGGTGTGAAGTTCAAAGTCCAAGATCTATGAAAAAAATGGCAGATTCTAATTTTTTCCTCTTTATATTTTCATGCATATCAGGGAAATATGATCACTTGGCCTTGTTATTTCTCTTGTGTACTCGGGGACTTGTATGTTCGTATCCTGTTTCGAAGGCCAATCAAATATTTGTTTTATTTTTCATTTGCACCAGTCTGGAACAAGAGCACCGGCATTGAGTGCTCTTCTCAGTAGATGCCTTATACAACAATAACATTGGTATATACCTGTAGGTAAAAACGCAAACTTTTTTATCCAAATAATGTCTTCAATATGATGATCCATCATTTGCATTGTAAAGTTCCCCCATTTTTGGGGAGCTCGATTCCCCACCATAAACTGACCTTGTGTCTAACTTTGCCGCGATGGGAGGCAGGTAAATACAAACATTCACAAAAGAAATAGTAAAGATTGATTAAAGATTTGAACAGTAAATAAAAAGGTGTTCAAGTTTTTATGCTATCCACTGCAGGAACCGGTAATACCTGGTGTGGTATCAGCCCTAGTCGGGCTATGCCGGCCTCCTTCGAAGGGGGAAGTTTGCAGGGTCTATCAAATTCATAAGCGGCCCCCAGCCACATGTATATCTCGGTCATGGAAAGATGACATACAGCACCTAGCATTCCTAAATGGTCACCCATCTGGTAGTGACCAGGCTCCACGTTGCTTAACTTCAGTGATCTAACGAGAACCAATGTGTCAACGCTATTATGTCGTACATTAGGAAACTACTTTAATTATCATATTCCGTTTAACTTCTGTTTTACATGCTGGCATGTGTTGGACGGCTTTTAGAAATTGACTTCCAAACTAACCCATCTCTGGCCAGGTCTTTATTTATCCCTCTTTCTCTTAAATCTATCCATAACGCTTCCTCCCATGTTTTCTTTGG
The DNA here is from genome assembly GCA_963556195.1 of Sepiola atlantica. Lineage (NCBI taxonomy): Eukaryota > Metazoa > Mollusca > Cephalopoda > Sepiida > Sepiolidae > Sepiola > Sepiola atlantica. The sequence goes on along the minus strand of OY744547.1, from coordinate 18,041,500 downwards.
TTTTCCCCTGCTTCCACTGTAATCCATTCTTTCAATGTGACCAAACCAATGAAGTCTCCTGTGACTTTTATAATGGCTGACGAACTCAATCTGCTTGGATTAAATGGTGTGAATAACCTTAAAAATCTGCGTTTGAGAAAACATATGCAGATCAAATAAACTTAGGTGTCAGCGTGTTTTATGGCATATCTAGCATTTTAAAGAGTCATATGCCACCTTCGGGCTTGGATCAAAGTGTTGTATCTGAAGCCCCCCTTCTCTTTCATTATCTTTTTTATACTCTACATCTACTAACCCAAGAATGCTCATCCATTTTTACAATGTGACCAAACCAACAAAGTCTCCTGTTCTGCACATATCTCCCTATACTGTCCAGATTTAATCCTCCTCTGAGGTCATCAGATCTAAGCCTGTCTTTAAGACTCACATTACACATCCATCGTATCATTTTACTATCATTTCTCTTCATGTAAGACATATTCTAAACCCTCACCGGCCAGGTTTCACTTCCATACATCACACTGCGTACACATGCCTGGTACACACTTCACTTGGTCGACAGCGGTAACGGTAATGCTCCTCAATGGTTTTGATATTTGATCTTTCATAAAAAAAGTGATCAATAAAAGAATTTATTGGTATTAGTAGAAATAAAATTACTGATAATTGGTTTAGCGACATTTTTAAAAACTATATTCAATTGTCTTGTTTAATGTTTTTCAGCAAATCATTAGAGAGTGATTTATGAAAACAGTTTTAAAGTCTTCAAAATTAAGTCGAATATTTCAAATTGACAAGTGATGACAATGTTGATAATAAATAAAATAAATATTCGTACATTTGAGTAATGAAAACAATGCAATTCACTGTACTAACTCTGATACAACAAAGCAAGGTAGAATGAGACAAGAAAAGGATTATTAATATTAAGAATAAAAACATTTAAGATGTGACTTTCACAAACATTTGCTAAACACAAACAAAAAACCAAAACAGGCTTAAAAAAAAAAAAACTTTAAAAAAAATTTTAAAATCCAAGACAAAAAAATTTAAAGAATTGATAAACATTTTCCTCTTAATTTGATAATTTTGTTTTTACATTTATTAAATAAAAAGGTCAATATTCATATTTTACCTTGAAGAGAACATAGTTATTTTGCAAACATTTTATTTGCTAATAAATCTTCTTTTTTTTTTAAATTAAAACCAAATAAAATAAAACAGATGGCGTTAAAAGTTAAAAACAAAAACACAAAAGCATAAACAACCATTAAGATGAATATTTCAAATTGACAAGTGACGACAATGTTGATTATAAATAAAATAAATATTTGTACATTTGAGTATTGATTTACTCCTCTCCAGGAGTTAGGCACAAGGCCAGTTTTTATCTTACTCCCACAAGTAAGATGTGACCCAAGGTCGGGTCGGGAAAGTGGGGTTTAAAAATTGCTGAGCAGCCCCGTCGGCATTCCCCGGTAGGGGCGCCTCAGGCAGTAAGCAATAAACTTACTCCTCCCCAAAGAGGGGAGGCGAAGCCTGGGAGGGTGGACCTCCTAGAACTGAACAGGACAGATCCATAGACCGGCGTAAATCAAGCCCCGAAGGCCAAGACTATACCAGTCTATGGGGTGCAGTATCCATCGGAACAGATACTACACTTTGATCTTAGCCAAAATTTGAGTAACGAAAACAATTAATTCACTGTACTAACTATGATACACGGCAAGACAGAATGAGACGCGAAAAGGATTATTAATATTAAGAATAAAAACATTATTTAAAATCAGAAAAAACATTACAGCATTTAAAATCAGAAAATCAATATCGGCAGAAAGTAAAATTCCACTTAACAGGTGAGAATAGTTTCAGCGTCTTTAAATAAACAACAAAAAAAAACTTACTAAAATGACATCTTGCATGCTTGGACTCATTTCCTCTTGATTCAAAACTGAGTCTCTGTTTTTGTGTTTAGCCCTAGAAAGAATTTAAATAAATATTGTTTGTTTTTTTTAATTCATATTAAAAAAAGAAAAAAATCAAGATCAAAAGGAATGTTGTTAGATTAGCATTAGAAAAACCTATTTTGGATTATTTGGATTATTTGCATAATTTGGATTATTCAAACTACCATTCTCATCTTGGTTGTTATTTTCACAACGTTTCGGCCGATGTAACCTCTGATCTTCTTCAGGTGCATCTTTTTGTATTATTTGGATTATTCAAACTACCATTCTCATCTACTCAGCATGGATTGGGTGGGAGGGGATGTTACTAAAGTTAGATTTTGATAAATTTTAAATAATTAATAGCCTTTAAACCCCTCAAAGCACACCTTTTTTTATCTCCCTCCTACAGATGTGACACAAAGTCGAAAAGTGGAGTGCTCTTCCTCTAGGGCGCTGGCTTTTCAATCCCACTTTCCGACTTTGTATCACATCTGTGGGAGGGAGATAAATAAAAGGTGTGCTTTGAGGGCTATTAATTATTTAAAATTTATCAAAATCTAATTTTAGTAACATCCCCTCCCATCCAATCTGTGCTGATTATATCCTTGTGCCCCACCTTCCAAATTGTATATTATAAAATATTAAAAAAAAAAAAAGAATAAAAAGCCAGCGCCCTAGAGGAAGAGCACTCTGGCCTACAAAAAAATGCCTGAGCAGCCCTGTCGGTATTCCCGAAGCCCTGGACCCCTTTATTAACATTTCTATTCTATTTTTTTCTATAATGTTCAAGTTATGAATGAAAAAAGAATGTAATTCCTTTTTATATGAATGTCAAGCACGAGCGTAGACCCTACAAGATTATTGTACCCTCTTTGATCAAAATAAAATATACTTATCCAAGTACCTTTAGTAATTTAGTTTGAGAATATATAGAGTTATGGTATTATTCCATATTATTCTATAAATGTGTAGAATTTCAGCATCATTAGTCAAGGCAACCCAGAGATCTAGAAAGGTCAGGGGTGATTTTGTGTTATTCGTTTGTACGTACGTACGTATGTATGTGCCACCCTGTATCTCATCAACTATTTGATGGATTCAGCTGAGTTTTGGCAGAGATAGAGGTTCTAGGGTCTAGTTGATGGCATTTTAATTTCAGTTTACCATATACCTTAGTTTTCCAGAAAATTCCAAAAAACCTTAAAAACGACCATTGTATTGAGGCATAGCCTTTACAAAAGTAGTGACATTCCATGATAAATGCCAGTATACTGAAATCATATGCCCTTAATAGGGTTAAGATGAAAATTCATATACACTAAATGTACAAAAGCAAAGAAATTCTCAAATTTTTACACTTTTATTGTCATTAAGGGTATGCGAGCACAACAGGGCTATGTATTTTACTGGTAGGAATTTTTTTACAGCGCACCTCACACACTTCATCCACTCATGCATAGAGATTTATACTGTAGTGATGTGATAATGAAATGGTTTGGTTGATATGTAGTCATACCCTTAATGACAATAAAAGTGTAAAAATTTGGGAATTTCCTTGCTTTTGTACATTTAGTGTATATGAATTTTCATCTTAACCCTATTAAGGGCATATGATTTCAGTATACTGGCATTTTTCATGGAATGTCACTACTTTTGTAAAGGCTATGCCTCAAGACAATGGTCATTTTAAAGGTTTTTTGGAATTTTCTGGAAAACTAAGATATATGGTAAACTGAAATTAAAATGCCATCAACTAGACCCTAGAATCTCTATCTCTGCCAAAAATCAGCTGAATCCATCAAATAGTTGATGAGATACAGGGTGGTACATACATACGTACACACAGATAACATGATTTCATGATTGAACTTTCTGGATCTCTGGATTACCTTGACTAATGATGCTCAAATTTTACACACTTATAGAACCTATCAAATAAAAATGTTGTGCAAAGTTTTAACTAATTTGGTTAATTGAGTTTTTGAGTTATGATTGATCAAAGAAATGAGATTTCCAGCATAGGCCATTCGTGAAGTCTATTAAGGGATAGAGCGCTCTCGCGCCTCCCTTGATTGATCAAATACCAGTTTGTGACCCAGTAGCAAGCTAAAAAATCGATATTGTTTTTAATGCTAAAATTGAAGTTGATCAAAATACTATTGTTGATCAGAGGAACAAAATTGTCTTTTTGCTTCATGATTCTATCCATGATTCTAAAACTTACCTATAATATTCCAAGTCTTTTTCCAAAGACTGGATTCTGTATTCATATGAATTGACAATGTCCAATAATCTGTCAAAGAGAAAACATTTAGGATTAATGTCTCAAGCAATATAATCATGAGAAAAGTTAAATCCGATAAACACAAAGGAGGTCATCTGTGTTTTCTAATCAAAAAGAGTGAGTGCATGTGTGTACAGCAAAAATTAAAGACATTCATAGAAAGAACTCGTCTACCTACCACAACTGCAAATAACTTTCCTTTTTTCTTTTGGGTGTCTTGTGTCAGACAGAGTTTTCGTAAACAGAGTCCTTTTCCAAGAACTTCCCATCTGTGAAACACATTACCACAGAACTGCTTCTCTGCCAACTACAACATGGTTATCTTCAAATCCAATTTCAATACTTGTCATAAGCCGTCCTCATAAGTAATAAAATTTCAGTTTCAATCTTCTCATAATATTCATCATCATTTTAACTGACAATCCATTCCATCTCTTTAACCCTTATCCTCAAGTGGCTTTTTGGGAGCACAGGGTGGAGCAGGTGCTAGTGCGATTGCAAGAGTTAGGAGTGGGTGGAGTTAGGGTTTAGGGTTAGGGAACTTCTGCCTTTATTAACCAGCAAAGCGTTACCACTGTCAACGTAGGGAAAAGTCTATCAGGCATGTGTACGCAGTGTGATAATTTATGGAAGTGAAACATGGCCAGTGAGGGTTGCGGACATGCGTTGCATGGAGAGAAATGATATGAGAATGATATGATGGATGCATAATGTGAATCCTAAAGACAGGCTTAGTTCTGATGACTTCAGATGAAGATTAAATCTAGACAGTATAGGGAGATGTGTGCAGCACAGGTGACTTCGGTAGTATGGACATGTTGAAAGAATAGATGAAGAGTTCTTGGGTCAGTAGATGTAGAACAGTTGAGGTAGCAGGTTCAGTTCACAGGGGAAGGCCATGGAAAACATGTGCGGAAGTGATAAAAATGGACTTGAGAGAAAGAGGGATAAATAAAGACCTGGACAAAGATAGGTTAGTTAAGAAGTAAATTTCGTAAAGCCATCCAACATATGCCAGCATGTAAAATGGACATTAAACCCAATATGATGATGATGATGATGATGATGATGATGATGATGATGATGATGATGATGATGATGATGACTCATTAGTTGCAAAAATAAACAGTTATATGAGTGTATTTATTAATGAAAAGATGGATTTAAAAAGCCGCAAAAAGGAAAAACGTTTCGGCGTGTGTATTAAAAGACAAGTCATGTGACAGGTAATATCAGTCTCCATGGTTACATAGTAAAAAAGGGGAGGGGGGGGCAGACAAACAAAAAAACAAACAAAAGTTCAATCTATCTTCTCATCGTAAAATAATCAAATTTCTACTTTTTAACGGGTGGCTATCTTATGCCTGAGCAATAAAAATGTATTCCTTAAAAATGGTTGGATCATTCCACCGCTCCAGAAAGTACCTGATTCCTGATGCAATCTTCTACCTGTATAAGAGCCAGATGTGTCACATCTAAGGAGGTGCCACTCAGAGCAATCTTTCTTATCCTAGCAGAGTACAAAATCGACTTCACAATCGAGTGGAGGATGTCCCTTTCTCTTCCCTACAACCCCTTTCTAACAGAAAAGACGTTGCTAGTCTTTCTCTACTCTATCGATATTTCTATGGAAGGTGCTCGACTGAGCTCCAATCTGATTCTTCCTTGTAAAACATTCATAGCAAGAACTCATCTAGCTACCACCATTGCAAAGAAATGTCCTTTTCTTCCTCTGTATATCTAAAACCAAATGGAATTTCCATGAACAGATTTTCCTCTTTAAAAACTCTCCATCTTTGAAAGTGATTGCCATGAGACTGCTCCCCTGTAGACTACAACATGATCGTCTTTAAGTCAAATATCAACAAATACTTGTTGAGCCACCTCTTAAGTAATCAAATTTTGTTCATCCTATTCATCGTCTTCAATCCTCTCATAGTATCCAACTGACAATCTCATTAACTTTTATCCTCAAGTGGTTTTTGGCCTTCGTAAGTGGTTACTCATTAGTATAAAAACGTTCTTGGCCTTTTGGCTAAGATGAAAGTGTAGTATCTGTTCCGATGATACTGCACCCTTCGGGGCTTGATTTACACCGGTCTATGGGTTTTTCCTGTGCAGTTCTAGGAGGTCCACCCTCCCAGGCTTCGCCTCCCCTCTTTGGGGAGGAGTAAGTTTATTGCTTACTGCCTGAGGCGCCCCTACCGGGGAATGCCGACGGGGCTGCCCAGGCAATTTTTAAACCCCACTTTCCCGACCCAACCTTGGGTCACATCTTACTTGTGGGAGTAAGATAAAAACTGGCCTTGTGCCTTACTCCTGGAGAGGAGTAAATCAATACTCATTAGTATAAAAAAAAAACAATTTCCTTCTTTTCTTTGAACTTGACTGCAATTGTCAATTCAGTAAGAAATAAGATATCTTTACAATTTACAGTGCACATAACCCCAAAAGATGAGCGCCGTAACATTGAAGTGCGACTAGACGCGGTGAATAGGGTCCTCGTAAAAAAGTTAACTCGAGAGAAGAAAAGAAATGAGGTGCATGAACAAAAGAAAAAATGTTACGAGTTTTTCACGGAGATGGATACTGGTGACAACAAACTGAAAGTAGTGACAGACTTTTGTTACCTTGGAGATGTGCTGTCATCAGGTGGAGGCTGTGAACTCGCGGCAGCTACACGTTGCAAGTGTGCCTGGAAAAAGTTTAGAGAGCTGCTACCAATCCTGACAAACAAACACCTGCCAACAACTACGAGAGGGCGTGTATACTCCTCATGTGTCAGAAGTGTGCTGTTGTATGGCTCAGAAACTTGGGCTGTCTCTGCTGGCATACTAAGGAAGCTGCACCGTAATAACAGGGCAATGGTCAGATGGATCTGTTTGGTGAGGCCTGAACAGTACGTTTCTTTTGAATCCCTGCTCTCACAGGTCGACTTGAAAAGCCTTGCGGACATCATGCGAAAGAACAGGCTACATTGGTTGGGTCACATTGAGCGTAGCAATGGCTGGATTGCTAAAGTCCGACAGTTGAATGTGCCAGCAGAGAACATCACCACTGGCAGACCCAAGTTGACTTGGGAGGACGTAGTCAAACGTGATAGGAAGGCCATGGGTATGGATTCCATCAAGCCTTGCCAAAGACAGGAGTGGAGAGGAAGACTTAGATTTTGAGACTAGACAATCAGGCCCCACCCTCATCAGAGGATTAATTGTGGCCTGATTCAACAAATAAACCGGTTGTTGTTGTTGATGATGATAATGATGATGATGATGATGATGATGATGAAACTGCGTGAAAAAGGGATGGATATGCCTTGTGATGCCATTGTGGTCAGATATCGTTGAGTTTTTTAAGACGCTCGGTCACATTCTTCCTCATAAAAATCAAAATCACTGATCAGAGTTTGAATAGTGCTTCATATTGCCTTCAAAACACAACTGAACAGGTTGATTTGGTCAAACCTATCAAGTGTTTCAGGTCTGGCAGCATCATATCTGTTCATGCAGGCGACACAGCTGATATAGATCAAACACCAGTATGCTACCCAGTAGCAAGCTACAAAATCGATATTGCTTTTAATACTAAAATTAAAGTTGATCAAAATACTAGTGTTGATTATAGGAACATAATTAATGGCGAAGATGAAGCATGCTTGAAAAATTATCATTCCTCGTGTTTATATGACATCAAGCCGTGAGTATTGATCATGCGTAGTGGCATCGACAGCCAAAAGTAAACGCGTTTCAATAAGACATTATGAATTTTCAAAGATGAATAAACATTACTTTTATACCCTGTCCAATAGCAAAGGCTGCTGGTAGTTCTATTGGTGTTGTTAAGCGCGTCAGACTTCTATATAAAACTCATCAAAAATCATGCCTCAAAATTGTCTGGTCTGCATGAAGTCTTTCTCGTTGGCCGCAGTTATTTGTTTAACCTGCAAGATTGCAGGTGTTTACCCAAGACACTACGAGCAGCAAGGATCAACGGTTGCATGCGAAGTCGGGGAAGGTTTGTTCCATCATTGTCTGGTCTGCACGAAGTCCTCCTTGATGGTTGCAGTTATTTGTTTAACCTGCATGATTGCAGGTTTTTACCCAAGACACCACGAGCAGCAAGGATCAACGGTTGCATGCGAAGTCGGGGAAGGAATGGCACAGAAGCAACGTTGTCACTCTCACTCCATTAATTTGAAGTTCTGCACCTGAAACATCATCATTGTCTGCCACATGCAGAGGTAGAGGTGACCAGAGAACAACGGATGCTCGTGCTCACTTTTTTTCACCAGAGTCGGGTTAGCTGGGTAGCTCTGACACTGCCACGTTGCTACTCGCCCTATCGCATTGAAGAAGAGTCAGACATTAGGAAGAGGAAGATGATGATGATGATGATGATGATGATGATGATGATGATGATGATGATGATGATGATGCCGACTTCGCCTGGGTAGTTCTGACACTACCACGTTGTCACTCCTGCCCCCTACTACAGTGAGAGAAGGGTTGAACTTTAGAGGAGTGCTAGGAGTGCCAGTATCGCTTTAGGCACCAAAATTGTGTTACAACATCTGGTTGGCTACTGATACAAACAGGGTATCACATGTGCTATGTTAAAAAGAAAAAAGAAACGGGTGATGGGAAATAGAAAAATAATAGAGAAATCTTTTTTGTACTTTCTTTAAGTAAAATACTTAAATACTTTCGTTTTACAGAAATGCGAATAAATCGAATTCCTTTCATCCCAAAACATATTTCAAATTTAGTTTCAGTGAAAGATTTTTTTTTTCGGCCTTACAGTAAACAAGCACCTTAAAAAAATGTTTTAAACTTTGCTAGCAGCTTTTCTTTCAGAGAACATCCCATCAGCAAGACACATTACTGTTGTGACCTTGAAGGGCCGATAATAAATAAGACAACATGGTGGTAGTTTTAAAAGAGTGTGTATTTATAGAAGTACAGAGTAGTATGTTACAGAAAGACTGCTCTGAGACTTCGTCGTAATCTCTATACATAGTGTCTGGAAGAGTCCATATATTCCCAGAATAGGGTAGATCAGCATCACACCATAACAATTACCATGGGATTATCTCCCTGTAGACAACAACATAGCCCCCTTCAAATCTTATGTTAACAAATACTTGTCATAAGTTGTTCCCATAAGTGATCAAACTTTGTTCATTCCATTTATTATTTTAAATCCTCTCATAATATTCTTCATCATTAAACTGACGATATATCACCAACCCTTATCCTCAAGTGGCTTTCAACCTTGATAAGTGATGACTCGTTAGCAAAATAAAAATGAATTTAAAAATGCTATCAATTTAAAAAAATAAACTTTTAAAAATATATACTTTCTTAATTAAACTGTGATTAAGTAATTGTTTTCACTTATAAGTTATTGATTTTTAATTTTACTATTTTTGCTAGCGGCTATTCTTTGGTGACGTGCTATCATGTTTTCAGAAAAGAGACAAGAATCGACTTGTCTACTTTAGATGAGCCGTTGTTTTTATTTATTTATTTTTTGGTCGTCTTGTTTAGCAAAGAAAATCAATTGTTTGAATATCTCAAGAGGAAAAAAAAAATCATTAAAAACTGGGAGAGAATACATCCGAGGGAGGAGAAGAAAAAAAAAGAAAGCACAAGTAGAAATCTTCAAAAATCGTGTTTCGTTAAGTAGAAGAAATAAATGATCGGTGTTTAAATAATTGAAAACTCAGTTTGACATCTCTGATCTGCTGACATTTGATTGAGAGAGGTAGAAACTCGAAAGGTACGGACCAATACTAATTATCGATATTTAACAGCAACAAAAACAACATTATTGTTTTAAACTAAAAAACTGATTGCAATAATGCACATAATAATGTGGTGAGTGTGTCTGCATGCACATATGGTTGGTCTGTTTTACTGCATATCAACCCTTTTCGGGTTATTTAATGCCAAATACGGCCATTTTGGTAAAAAAATTTATACTTCAAGTTCTTGTTTTACATCATATCAACCCTTTTCATGTTATTTAATGCTGAATACAGTTATTTTGGTAAAAGTTTTTATGGTTCAAGTTCTATATATCTTCAAATATTTATTCATAGTGTTTTTTTATTTTATGGCATATCAACCCTTTTCGGGTTATTTAATGCTGAATACAGTCATTTTGGTAAAAAAAATTTATGGTTCAAGTTCTATATATCTTCAAATATTTATTCATAGTGTTTTTTTTATTTTATGGCATATCAACCCTTTTCAGGTTATTTAATGCTGAATACAGTCATTTTGGTAAAAGTTTTTATGGTTCAAGTTCTATATATCTTCAATTATTTATTCATGGTGTTTTTTTATTTTATGGCATATCAACCCTTTTTGGGTAATTTAATGCTGAATACGGTAATTTTGGTAAAAGTTTTTATGGTTCAAGTTCTATATATATTCAAATATTTATTCATGGTGTTTCGTTTATTTTTTTTTTGTTTTAAGGCACATCAACCTTTTTTGGATTATTTAATGCCAAATACAGCCATTTAAGTGAAAGTTTTCATGCTTCAAGTCCTATATATCTTCAAATATTTATTCATGGTGTTTCGGTTGGTTGTTTTGTAGAAGAAAATTATTTTTGTTTTCGCTTTCCAGAACATGATGGAGTTTTGCTAAAGGAAAGGAAAAAAAACAATAACATCAATATTTGGTGCAATTTTGGCCAGGAAGCCAGTTTCTTCAGACAGCCTGATCTGGTAGTACCAGATGGTTGGTTGGGTTAAATAGATAAGTAGTATTGATTAAGAAGTGAGAATTATATACACGTCATCTTGTGAAGACAATTTGATGTAAGTAAACAGTACAAGATATAAGTATTACTGTATTTCTATTATTACTTATTAGCAGGGCTACCCGGCATTGCCCGGGGCCATAAAAAAAAACAAAATAGAAGAGGTTCAAAAAGTGTGTGTAATATCTTTACATTAAAACTTCTATCTCTCTACCTCTATCTGTCTCTCTACCTTTCTCTCTTCCCTGTTTTTCACATCCCTTTTCCCCACACCCCCTCTTTCACCTCCGCCCATTCCTCTCTCTTGTTTTTATGTATTGAAAATAATAATAATAATGTAAGTCATTCACCTCTCCTTTATATAATAGATACCATTGAAAATGACGGAAAAACAGACGCCTGTCCCCTGACGACACCTGGCCTAGTTGATTTCCAAAGAATTAATTTTTTTTTTTAATTTTATATATTATTCATCCAGGGCAACGCCGATCAAGAATATAACAACTTTGTGGGTGTTTGTTTTGTAGTTTCTTTTTTACTTTTAGCTGTATATAGACACACAGACGAGTTTGAATTACCTACTAGACACCATCCTTGAGTGTCCTTGATCTCTCTGTACAAGAGTTTGTCAGGACAACCTGGCATGAGGATACTTACCCCTACAAGTAAACCTTGACCAAATATTCAAAATACGTAGTATTCTAAGCTCAAATAAAATCTCCTCGACACGGCTCATACGAGGAATGGTGCACCTTCTCATAGTGACGTTACCTCAAGTAACAGCACTTAGCTGGATACTCCACCAAACTAGATGAATTCTTGTCCTGGAATCTGGCAAGACCAAGAGATCACAACAATGATATACTATAACATAATTAACTGGTCAATTGGGGAGATGAAAAACAAATGTTTTTAACTTCTTTACTAACTCAACGTTTGACAGGTAAAGGAAAACTTTAATCGAATATTCAGATATCTATGTATCTCATATAGAGATCTAGTGTTAGCCCCAGGAAGGGGTCCCTTTATTTCTGAGAACTTCGACTGAAGTAAAATGAAACAAACAGACAACTGCCCTTTATATAATAGACTAGCAGGGTTACCTGGTGTTGCCTGGGGCCACTAAAAACAAAATAGAAGAGACTAAAAAGTGTAACATATTTCTATTACATGTTCGATCTTTCTACCTCTCTCTATCTGAGAAAATAAAAATCTTTCTCTCTTCCTCCTCCTACGTTTTCCCTCTCCATCTTTCCAACACCCTCTTTCTCCTCCGCAGATATAGAGTAAATAAAAAAAATAAAACTTAGGAGGCCTCTGGAGTGCTACCAAAACCCTTTTCCGAGTTTCTTGCCACCCTCTCTTCCCTTTGAAGAGAAATAATGTTTAATCATTTCTTGAAGTTTTTTTCTCGAGAAATGAGTCGGCATTTTCTTTCCAAATTAGTACATAAGATTGAAATTGCCTGAAATGCCAATATGCCAAATTCAAGTTCAAGTCAGTGAGATTTGCAAGCAACGGGCAGAAGCTGGAGTGACGGTGTGGATCTGACTGCAAACCGAATGCGATGGATCACTTTGAATGTCTCATGCGTCGCAGGACACGAGAGTTCCTAAGTCTAAGTAAGTCTGTAACAATTCAATGTGAGTAAACATTACAAACATTACTTTCTTTTATTTATGCCTTTTTGGGGAGGTGGTAGTGATGAAGTGGATACCGAAGTTGCCTGTCGGTCAAAAAATGTACCATGCTGATTCATACACATTCACATTCTGTTTGCCTAACTAACTGTAGTTATGTGGTCCTGTCCGGACAACTGGTAACATGGAAACATGTTTCAATTATAACCGAAAAATCAAAATCAGCACAGGGGAATAACTCATATTTCAAATTGAAGAATATAAAAACTACTAAAAGTTATGTCAGAACAACTAAAATTTTATTTATTTCTTTGTATAAGTTTAAAAAATGTGCAGACAATAAAAATTAAAACTAAAATGACTTAACTGCATCCCGGGCGATGCCGGGTAGGGACAGCTAATGTTATTTTTTTTCTTCTTTTAATAAAGAATCATCACTTATCAAGGCCGAAAGGCCACTCGAGGATAAGGTCAATGAGTGTCAGGTGGACGGTGAGACAACACCGTCATAATTGGTAATGATGGTGGGAATTGGACAGAATTGGATTATTTAAGAGGGCGGCTGAACGAGAATTTGTTTACATTGGACTTGAAAACTACCATGTCGTAGTCAGCTGGGAAGCAGCCCCACAGTATTGTGTTCCACAGACGGGTAAAAAACAGGTAAGAAAATGAAATTATTGCCAGTGGTTGTAGCTAGACGATTTTTTGATTATGAATGTTTTACGGGGGGTGGGGGGGTGGGGGGGGGGACAATTGATTGAAGCTGATTCGAGCACCTGCTATGAAAATAACGATAGAGTAGAGAAAGACTAGCAACGTCTCTTTGAAGAGGATGAATTTCTTATTTGTAAAAGAGATGAAAAGATCAGATTCTTACTTTTCGTCCATTAATGAATGAATTGTAGCTGTCCGTTTCTGGAACTCCGCGAGGATGTCTTCACGAGGAGGAAGTGACGTTTTACTCTAAAAAAGAAAACGGAAAGAAAACTCTTGTGACTGACATTATCAAACCTCACTTGCATTTTCATCATCGTTTTTGCATTTTAGTAGGTAAAGAAACAAAAAATGTATATAAATCTCCTGTAGCCGTAATAATGGCACAATGATCGTCCAAACTTCAGGAGGAACTCCTAATCATACAACACTGTAACAACATTGACAGAGTTACCAAAACCAATGCTCACTCTCATCACCATCATCATCATCATCAGGTTTTGGTATTTAAGGTGTTACAAGTGTCCCAGACTCCGGGGTGGGCAATACCAGGCTACGTCTCATGCCTGCTCTCCATGCGATCTGATCCAAAGGGTTCATATCAGTCATGCCGCACACAGTCAAATCACTTCTTATGCACTCAAGCCAGGTCTTCCTTGGTTTACCATGCACCCTACATCATCATCATCATCATCATCATCATCATCATCGTCGTCGTCATCAACATCAGTTTTGTGCTGCGAGTGTCCCAGACTCCGAGGGGGGGGGGGGGCGTGGTAACACCAAGTAACGTCTCATGTCTACTCTCCATGCAGTCCGATCCAAAGGGTTAGGGTTATGGTTAGGGTTTGATAGAGTTAGGGTTTGATAGGGTAAGGGTTTTATAGGGGTAGGGTTAGGGTTTGATAGGGTTAGGGTTTTATAGGGGTAGAGTTAGGGTTTTATAGGGTTAGGGTTTTATAGGAGTAGGGTTAGGGTTTGATAGGGTTAGGGTTTGATAGGGTTAGGGTTTGATAGGGGTAGGGTTAGGGTTTGATAGGGTTAGGGTTTTATAGGGGTAGGGTTTTATAGGGGTAGGGGTAGGGTTTGATAGGGTTAGGGTTATATAGGGTTAGGGTTTGATAGGGTTAGGGTTGGTTAGGGTTAGGGTTTGATAGGGGTAGGGTTAGGGTTTGATAGGGTTAGGGTTTGATAAGGTAAGGGTTAGGGTAAGGGTTTGATAGGGTAAGGGTTAGGGTTGATATCAGTCATGTTGCATGCAGTCAAATCACTTCTTATGCACTGAAGCCAGGTCTTCCTTGGCCTACCATGCACCCTAGTGCCTGGGGTATCCAGGCGTGCTATGAAGTTGATGAAAGAGGTGGCACACTGTACCTGGTCAAATCACCTGAGATGCCAAGCGCGTAGGGCATTCAAAATCCTACCAATACCAAAAAGCTTCTGATGAAGCACGGCTGAAGGAATTCCTTCCTCTAGTTTGCTGCTACACATTCATCTGATCATGGTCATTACGCCAAAGCTGTTACAAATTGGTTCTACCGTGTCTGCATTTATTCCGTCTTTTTAAAGTTGGTTGGTGTCTATGCATGCAAATTAGTTGCCCACACAAGCAAATTAGTGACAACTACAGAATGGTGCAGCAAAATCTGACACTTTACAAAATGAAAACGAAATAAGCAATAAAAACAAAAGTTGCATATGCAGAGACCCGCTAGTTTATTTAGCAACTGTTAGAGTTACATACAACTTTATTTTTCAATGTAACCTCCGCTGGTGGAGATGACCATCTTAAGGCAGGCATGAAATGAGTCATATGCTTTGACGACCATGTCCTTGTCTATAACTGTGAACACCTCCAGGATGGCAGGATAGTCAACCCTGTTGTGAGCGTGATTGTTGGTCTTGGCCTCGATCACGCCCCAGAAGAAACAGTTAAAGGGGTTGCAGTCAAGTGAGGAGGGTGGTTACAAGTCTGGTGACCAGTGGTGAGGAACATTGTTGAGCAACCATGCCTGGGTCGTCTTGGCCTTGTGTGCAGGAGCAAAGTCCTGCTGAAAGATGTAGGGGCGTCTAGAGGCGATCTTGTCCATCCAGGGATTCACCACACTCCTCAGCATCTCCTGGTAGATCTTGGTGATGACACTCAGGCCCTTTTGAAAGAAGAATGAAGGCATGATATCCACCTCGCTGGAGATGACACCAAGAACCATGATGGAGGAGAGAAACTTTGTATGCTTCACAACGGGAACCCTCTCGATGTCTTTGCAGATCTACCTGTCATTCTGCCTGTTACTCGTCTGGTCCTGATCCAAATTCTTTTCATCAAAGAAGAACCTCAGCATCCAGGCAGACCCGTGCTTGAGCTCGTTCAGCAAAGCTACCGCCTTTACCTTCCTTCGACTCTTTGGACGCATTCGTGATGAGCATGCGGTGAAACTTGTGGTAGGAAGAGTAACCAATGCCATTCTTGACCGTTCTTCAGGTAGTCGACTTGTGACACCCCATGTCAGCAGTGATCTTGGCGTAGCACTGGCTTCGGATTTTGCCGCAACACCCTGTATAAAATCAGTTTCTGAACATGAGTCTTTTTTTTCTTCTGGCAAACGGTTGCTTGACATGCAAAACATCTGGCACACTTTGAAGACAGTAAGTTCTCATCTCTATTGACACAATATCATAAACCAGCCTAGTTTAGAGTGCAAAACATGGGCAAATATCGTTAAATTCCTGTAAATTTCAACTTGCAATATCTCGTTTATTTTTGGGTTATTTTGATAAAATTTACATGTAAACAAAGTTTACTCTTTTCTCTTTATAAATATACAATTCTTTTTCTTGTGTCATTAATAGTTTTGTTTTTCAGCCTACTTCAAGTTAGTTTACTGTTTTTGGTGACAGGCGATTTCTTTTTTACGTGAAAAAAAATGTTGGAGTTTTTGTTTAAATTTGGTGTGTGCAATATTGTGTATCTCTATACATATAAAAGATAGTCCCATTTGGTACCATAGTTTTTCAAAGATCTACGTGTACACATTAAAAGTTTTTGTATACAATGAAAATAAAATTTTGCTTTGAGATATGTATATTTTAGTAATTCAATTCTCTATCAGTGGGCCTTGGACTCATTGCTCTTGCTTAAGGAGGTCTTGGCTTTATTGCCTAAGGTAAGCTAACCATCAGCATCCGCCTTTTGGCTAAGATCAAAGTGTAGTATCTGTTCCGATGGATACTGCACGCCTGTCCTGCGCAGTTCTAGGAGGTCCACCCTCCCAGGCTTCGCCTCCCCTCTTTGGGGAGGAGTAAGTTTATTGCTTACTGTCTGAGGCGCCCCTACCGGAGAATGCTGACGGGGCTGCCCAGGCAATTTTTAAATGGCCAGAGTGCTCACCTCTCGAGCGCTGGCTTTTCAACCCCCACTTTCCGACCCGATCTTGGGTCACATCTTACTTGTGGGAGTAAGATAAAACTGGCCTTGTGCCTAATTCCGCGAGGAGTAAATAAACATACATACAAGCTGGGCTGTTCTCGGCCTTTTGGCTAAGATCAAAGTGTAGTATCTGTTCCGATGGATACTGCACGCCTGTCCTGTGCAGTTCTAGGAGGTCCACCCTCCCAGGCTTCGCCTCCCCTCTTTGGGGAGGAGTAAGTTTATTGCTTACTGTCTGAGGCGCCCCTACCGGAGAATGCTGACGGGGCTGCCCAGGCAATTTTTAAATGGCCAGAGTGCTCACCTCTCGAGCGCTGGCTTTTCAACCCCCACTTTCCGACCCGATCTTGGGTCACATCTTACTTGTGGGAGTAAGATAAAACTGGCCTTGTGCCTAACTCCGCGAGAAGTAAATAAACATACATACATACATACATCCTGACAATATCTTGATTTTCTTTCCTCATCTGCTGGCCAACTTTGCAGATGCTTCTTTCTTTCGGATCAATGTAACTGAACTGGTATCTAGCTTGTTTGACTGAGAATACCATTTTCTTAGCGCCACATTTCACCTGTGTGTACTCCTCTCTGCTGAGTCCTCTCTTCCAGGCCTTGTAACAGGTCTTCTTTTTTTTTTATATTGCTGTGTTAATATCTTCATCCCACCATCAGGTTTTTTTCCACCATTGGTGCTTCTTAATGTATCCGCAAACATGGTCGGCATTGCTAAGAAATCCATCCTTAAGCCGACGCCAACATTCCTCTACACTAGCTGTCTAATAATCCTTGCTGATTTCAGTAAAAAAAAAGTCTTGGAATTTCTTCTTCACATCCTGGTCTCTTTAGTTTCCAGGTTTTGACTTTGGGCCAGAACGTATGTGTCAGGGCATGTCATTACCATGAATCACATACTAGAAGTCTGTGCTGGGTTAGGGTTACATGTACCTCCCCTCTTAAGGGAGGTCTAATTTCTCGTTAGTACCAAGCAAATAAAATACATGAACATTAATAACATACCTTACTGGCCATTCGTTCCGACACACGTCTCTCATAGTGATCCTGCCTGACTGAGGAAACCCACCTGCAAACAATTTCATTCATAACACGAAAAAAGGATCAAGAAAAAAGAATGGTTGACGACAAGAAAACGTTGATTCGCTTGAGATTATCTGTTCGCAATCGCTGGCAAGTGGGGCAGGGCGGGACAGAGAAACAGGTAATTACTGGTTAATCACATTTTAACACGACATTTCTCAACGCACGTGTTCGCACCACAAAAAAGAAGACGAAGAAAAAGACGAAGACGAACAAGAAGATGACGACGAATCTATATAATACTAAAAGTCTATTGTTCTTGTATGTTTGCAATCAGCTTTCAGCTTTCCGGTTTTCAACATCCGGTTGCGCATGCGTAAATAGCATCGTCTTCAATCTGTTATTCCAATTCCGTTATTCTCTATTATGATTAACGAACGCATGAAATTTTTCATTCTGGAAATTTTTAAACAATTTCATTTAATTTCATCAAATAGTTTATTTGTTTTCTTCACGGCTAAAAACATTCAACGGGAGGACTTCGTAAAGTCTGTCGCAGTTTCAAAAAAACTCCTCCCTTTTAAAAAACAAAAACAAACAAACAAAAAAACAACACTCATTATTAATATCAGCCATACTAGTGGTCGGTGAACGAAACCACCTCCCACTTTCCCTCTCATAGATTTCACCACTCCTACTCCCTCTGTTTTCGTTACGTACGCGAGAAAGCCTGCTGTACTCCCTTCCTTTCTCAAATCGCCCTAACCAACCACTTATAATTCAGTAACTGTAATTTAAAAAAAAAAACAATTATAATAAACAGAACGACTCATAGAAATCTATCTATATTCTTTTTTCATTTTAATATACTTTCATAGAAATGCTTCTGTTATGTAAAAAAAACCTATTTTCTTTATGCCACAAGTGTCACGCTCATACATGAATTCCATAGCTAATATAACAAACTGACCCAACGGGTCACGGGTGGTCTAGTATATAATAAAGTTTTTGTTCCTATCTGTTTGTTTACTAACTGCTCCTAGGGTTTGGGAGACAAACCACTATAACCATATGTATGCTGTAACTACATTACCCAGAGTACTTGGATAAGTATATTTCATTTGGATCGAAGAGGGCACCATAATATTGTGAGGCATTTGTTCGGGACGCACAACTTTATTTTATTGTATCTATAACTTTGTTTTGGTTGTTTTGTTTTACGGCATATCAACCCTTTTCGGGTTATTTAATGCTGAATACGATCAGTTTGGTAAAAGTTTTTATGCTTCAAGTTCTTTATATCTTCAATTATTTATTCAAGGTGTTTGGTTTAATTGTTTTGTTTTACGGCATATCAACCCTTTTCGGGTTATTTAATGCTGAATACGATCAGTTTGGTAAAAGTTTTTATGCTTCAAGTTCTTTATATCTTCAATTATTTATTCAAGGTGTTTGGTTTAATTGTTTTGTTTTACGGCATATCAACCCTTTTTGGGTTATTTAATGCTGAATACGATCAGTTTGGTAAAAGTTTTTATGCTTCAAGTTCTTTATATCTTCAATTATTTATTCAACGTGTTTGGTTTAATTGTTTTGTTTTATGGCATATCAATCCTTTTCGGGTTATTTAATGCTGAATACGATCAGTTTGGTAAAAGTTTTTATGCTTCAAGTTCTTTATATCTTTAAATATTTATTCATGTGTTTGGTTTTGGTTTTTTATAGAGGAAAAATGTTTTTTTTTTAGCTTTGCAGAACATGATTGATTTTTTCAAAGGGAAATGAAAAAAACAATAACATCAATGTTTGGTGTATATTATGTCAAAATTGAAAATAGAGATAGACCTGTAGAATAGAACAACAAAGTCTCATTCTAACATTTATAACAACTTTATTGGGCCATCTTCATTAACATGTGATAATAGAGAAAGGTGTTAGTAATGTTAGTAATAGCATAAGACCAGGAGTCTAGGCAAGTAAATGTCCTGTTTGTAGGGAACAAAGAAAGAATTAATTTTAGGAAAATGTTCTTAGGAGGAAGTCTATATGTACATATGTTTAGTTAAAGGAAGGCCGAGTTCATGTGCCGTTTGTACATATGTGTGTGTGTGTTGCAATGGTATAAGTCCACGCGCATGTGCTGGTCGCCATGTTGGATATGGAAGTCTTCTTGTCGACATCGTTAGCCGTTGCTGACGGTGGGAGGTTTGCAGGCCAAAAGAGAGGTTCTGTAGTCACACTGAGCGACATGGATGAGTTAGACACCTGTGCTTTCTCGTGGCTAAATGTGTAAGTCTTTTATGACCTCCAGGACCAGTGTGCTGCTCGCATGAGAGATTGTTTCTGATTGGTCAGATCAAAATCAAAGTTAAATGTTTGCTCGTCCAATCAGCACCCAGCTTACATGGCAAGTAGATAGTTCAACCAATGGTAATAGTGGTTGTTTCTGCTGCTTGCAGTGCCGTTTTGTAGTACTACTGCTAGTGCTACAGACCCCTCCATAGCGATATATATTCTGCAATTACAGTAGCCAGAGTACTTAGATAAGTATATTTCGTTTTGCTCAAAGGGAATACAACATTATTGTAGGGTTAGCGTTTGCGCTTGTCATCCATAAAAAAAAAAATAACGTTTTACTTTATTTATAACTTGAAAGTTATAAAAATCAAGGGGTTCAGGGCTAGGAGCAGGAGTACACAGAGGTCCTCATTGTTTCCCATGAAACACTGAGTGTGCCTCAAGGAGATTAAAGACTATCAATTTATTTCAATTAATGTGAAACATGGTCAGTGATGGTTGAGGATATGCGTTGCATGGAGAGAAATGATATGAGAATGATATGATGGATGTGTAATGTCAGTCTTGAAGACAGATCATCATCTTCATCATCTTCATCATCTTCATCATCAGTGTAACGTCTGTTTTACATGCTAGCATGTATTTGATAGCTTTCAGAAATGAACTTCTAAACTAACCTATCCGTGATCTCAGAGGAAGATTAAATCTGGACAGTATAGGGAGATGTGTACATGAACAGTAGACTTTGTTGTTTTGGTCACATTGAAAAAATGGGTTAGTAGATTGTGGCAGAATTGATAATCTTGAGCCAGAATCGAGCGGTGGAGATGGCCCGGACTTACTTCATCCCCGCAGTAAGAGGGTCCGCCTTTGCCTGGCTTGCAGATGGAAAATAAGTTTTGGCTTAGTAGTTTTCTAGTGAGGATTGAACTCGCAACCTCGAAGTAACAAATCTACTGGTTGCTGCACAATAATATGTGGATTCGCCTTGACGACAAATATTAAGCCAGCGGATTATGTTTTTTCTGATTGGTTAAGCGGAATCAACTGAAGGAAAATCTGCTAATAAAAAGAGAAGAAAATCAGGAGAAGGGCAATGGGAGTGTCGAGTGAGATTCTGCGGTGAGCCGAATTATTTTACGTTCATTGGAGCTCAAAGTTACACAGAGGGTTTTTGTGCTTCTACAGGAATTGAACCGAACTGGGTTTTTTTTTTTTGTTTAACGTTTGGAGTCTAGTCATAGACATTTTCATAGATGTAGAACAGTTGAGGTAGCTGGGTCAGTTGGCAGAGGAAAACCAAGGAAAACATGGAAGGGAGTGATAATGATGGATTTCAGAGAAAGAGAGATAAATAAAGACTTTGCCATATGTTATATATATATATATATATATATATATAATCAAGTTGACGCTCTAGTTCAAGTTAGATTACTGAAGCTAAGCAACATTGAACCCGGTCAGTACCAAATGGGTGATCATATTAGAATATCAGGTGTTCTATGGAAGAGGATGGCGATACTTCCCTGCAAAAAATGCAAAACTAACACCGTCATCTCCTCTGACCGGGACATACATGCAACTGAGGACAAATCGTAACTTTAATATTTCCTAAAAACTTCCTTTAGAAGTTTATTTCTGAAAGCCATCAAATACATGCTAGCATGTAAAACAGATGTTATACTGATGATGATGAAGATGATGATGATGATCATCATCATCTCCATCATTTACTTACTCCTTCCTACCAAATCGATTCTGAATACATCCTTGGGGCTCCACCTTAAAAACTGAATTTAATAAAATATCAAAAATAAGAATATGGTGTTATGACCGGTATCGTCCGGGCCTTTGGGTCTGGATTTACGCCGGTCTATTGGGGGTTGCCGGTCCTGTGCAGTTCTAGGAGGTGCACCCTCCCAGGCTTCCCTCCCCTCTTTGGGGAGGAGTAAGTTTATTGCTTACTGTCTGAGGCGCCTCTACCGGGGAATGCCGACGGGGCTGCCCAGGCAATTTCTAAATGGCCAGGGTGGTCACTTCTCGAGTGCTGGCTTATCTAATCCCACTTTCCCGACCTTGTGTCACATCTTACCTTGTGGGAGGTAGATAAATAAATGGTGTTATGAGATGGGTGAAAAAGTTCATAGGATTCTTCATTCAATCCTGGGCAACACCAGATAAGCCTGCTAGTATATATAAGTTGTAAAATTCAATTATCAAGAAGTAATGAGAACAAAAATAAAAATGAGCTAACCCTAACCCCTGACTCACCTTAGCTTTATCCGTTTGTAACTCTCTTTTTAAATTATCAACTTCTCCTTGAAGTCTGTCACATCGAAATTTCAAGCCGATATCAGCTGCATCCCCAGCTGCATTTGGGTATCTCTCCTCAATGAGGGACGATTCTGCAAAAATGCTTCCTGGAAGACAATGGCTATCCTAAAAAGGAAAAGAGTAAGAAAACGAATGAAGAAAATATTTTGTGAATTTTTTTTTTTTTTAACGTAGTTCACCCCAAACAAGGCAGGCCACCACTGTAGACGTAAGGGGCTACTGAGAAGAAAGAAAAGGGGAGAAGGTGGGGGGGGGGTCAACCTAAATTGGGATCTGCGCAGCGAGATGTCTGTTTACATTAATTTTAAATTTCTGCATGTCAGTACTGTCGGGGAAACAGGGGTCAGGGAGGGAGTTCCAGAGGCCAGCAGCACGAGGAAAGAAGCTATTTGAGTAGAAAGCTCTCCGGCATCTGGGGACCTCCACAGTGAATGGATGGGATTTAGTTGATTGTCGAGTTGGTCTAGTGAATTTACGTCGAGGGGGCACCAGAGTAGCCAATTCATCGGAGCATAATCCATTGAGGTATTTGTAAAACAAGCACAAGGATGCTACATTGCGGCGATGGGACAGGGACTGGAGCTTGGTTGACAGTGAGGGACCTATTAGGTTGGCGACTCTTTTTTGGACCTTGTCAAGGAGGGAGAGAGTAGTAGATGATGCACCAGCCCAGATGTGGCAACAATACTCCATGCATGGCCGGATGGTGGCTTTGTAGAGATAAAGGATAATGTCAGGTGTGAGGAGTTTACTAGCACGGTAGAGGGAGCCAACCTTCTTTGCGGCAGCCTTGGCAATGTCTTCAATGTATTTGTTAATTGAATTGAAAATAAAAAATAATGATACTTTTTTTTTAAACCTGTTGTCACATACACCAAGCAAATCATGAGAAAAAAATGACGCCAAACAAATATAAAAGCTGTGAAGGTGAGAACAAGGACTTGAGAGTCATGATCGTTAGGGGCTCTCTGATATCCAACATGTGTGACCCGGTCAGCATCCTGCAAATGTTGGCCCTTCTTATTTCAGTTAACAGAATACAACAGACGAAATACAGGTGAATAAATATGATCAGCACAAACGAGAGACCATGCAGATGAAGAAAGGGGCCACAAAGAAAATTAGACTCGAAAATTGAGCGTTATTACAAAAGTAACCCCCCTTCCAAAGAGCCTCTTTTACACGTATAGAACATAATGTATTTGGGTATCTCTCCTCGACGAGGGACGATTCTGAAAAAAATGCTTCCTGGAAGACAATTGCTATCCTAAAAACGAGAAGAATTAGAATTTGAGTAAAGAAAATATTGAGTTTTTAGTTAAAATGCAAGGTGCTTGTGCTGTTCAGCGGCCGTATTAAAAAATTATTTTTTTATAAAAACAATATTATATACTTATTCAGCGTTATATTCTTACTCACTGTACAAAAAAGTAGAAAAATTATCCACCAGAACTTTAATTACAAGTATTTTTCCATTCTGCGTATCATAACAGCGATTCGTTCACTAAGCCTCCATCTTCTTTCTTAAGAAGATTTCGAATTATCTGCCATTGAAATTTTCTTAAGAAAGAATATGGAGACTTATTGAACGAATCGCTGTTATGATACGAAGAATGGAAAAATGCTTGTAATTAAAGTTCTAGTGGATAATTTTTTCTACATTTTTGTACAGTGAGTAAGAATATAACGCTGAATAAGTATATAATATTGTTTTTATAAAAAAATAATTTTTTAATACGGCCGCTGAACAGCACAAGCACCAAATGCAATAATGATAGTGTTTGCATCTGATATTTCTAATTACATTTTTGCATTTCCTCTTTGGTGGTCGGACAATCTCATTTTTTTTTTTAATGAGGGTGGAAGGTGATAATGTATGTAGAAACGAAGGTAAGTAAAAGTAAAGGGATCGACCATAGTCAAGGGTGACCTGAAGGCTCCCTTTTTATCAGCTACTATACCGAGGTGTATAAGAATGGCACCATTCCTTTCCAAGATGGCGCGTCTATTGTGTAAAGTTGTATTAACTTGAAATAGGACGCTTTGACTTTACCGTTAGTACGAGAAATGAGTGCACCTTTCAATAGTTTTTTTTTTTTGCTACAAGCTACATACATAAATCTGGTTTCTCAGTCCTTTATACCAAATATTGGGCAGTGTTGTTAAAAAAAATTATTGCATTATTTGGATTATTTGGACAACTGTCAATCCGTATCTCAAAAAATCTGGAAGCAAAAATTAATTTTCAGTCGATTTTAATATTTAATCTTGATCAATACTTTATTTATTTTTTTACTAATGAGTCACCACTTATCAAGGTTTTAAAAACACTCAAGGATAAGAGTTATTGAGATAAATAGATTGACAGTTGAATGATGATGAATACTACGAGGTGATTGAAAATCTGCACATACCACCCAACTCAAAAAAAAACAGAAAACAGCAATTTTTCACCCTTTGTCAGAAACAACACTCATGGAATGGGAGGACTAGAGGACAAAATAGGGGGAAGCGAGAGTTACAAGGCTACTGAAAGCAAACCCAAGGTCACTTTCTACTCTCATTAGATCCACTTTAATCATAAATAACACAAGGTGGAGGAGAGTTTACCCTCACAGTCAGAAATCCTCTTACTGTCATCCATACCACTTGATTCAAATTTGATAACAGATATTTTTTTAATTTTTGCTATTCACCGTTTTGTTGGATATTACTTTCCCTTCTCCTCTCTTTTTGATAAATGGTGGACCTAAATTGTACTCTAGAGAGAGAGAGAAAGAGAGACAGACAGACAGAGAGAGAGAGAAACAGAGAGAGAAAGAGTGAGTCTAGGTTATGTACTTAATGGCATCATCCTTTCGTACTTTCTCACAAGGGTCAATCGGTTAGCGTTCTCCAAATCTAACGTCAAAAAACACTTCCTATAAACCGTCCCTCATAAGTAATAAAACACAGTACATTTCAGTAATCATTTTTAATACTCCCATGATATTCTTCATCCTTCAACTGACAATCATTTCATCTTATTAACCCTTATCCTCGAGTGGCTGTTGGCCTGGATAAGTGGTGATTCATTAGTAAAAAAAACTTTAACATTTTAAGTTACAAACAGATTGTTTAGTTTAAGTGTTAATTTTTCTGTAATCTATGTATGTAGTTTTTTTTACTAATGGATCACCACTTATCCAGGCCAACAGCCACTCGAGGATTTACAGAATAAAGGACCCGGACCACGCCAAGAAGCACTGCTAGTTTAAAAAAATATATATCATTTTACCTCAAAGCTCTGTAAGGAAGACTTCATGGCCGTCTCATATCAGCATGAGGCAGGAACAGAGGACCTGAAAAAGAAAAAAAAAACAGGTTTCAAAATGAGTTGCCTCAGAGATAAAAACTTTGATTTATTACCTATGATAATGGTAAAGCAAGTTGTCAGACGAGTAATAAAACTGCAAACATTAAAACTATAATTTTTATGACTAGGGTAGATCAGACTGAAATGGGCACCTTTTTAGCATTTTTTTTCTTTGAATATCTGATAACTTCCCCAAAACTGCATGCATGGGAAATTTTTATGACTAGGGTAGACCAGACTGAAATGGGCCACTTTTTGGCATTTTTTTTTTCTTTGATATCTGATAACTTCCCAAAAACTGCATGCATGACAAATGTTTATGACTAGGTAGACCAGACTGAAATGGGCCACTTTTTGGCATTTTTTTTCTTTGATATCTGATAACTTCCACAAAAACTGCATGCATGGGAAATTTTTATGACTAGGGTACACCAGACTGAAATGGGCCACTTTTTGTTCTTTGATATCTTATAACTTCCCCAAAACTGAAACTGCACGCATGGGAAATTTTTATGACTAGGGTAGACCAGACTGAAATAGGCCACTTTTTGGCATTTTTTTTCTTTGATATCTGATAACTTCCACAAAAACTGCATGCATGGGAAATTTTTATGACTAGGGTACACCAGACTGAAATGGGCCACTTTTTGTTCTTTGATATCTTATAACTTCCCCAAAACTGAAACTGCACGCATGGGAAATTTTTATGACTAGGTAGACCAGACTGAAATGGGCCACTTTTTGGCATTTTTTTTCTTTGATATCTGATAACTTCCACAAAAACTGCATGCATGGGAAATTTTTATGACTAGGGTACACCAGACTGAAATGGGCCACTTTTTGTTCTTTGATATCTTATAACTTCCCCAAAACTGAAACTGCACGCATGGGAAATTTTTATGACTAGGGTAGACCAGACTGAAATGGGCCACTTTTTGGCATTTTTTTTCTTTGATATCTGATAACTTCCACAAAAACTGCATGCATGGGAAATTTTTATGACTAGGGTACACCAGACTGAAATGGGCCACTTTTTGTTCTTTGATATCTTATAACTTCCCCAAAACTGAAACTGCACGCATGGGAAATTTTTATGACTAGGGTAGACCAGACTGAAATAGGCCACTTTTTGGCATTTTTTTTTCTTTGATATCTGAACACTTCCCAAAAACTGCATGCATGGGAAATTTTTATGACTAGGGTAGACCAGACTGAAATGGGCCACTTTTTGGCATTTTCTTTCTTTGATATCTGATAACTTCCCCAAAACTGCATGCATGGGAAATGTTTATGACTAGAGTACACCAGACTGAAATGGGCCACTTTTAGGCATTTTTTTCTTTGATATCTGATTACTTCCCCAAAACTGCATGCATGGGAAATTTTTATGACTAGGGTAGACAAGACTGAAATGGGCCACTTTTTGGCATTTATTTTCTTTGATATCTGATAACTTCCCCAAAACTGCATGCATGGGAAATGTTTATGACTAGGGTAGACCAGACTCAAATGGGCCACTTTTTGGCATTTTTTTTCTTTGATATCTGATAACTTCCCAAAAACTGCATGCATGGGAAATTTTTATAACTAGGGTAGACCAGACTGAAATAGGCCACTTTTTGGCATTTTCTTTTCTTTGATATCTGATAACTTCCCAAAAACTGCACGCATGGGAAATTTTTATGACTAGGGTAGACCAGACTGAAATGGGCCACTTTTTGGCATTTTTTTTTGCTTTGAATATCTGATAACTTCCCAAAAAACTGAATGTATGGGAAATTTTTATGACTAGGGTAGACCAGACTGAAATGGGCCACTTTTTGGCATTTTTTTTCTTTGATATCTGATAACTTCCCAAAAACTGCATGCATGGGAAATTTTTATGACTAGGGTAGACCAGACTCAAATGGGCCACTTTTTGGCATTTATTTTCTTTGATATCTGATAACTTCCCAAAAACTGAATGCATGGGAAATTTTTATAACTAGGGTAGACCAGACTGAAATGGGCCACTTTTTGGCATTTTCTTTCTTTGATATCTGATAACTTCCCCAAAACTGCATGCATGGGAAATGTTTATTACTAGGGTAGACCAGACTGAAATGGGCCACTTTTTGGCATTTTTTTTTTTTAATATCTGATAACTTCCCAAAAACTGAATGCATAGGAAATTTTTATGACTAGGGTAGACAAGACTGAAATGGGTTAATTTTGGGCATTTTTTTTCTTTGATATCTGATAACTTCCCCAAAACTGCATGCATGGGAAATGTTTATGACTAGAGTACACCAGACTGAAATGGGCCACTTTTTGGTATTTTTTTTTCTTTGATATCTGATAACTTCCCAAAAACTGAATGCATGGGAAATTTTTATGACTAGGGTAGACCAGACTAAAATGGGCCACTTTTTGGCATTTTCTTTCTTTGATATCTGATAACTTCCCCAAAACTGCATGCATGGGAAATTTTTATAACTAGGGTAGACCGGACTGAAATGGGCCACTTTTTGGCATTTTCTTTCTTTGATATCTGATAACTTCCCAAAAACTGCATGCATGGGAAATGTTTATTACTAGGGTAGACCAGACTGAAATGGGCCACTTTTTGGCATTTTTTTTTCTTTGATATCTGATAACTTCCCAAAAACTGAATGCATGGGAAATTTTTATGACTAGGGTAGACCAGACTGAAATGGGCCACTTTTTGGCATTTTCTTTCTTTGATATCTGATAACTTCCCAAAAACTGCATGCATGGGAAATTTTTATGACTAGGGTAGTCCAGACTCAAATGGGCCACTTTTTGCCATTTTTTTTTCTTTGATATCTGATAACTTCCCAAAAACTGAATGCATGGGAAATTTTTATGACTAGGGTAGACCAGACTGAAATGGGCCACTTTTAGGCATTTTATTCTTTGATGTCTGATAACTTCCCCAAAACTGCATGCATGGGAAATTTTTATGACTAGGGTAGACCAGACTGAAATGGGCCACTTTTTGGTATTTTTTTTTCTTTGAATATCTGATAAATTCCCAAAAACTGCATGCATGGGAAATTTTTATAACTAGGGTAGACACGACTGAAAAGGGACAATTTTTGGCATTTTCTTTCTTTTATATCTGATAACCTGTGTATTTTTTGGTAAAGAAATAATGAAATAAAGAAAATTTGAACTAATTTTGATTTTAAATAATTTTTTTTTTTTTACAAAAATAATTTTTTTTTACAAAAATAATTTTGATTTTAAATAATTTTTTTTTACAAAAAAAAACAATTTAATAAATAAATTAATAAATTTGGGAAACTGAAACTCTCGTCATAAGTTATATTCCGGAGGAAGTTTAATAACGGGAACTACATATGAGCAAAACCCGGTTGCTGCTGACTTATTTCTTAACTGAGTCGGTTAATATTCTGGTTTACCCGTTTTTTTGGTTTTTGCTCTACTGCACCTGTACCCTCCTCCAACGTAAATACCCCTCGACCTACTCGACTAGCAGCAAAATCACACCCCTTCACCGTAGAGGTCCCAATATGCCGACAAAATTTCTACTCAAACAGCTTTTTTCTTCGGACCTTTTGAATTCCCTTCCTGCTCCCTGTTTCCGCCGACTGTACCAAGATGCAGAAATTTAAATATAATGTGAACAAACATCTTGCTGCACAATTCCCCACTTAGGATGCCCACTATAAATCTGCCCTCTGATCACAGTAACCCCCTTTACATCTTTGGGATGAAACAAAGTTTTTTAAAAAAATGTAAACATCAAGGTTAATTCTTATTTCAGTCACGTAAATTGTTTAGAGTGAAATGGGGTTTCTCTCGAACAACTTTTTACTTAAAACATGTTTTAGTAAAAAAACATGTTTTAGTAAAAAAAACATGTTTTAGTAAAAAAAACATGTTTTAGTAAAAAAAACATGTTTTAGTAAAAAAACAAAAATAATAATAGCATTAAAAACACTGAGTTATAGTAAGTTTCACTGTACACGTAAAACGCCGAAATGAAAACTATGCCGGAAAAATAGCGTTACCATTTTTATAAACAAGTCAAGAAAAAAGGCTATCTAAGGAATAATGAGGTGAAATTGACTTTCAACAGTCCCGTTACTCCTACTGCGTATACACCGTTTCCATCTTTTTTTTTTCATATTGCCACCAGGACTTATGGTTAGTGTTAGGGTTAATGATGGTTATGTGTTTGTTTGCTTTTTTTTTTCATTGAACAACTTATTATCCCTAACACATAGGTTGGGTTTACAGAAGGTTTACCTAAAGGTGGTGTGCTGGCTTCATTACTGTACAACATCTACACTAATGACCAACCAATGAACCAGAACACTGAGCGGTTCATCTATGCTGGCTTCATTACTGTACAACATCTACACCAATGATCAACCAATGAACCAGAACACTGAGCGGTTCATCTATGCTGGCTTCATTACTGTACAACATCTACACCAATGAGCAACCAATGAACCAGAACACTGAGCGGTTCATCTATGCTGGCTTCATTACTGTACAACATCTACACTAATGACCAACCAATGAACCAGAACACTGAGCGGTTCATCTATGCTGGCTTCATTACTGTACAACATCTACACCAATGAGCAACCAATGAACCAGAACACTGAGCGGTTCATCTATGCTGGCTTCATTACTGTACAACATCTACACCAATGACCAACCAATGAACCAGAACACTGAGCGGTTCATCTATGCTGGCTTCATTACTGTACAACATCTACACCAATGAGCAACCAATGAACCAGAACACTGAGCGGTTCATCTATGCTGGCTTCATTACTGTACAACACATACACCAATGAGCAACCAATGAACCAGAACACTGAGCGGTTCATCTATGCTGGCTTCATTACTGTACAACATCTACACCAATGACCAACCAATGAACCAGAACACTGAGCGGTTCATCTATGCTGGCTTCATTACTGTACAACACATACACCAATGACCAACCAATGAACCAGAACACTGAGCGGTTCATCTATGCTGGCTTCATTACTGTACAACACATACACCAATGACCAACCAATGAACCAGAACACTGAGCGGTTCATCTATGCTGGCTTCATTACTGTACAACATCTACACCAATGATCAACCAATGAACCAGAACACTGAGCGGTTCATCTATGCTGGCTTCATTACTGTACAACATCTACACCAATGACCAACCAATCAACCAGAACACTGAGCGGTTCATCTATGCTGGCTTCATTACTGTACAACATCTACACCAATGAGC
Source organism: Sepiola atlantica (assembly GCA_963556195.1). Lineage (NCBI taxonomy): Eukaryota > Metazoa > Mollusca > Cephalopoda > Sepiida > Sepiolidae > Sepiola > Sepiola atlantica. The sequence continues at coordinate 18,010,415 of OY744547.1, read as the reverse complement.
AACCAATGAACCAGAACACTGAGCGGTTCATCTATGCTGGCTTCATTACTGTACAACATCTACACCAATGAGCAACCAATGAACCAGAACACTGAGCGGTTCATCTATGCTGGCTTCATTACTGTACAACACATACACCAATGACCAACCAATGAACCAGAACACTGAGCGGTTCATCTATGCTGGCTTCATTACTGTACAACATCTACACCAATGATCAACCAATGAACCAGAACACTGAGCGGTTCATCTATGCTGGCTTCATTACTGTACAACATCTACACCAATGACCAACCAATGAACCAGAACACTGAGCGGTTCATCTATGCTGGCTTCATTACTGTACAACATCTACACCAATGAGCAACCAATGAACCAGAACACTGAGCGGTTCATCTATGTTGACAAGAGAGGATGTTTGAATCAGTAGGAACAAATCTCAGCTCAGAGTACAACAATAATGCAAAGGACTGCGTAAAAAAGTGGGAAACTGTCACATGACCACATGACACTTCAAAGACATGCATAGAAGAAGGAAGGTTTACAATACCATTATAAGCAAACAAAAAAACAAGACACATGGCCTGCATAAACCCTAACTCTAAGTCCAGGTGGCAATACGAAAAAAAGAAGACAAAAACAGTGTGCACGCCATGGGCATAACAAGACCGTTAAATTTTTAGAGACCTTCAATTTATTCATCTACCTCCCACAAGGTAAGATGTGACACAAGGTCGGGAAAGTGGGATTAGATAAGCCAGCGCTCGAGAGGTGAGCACTCTGGCCATTTAAAAATTGCCTGGGCAGCCCCGTCGGCATTCCTCGGTAGAGGCGCCTCAGACAGTAAGCAATAAACTTACTCCTCCCCAAAGATTAGGACCCGAGCTAACTTTGACCCCGTCGTTAGGGGTAGGACATGCTGGGGGTTAGGGTTAGAGTTACGGTTGGGGTCAAAGTTAGCTCGGGTTATAATCTGATGAAGTATCCAAATAAAAAATCTGCGAAGTAAATTTGCATTTGTAACTGCCTTTTTCATTCAACTGCATATCTCAGCCAAGTCCGGAATATGTCGTCAAAACTCGGGAATATCGATTAAATTCTAGGTCTATTCTGCACAAGTACCAACTATTTTTAATTTTTTTTATACTATCACATGGTTTAAGTTAAAAAAAAATGTGGGGTATCTTTAAGAATGATCAGTACAGTCGCGGACGGGGTCCAAAAAACTAACGAGAACGGGGTTATAAAAATAAATATGCAAAACAAGTGAGTTGAACCTACGTCGAGAAGAGATATTTGTCTACTTACAAATGATATTTGTTTGTATTTTTACGTACTATAAATGGGTTTTTATTAGATGTAAAAAAAATTTCTTGTTCATTTTTTACTCGTACTTTTTTCTAGACAAGATGGCGTCTTCTGCTCACTTCCTTACGAGCAAGCGCCATTTTGCTTTTGCTATGTTCGTGTGACAAAACTATTGATTTCTAATAAATAGCAGTTGAAACGGTTTAAAAATACAAACAAATATCACAGGTCAGTTTTAAATTAACTTTTATCGACGACAGTTACTTTTATTTGTTGTATATTTGTTTTTTTTTAGCGTTTTCAGCGTACTGATCATTCTTAAAGATACCCAAAATGTGATTAGATTGAAGCGGTTAGCTCCCAAAATTTCTCGTATAGTTATGTCTGATTTCCCAAGCGGTGGGAGGGCGAATCAATCCACCGTATTAATTTGTTGTCGGATTTCTTTTTTAGTACTTCTGCTGAAATAATAACGTTATTATTTAGAAACCCATTCTTAACATGGGGAAGGGGGCTTTGTTAACTATTCTGTACCTTCACCTAACAATTTAATAAACAAAAGATACTGTAAACATTTAATTTAACTTGAAAATCCTATCTAAAAAAAATATATAGCACGGTCTGTAAACTGCAGAAGTACCAAATAAATAACTAACATCAAATAATAACAAGACTAAACATGAAAAAAAAAAAAACGTTTGTTATTTTTTTTTTCTCTTTTTCATAATTTTTTCGGAAAATGGAAGCCAATCAAAAAATCAAGCGTTTTAAAGTTTGGTTGAACACCTTTTTTTGTTCTTATAGAATAAAATACATATTTAAAAACAAACAAACAATATAAATAACAACGTTCATACCTACAAGTCGAAAAAAGACGCGGATGCTGATCGTTGAAACAATACGGATGCGGTTTGAAGCGTCCTTCCGTTGTCATGGACAAAAAAAATATATATATATTTATTTAATTATAAGCAAACATATAAGTACTTCTATTAGCATAAATCTATCTAATAAATATAAAAGAATTTTTAGCAATTTCGAATTAATGATATTTTATCGCGTATATTAATACAAAGTGAAGATGATAAAATAACCCAATGGAAATCGAGGATTTTATTTGTTGCGGATTGTCTTAGCGGTTAGCGTCGGCTGCTGTTGTCATGACTACAACAGAAGTGGGGATAGTGTGGGGGGAGGGGGAAGGAGAGTGATGAATGGGGTAATTGTTAATGGCTAACCGTTTTGTTTTGTTAGGACGTTGTTAACGTGTTGCTGTTATCTGTCAATAGTCTTGCAGATTGATCAAGGTGACATATTGATTGCTTTTTTTTTATTCTGAAGCCTCGGCTCATACGTCAAATTCGGTATCGTTATGTTTGTTAACATTCTTTTATGTAATTACGTTTAATAGTTATGTATATTTGCTTGTACTTTGGACAGTTGACACAGTAAGTTAGAAAAAAAATTGTTTGGGGTCTTCAGGCGAAATTGACTTTTAACGGTCCCGTTACACTCACGTCGCGCAAATATATATTTTTTTTTTCTTTTTTAAATTTTTTTTTTTTATACTGCCGCCCGGACTTAGTGTTAGGGTTAAAGAAGAGTATATGTTTATTTTTATGACTTTTAACATATATATTTTTGGCCGGGATCAAAGTGTAGTATCTGTTCCGATGGATACCATTAACTGGTATTGTCTTGGACTTCGGGGCTTGATTTACGCCGGTCTATGGGTCTGTCCTGTGCAGTTTTAGGAGGTCCACCCTCCCAGGCTTTGCCTCCCCGCTTTGGGGAGGAGTAAGTTTATCGCTTACTGCCTAAGGCGCCCCTACTGGGGAATGCTGACGGAGATGCCCAGGCAATTTTTAATAGCCAGAGTGCTCACCTTCTCGGGCGCTGGTTTATCAAATCCCACTTTCCCAACCTTGTGTCACATCTTACCGCTGTGGGAGGTAGATAAATAAATATATTTTTATGCCAAAGTTTGACAAGAAACATTAAGTATACAATAGATTATTCGGGTCGCTAAATTTTTAGGGACCGTTGAGAGTTAATTTCCCTTGGTGGAGGGGTCGTCTCTTGGGCCTTTTATTTATTTATTATTATTATTATTTTTTTTTTATATATATATATATATGTGACAATATCTATTTTCCAACAAAAACCTGGTTTATTCAAGAAAAGAAATATACAAAAAAAAATCTATACTTTTCTTGTATACTGTGTACCAAAATTGTACTGTACCTATTCGATCCCCCTCACCCACACATGAGGGAAAAGTTCGACAATGTCGGTTTTTAATGTGGGGATAAATCAAGCTCTCCTAAACGGGGCACTCTGGATTGTGAAAATTTTATTTTTAATTGCCTCAGTCTAGGCGGGGTTTTACTCCTCGAACTGAGAACAGAAAAGATACTAAACTTTTGAAAAATTTTATTTGCAAAGACAGATAAACAAAGTTTACAAATTAAGCCCGAGGCCCTCAGAAGTGTGGGGTGCGGGGGGGGGGGGGCGTTAGTCATCCTCTGTCTTCCTTACTCTTAAGTCGACGCATTTTGACCCATTTGTCCAAGCACCGCCCCTTTCATTCTTTCACCATTTGTCCATCACTTTCACTTCAGCAATCACCACAATACCACATTTACTCTATGGACTATACTACTTAAAATATCCCGAATTGTTTCAAATTAATTTTATTTACAAAAAATACTTACAAAATATGTTTACAATTCCATGAAAAAATGATGGGGAGTGCGAAAACACCCAAAAAGAAAGAAAAATAATAAAACCAAATAAAATTAGCATCAGGTTAGTAAGTCCCTCCCAACCCTTTCTGACACTTTTTCCGTTTTTTTTAGAACCGAAAACAAGCAAGTTAATCTCTTATTGGGAGTGGAACAAGTGGGAGCAAATGAAATAGGTGAAGTTTAGGAGTGAATCGTGCCCTTCCCAAATATACATAAATTTGGGGAGGCCAAGGACAAAATAAAAGTGGAGATTGCATATCTTAGAGGAATCCACTTTGATCCTAGCCAAAAGGCCAAATTGTATGTAATATGCATTATTAGGTGAATTCCTATTTCAGTCACGTAAATTATTTAGAGTGTAATGAATGTTGGCATGCTTTGGGCATTACTCCCAAACAATTTATTCTTGCTTAAAAAATGTTTTAGTAAAAACAATGACATTAAAAACACATTTCAGCATACACGTGAGACACCGAAATAAAAACTCGACCGGAAAAATATAGTCGCCATCTTTATGAACAAGTAGAGAAAGGAGCTAGTTAAGAAAGAATAATAACTCAATTCATAATTTTATAGTTAAACGACAGGAGTTATCGTTACTCCTTAGCTAGCCACATGTACGCTGAAACTTGCTATAACTTAGTGTTTTTAATGCTACTTTTATTTGACAACCATTACACTCTACATAATTTGGGTGACTGAAATAGGAATTAACCAAGTTATCTTTCCCAAAACATGGGCACTCTAGATTGTGAGCAAATATTCAAATTTCCTCAGTCTATGAGTATTTCTCCTCCTCCTCCTCCTCCTCCTCCTCCTCCTCCTCCCCATAACTGAGGATAAAAAGGCCGGATTGGGGACTGTGTTATATGTATTCTTAACTTTTATTTCTTTCACACGACACCAAAAAAGAAATCATTAATATATATATATATATATATATATATATATATATATATAGTCATCCACATACAGACTGTTTCGCTGTTTCACAGCTCATCAGTGCGGCTAGACCAGTTAGTGCCTCACGCCGGGATTATATAGATAGATAGAGAGGGAGAGAGAGAAAGTAATAGATATATATAGATAGAGAGAGAGAGAGAGAGAAAGTAAGATAATACTTTAAACCATCTTTAACCAGTAGACTATCAGGATAAAAACAAAGCTCAATATAGTGTATAAGGCAATAATATATTATAGTGTATAAGGCAATAATATATATATATATATATATATATATATATATATATATATATATATATATATATATATATGTGTGTGTGTGTGTGTGTGTGTGTGTGTGTGTGTGTGTGTGTGTGTGTGTGTGTGTTGAAAAAGAATCATACCGGGATAACTCCTAATACAAAAGGGGGTAAAAGAGTCTGTCAGATTCACTTTGCATAAAACTAAATTAAACTAAATATAGCCCATATTACCCATCCTTAAATCTAGCAGTTTTGTTCCAAAACTCATAATGATCGATTGATTAGTTTAGGAGTGAATCCTGTACATACAAATATATAAACATATACATGTACCTAACTAAGAAAACAAAAATTAAACTAAGAATTGAATAAACACACAAAGAATACCCATTTAACATAAATAATATTATACATTAACTTGAAGGTATTTTTCAGAGTGGCAGCCATCTTGAATGGTTTATTTCTCTTAGATGGATTGAACTTTTTTTTTCTTGTTGAGAAGAAGGAGGGGGGGGTCTCCCGAAATATCAAAAGATGTTCCACCATCCCGGATTTTAGAAATATTTTAACAGTAAGTCTCATATTTACTGCTATGATACGTGAAAGATCTATTTAAAAATAAATAGATTATTGTGACGATTTATACCCAAGATACTGTCTTCGATTCTTTGATTTTGTTCATGCTCTCTTTCACCATTCCGGTTTTCTGCATTGCTATCAGCCTTCATAAATACCCACATGCATTTATATATATATATATATATATATATATATATATATATATATATATATATATATATATATTGATTTTATTCCATTAGTTGCGACAAAACAAGTTTTGTTTCATTGGCGCAAATAGCGACCAACTCATCGGGCTAGCGATGGAATTCAAATGGCATACGTTTTAACTTCACCTTAACGGGAGATTGAAAATTGAAAATACATTGGAGGGGGAGGGGGACAGAGTTGGGGCTTTGTCTATAACGGTGACATGGGACATGAGAGGGGAGGGGGGAGGATCCCAACAAGTCGTGTTTCAAATTATTGCGTGGGAAGTTTTCACGTGTTTGTGCTGTGATGATCACAAACACGTGAAAACCTCCCACACAATAATTTGAAACACGACTTGTTGGGATCCTCCCCCCTCCCCTCTCATGTCCCATGTCACCGTTATAGACAAAGCCCCAACTCTGTCCCCCTCCCCCTCCAATGTATTTTCAATTTTCAATCTCCCGTTAAGGTGAAGTTAAAACGTATGCCATTTGAATTCCATCGCTAGCCTGATGAGTTGGTCGCTATTTGCGCCAATGAAACAAAACTTGTTTTGTCGCAACTAATGGAATAAAATCAAAAAATATATATTTTGCTCTGAATTTTCATTGAGCACTCTCATAAACCCGGTTTCAACTTCCTTCGGATTCATACCCCCTGGATATTTGTAACAAGTTAATTATATATATATATATATATATATATATATATATATATCCAAGCAAGCGTTGTTGAACGTCACAGAACTTTCTCGTTTGTAAATCTTCTTCGTGAGGTTCTCAAATCGTCGAGCTATCCTTCTGGTTTCGGGTGGCAATCCGTAGAGTATTTCCCCGATTGTTCTTAATTCGGCCATTTTTTTTCGATCGCTTTCGACTTTCTCAGTCGTCTTTCATTCGCCCATAACGATACCTATAAAACATTAACTCCAGTCTTCTTATTTTAAAAAAAAAACTAATCCTGAAGACGACTAAGAAAGTCGAAAGCGCTCGAAAAAAATGACCGAATTAAGATAATCCAGGAAATACTCTACGGATTGCCACTTGAAACCAGAAGGATAGCTGGACGGTTTGAAAACCTCACGAAGAAGATTTACAAACGAGAAAGTTCCGTGACGTTCAACAACGCTTGCTTGGATAATGACTTGCTGCCTAAGTATATATATATATATATATATATATATATATATATATATATATATTCTTCATTATATTATATTATATCTAATATAAAATCTAATATGTTAAAAAAGGCAATCGAATTCTTGAACTTAGACCCATAGAACATTGCATCTGACAAGTCGAAATTTGACTCTGACTAGTGATTTTTTTTAATCCTTGCACCATGCTTTTTAAACGAAAAGTATAATTCGCTTCAGTTTCTTTCAAAAAATATGTTATCTGGATAGGAATATTTTCCAGATGAATACCACCGTTGTCATCAGTAGCAAATTTAAATTAAAATGAACCCCATCTTTGTAATCAGCAGCAAATGTATCTACTAATAGTAAATATATAAACTAATACATTCTTTCATTTATTGCTGCTAAATAACATTTAAATAATATTTTAAAAATTTCATGTAGAAAAAATATAGCAATGATTAGGAAATCTCTGGTTTCTTAAAAAGAAATTACATCACATTGCATGACATCACAAATTTTCTTTAAACAGTGTATAAATTTCCTTTGAAGGTGCTCGACTGAGCTCCAATCTCTAGCTCCTCTTTGTAAGACATTTACAGCAAGAACTCGTCTAGCTACCTGAATAGAAAAAGGCTTCATTTTCTTCCTCCATGTGCCTAGTGTCAGGCTGAATTTCCCTGGAGAAAGCTTCTTTGCAAGGACTTCCCATCAGTAGAACACGTTACTGCAGGACTGCTTCTAACTGCCCCATATGTAATCAAACTTAGTTCATTCCATTGATTGTTCCTTATCTTTCGGCTGACAACGATTCTATTTCATTAACTTTTATCCTCGAGTGGCTCTTGGCCTTGATAAGTGGTGCTTAAAAAAATTACCTTTTCTTTTATACATCAGCATTTCAGGCGTATCAAACATGGAGGTTTTTTTGTTGTTGTTATTTTTCTGTTTGTCCAAAGCTTCATAATGCCAACTATTGGTTAACGATTCATCGTCACAGTAAGTAGAAACATTCTTTTTTTTTTTTTTCAGATTTCAAAAAATAAATCTTCATTGCCACTGCTTTGTATAATTAGATTTTATAAAATAATCTATTTCTTTTATTATCATTTTTTCCATTTACTATTTCATCTTCCTCTGCGATCATCTTCTCTGTTAAGGAGTTAGTTTCCTTGTCATTTTTTTTTTAAAACACAGTCTTAGAGAATAAGTATTGACGGGATTACAAGGTCGACGCTAGCATAGTGCCGAGTATCCCATATGTATATATTTGTGTTCACAATACAAGCATGTACTAATGAAAGCAAAGTAACAAGTCGTAGACCATATATGATTCAATAAAACGTTTATTGTATGCAGAACTGATTATGACAGAGTGTTCATTAAAACATATACAAAGTGAGTGTAAGTAGGAATGATGTGTGTGTGTGTATACGTACGTATGTGTGTGCATTCGTATGTGTGAACGTAGAGAAAAGGTGTCCATTGAGAATGTCTATAGTAGAAAGTCTGAGTATTGTGTACGTATGCATGTGAGTGGAGAAAAGTTATTACATATCGCGATAGTGTCGTTGGAGGATTTGCTAAAAGCACTACAATTGCCCAGCATAGATGTTATTCTAAGTGTTGCATAGCCCCCCCCCCCCTCTGCTTGGGCCGCGGCAGTTCTCATTTTGTATACTCGTCCCGGAACGGCCGCGGCAGTTCTCATTTTGTATACTCGTCCCGGAACGGCCGCGGCAGTTCTCATTTTGTATACTCGTCCCGGAACGGCCGCGGCAGTTCTCATTTTGTATACTCGTCCCGGAACGGCCGCGGCAGTTCTCATTTTGTATACTCGTCCCGGAACGGCCGCGGCAGTTCTCATTTTGTATACTCGCCCCGGAACGGCCGCGGCAGTTCTCATTTTGTATACTCGTCCCGGAACGGCCGCGGCAGTTCTCATTTTGTATACTCGTCCCGGAACGGCCGCGGCAGTTCTCATTTTGTATACTCGTCCCGTAACGGCCGCGGCAGTTCTCATTTTGTATACTCGTCCTGGAACGGGCCGCGGCAGATCTCGTTTAAACACTCGTCATTTTTTTAACACCAAAAATCATATAGTTTGCATACCTTTAAATTTCTCGTACCCTCTCTTCTTTCCTCTACACGTGGAAGGGTGTGTCGTCTAGCGGTTGAATTCTTTCTTCTTTCTTTCTGCCGTGAACCACGCCGCTACAACAAAAATTTCATGACCGACTCCAAAGACAAACAATCTTTTAAATTTAATTTCTGTTTTATTTCAAGCGTTAGTTATCCGTCAGCTGGGAGATATTCACTAACGTCAAGAGAGAGAGCAAATTACTGCTTTCGTAATTACTTATCAATTAAGTCTTTAACCCTTCGTGGAGGGGGGGAAAGAGATCTTTCGCTTGTATTTTCCTAGGGAAATAATTCCCCTATGTATGTTGAAGACTACATCATAAAAATCACGTCTGATAGGTTCGCCTCCAAAACCCAGACTGCTAAAACTCGCTTCTCACGAAGAACGAGTGACGTCGCGGATCCCTCTGCTTCCCACGCAAAAGCCTGTGACGTCACAGAGCCTCTATCGCAGGTGCGCATTGACCCTTGATCTGAGGTCTCGTCACGCGGTGACCCTGTCACATCTGTGAACTCCGACTGTGAGAACAGGCCCTATTCTGCACTCGACTACACTAATTCACGCAAGTCAAACCAACGATTTCCAACAGATACGTCCATTCCCATAGGGCCATTATCCAACATAAGGACGAATCAGTTATCCTGGTATGGTCAGGTGGAGTTTTAACACTACTGGATAAACTGTTGTAGAAGCATAGATGTCTAAAATTGCAGAAAGTTTGGTCAGTCAAAAAAGTAATTAGACAAGACCATATAGAGTGGAATTTGGAGACAGTTGACTCATTGAACCGTGAGAACTGGAGCATGAGCTTGCGAAAAGCTTCTTTCCTCGAACTGTTTGCCTTTGGAATTCCCTCCCTGCTCCCTGTTTCCCCGACTGTACAGACATGCAGAAATTTAAATATGATGTGAACCAACATCTCGCTGCACAACTCCCCACTTAGGATGCCCCCTATAAATCTAGCCCCTAATTCACAGTGACCCCTTACGTCTCAGTGGCAATGTGCCCCCTTGTTTGGGGTGAATTAACAATAAAATTCTTAAAAGTGTCAAAAAACATCTGACCCCTGGGCAAGGAAAGAGTGACGTTAACTGAAGAGAGGGTGGGTGGGGAGCTTTTATTTTTCTAGAATGCATCCATGTAGAGCTAGTTCCCCCCCCCCCATCTCCTCATAATTTATACGCACCTACACCTACCAAGTGGGATCGCCTAGGGACACTTTTTAGCACCCCTTTCTCTTGAATTTCTAAAGAGCTTAAAAAGGGAAAGAAAGAAAACTTAACGTGAAACAAACAAGAACGATGCGTCAATTCAATTTGTGAGTTGAAAATGATATTTCAAATGCAAGGGTGACAGACTCTAGTGAAGCATGACAGACCAAGTGACCACTGAAAAAAAAGCAAGTCTCTCATAGAGATACGATGACGCATCTAGTAATATAGATAGATTTTTCTTTTCTTTTTTTTTTGTGGTGTTTGTTTTTTGAAATCACATCCGGCGAAGAACTGACCCTTAGATTAGCGTGATTAATTATTGATCTGAGCCTGATTGATCTTTCTATCCATTATGAGTGGATTAGTTTCTGATCTATTATAAGCAAATAAAGCTTATTAATTATTAATCTGAAAGCAAACTTCTTCTTCTTCTTCTTCTTCTTCTTCTTTTGTGTCTTTCTCTTTCTTTTTCTTCTCTCTCTCTTTCTTTTTGTTGTTCTTCTTCTTTTTCTTCTCTCTCTTTCTCTCTCTTTCTTCTTTTCCTCTTTATTTGTATGTCTCTTTTTTCTTCTATCTCTTTCGTCTTCTTCTTCTTCTTCTGCTCTCTCTCTCTTTATCTCTCTTCTTCTTCTCTTTCTTTTCTCTCCCTTTCTTCTTCTGTCTCTCCCTCTCTTTCTCTTTGTTGTTGTTGGTCTTCTTCTTCTTCTTCTTCTTCCTCTTCTCTCTCTCTCTCTCTCTCTCTCTCTTTCTCTCTCTTTCTTTTTCCCCCTTTATCTTTGTCTCTTTTTTCTTCTATATATTTCTCTTCTTATATCTCCTTTTCTTCTTCTTCTTCTTCTTCTTCTTCTTCTTCTTTCTTCTTCTTCTTCTTTCTTCTTTTTCTTCTTCTTCTGCTCTCTCTCTCTCTTTATCTCTCTTCTTCTCTCTCTTTTCTCTCCCTTTCTTCTTCTGTCTTTCCCTCTCTTTCTCTTTGTTGTTGTTGTTCTTCTCTCTCTCTCTCTCTCTCTCTCTCTCTCTCTCTCTCTCTCTCTCTCTCTATCTTTCTGTTTATTTTTCTTCTCTCTCTCTCTTCTTATCCCTCTCTTTCTTCTTCTCCCCTCCTCTCTCTCTCTGACTTTCTCTTTATTTTTCTTCTTTTTCTTCTGTCTTTCTCTTTCTCTCTTTCACTTTGTTGTTGTTCTTTTTCTCTTTCTCTCTCTCTCTCTTTGTTGTCGTTGTGATAGTGTTCTTCTCCTTCTTCTTCTTCTGTGATCACCCAGCAATCATTCAGGCTCCAGTGATCATAGAACATTCTGTTGTCCACTAAAAGACAATGTCGGACTTAAGTGAAATGCCTTTTCAAATCGGAGAGCGTGGGAGCTCCACACTTCTGTTTATGACGCTTTTCTATCGTCCTCAAGGTTTCTTAGCGCAGTAAACAATCTTAAATCAGGATGAAACTACTTGTACCCTGATCCCCACGGAACAGCGAATGAGACCCACAGAAACCCAAAGGTCAACCAGCCTTTAACTGACTCAAACTTCGACAGACAATGGACACATAGTGAAAAACTGTCTTGTTCTTCCACCTGTTATTAGCGAATGTCACTTTAGAGCCATTTGGTCAATCAGTACAGCTACAGAAAAAAAGAAACGAGACACTGTAGCACAGACACGTGTAACAGCTCAAGCAATTCTAGAATTACAATTTGCAGTCAACCAAGCAGATCCATCTGTAAGATGATATTTCAAGCATTGAAACTGAATTTCTGAATGCTCAGTTCTGATTGATTGGCCATGTTTTTTTGCATGGTTGGGTCCAGAATACCGTGTCGGTTGTTCTTTGCGGAAATAAAGCATGCCATCCATGGTCAAAGGTCACTCGAGGGAAAACTACAACTTAAAATCAAACCTAAAGTGGGCTAAATGCTATCCTCACTGAAGCCCTCTATCTGCCTAGCGTCAGGAGAAATTTCCATGGACAAAACTTCTCTGCGAGGGCTTCCCACCTGTGGAACACATTACTGTGGGACTGCTTGCTTGTTGACTACAACTTAGCTATTTTCAAATCGAATGTCAACAAATTCTAGTCATAAACCACTTCATAAGTAATCAAACACAGTTTATACCTTTGGGAATGGCACTGTGACTAAGTGGTTAACGACGTGGACTGAGGACCTGGGTGTGCCGGGTTCGAAACCAGTTTGTTCCACAGAAACACTTCCATCAAAACCCACACCTGACCTTGTGTCTAACCTCTTGGAGAGGAGGTAAATAAAATACCTTTGATCAATGTTGGCACTCACATAGTGTTCCTCATCTTTTCTCTCTAGACAAAGCTTCTTTACAAGGGCTTCCCACCTGTCAAACGTATTACCATAGAACTGCTTCCCTCTTGACTACAACATGGTCGTCTTCAAATCCAATGTCAACAAATGCTTGTCATAAACCGCCGTATAAGTAATCAAATGCCGTTCATACCTTTGGTCAATGTTAATACTCCCATAGTGTTCTTCATCTCTCGGCTGACAATCATTCCATATCATTAACCCTTATCCTCGAGTGGCTCTTGGCCTTGATAAGTGGTGACTCAACAGTAAAAAAAATGATCTTTTAAAATGAAAACAGACACATAACCTTTTAGAGATAGACTTTCTTGTCAGCCAGCCTTGTAAGCTTTTCCTTCCCAATTTAGCTCTTGAAGGGCTTACTTTTGGGTTAGCCTGTTTGGAGTCCAGGAGATTTAACGCTGGTGGTGGTGTTTCTTTCAGGCTTGGTTTGTCTTGAAGTGGTTCTACCTTCCTCTCTTTTTTTTTATTTTTATCATTGGCTCATTGCATCAAGTGGAGTCATGCATTCTCTGGAGCGACTTCATTAAAAAAAAATAAAAAATTTTATTTGAAAGCATTAATAATTTAGAGGAAAATGTGAAGAGTATTATTCATACATGGGGACGGTTGAGAAAGCTTTTCTAGGACCAGGATGCTTTGTTGGTGGTGTATGCCCGAAGTTGGTTGACAGTGTTTGATTGTAGTGAATACAACTGTGTGTTGAATGAATAAACAAACAGCTCTTATATGTTAGATTATGGAATAAATGATTATGTGAATCCTGCAGCCTGTTTGTGTATTTATGTGCGTGAGTTGCTGCTTATGTCAGTAAAGTAGACTTGTAAAACCATATGCCGGTCCTCGACGATCACCAACCCCAACATCCGTGCCGTGGTCTGTCTTCGTCTTCATATACTTGTCGTTCTGGCCGTGTCATCTTGGCGACTGCAAAGGGCATGTGCATTGGTTTACAAGAATACAAAAACAAAAGCAACGCAGACTCACAAGAAAAAACACAAACTCAAATACATTGTGTATAATTCTATGATTTTATATGGAAAAAGGGTTTGTTTTATTCGCCTTTATCTTATTGTTCTTGTTCTGACTGTGTCGTCTCGGCGATCGCCGAGATAACGTGCACTGGTTTACAAGTATACAAAAAACCAAACGATACAGACTCACAAGAAAAACACAAACTCCGATATATTGTGTATAAGTCAGTTGTGCTCTAGGTGTGTGTGTGTTACACCGTTGTGGAAAAGGACCCCCAAACGCTATCGTTCACATCTTAGTTAAGTTCCAGTATATCAAATAACACCTAACTGAGATAATTTGCCTGTCGAGGCCATCATTGTCGTTTGATCAAAGTCGTTTGGTCAAAGTCGTCAGCTCATCTCATCATCTGCTAAATTCCTGTTGAACTCTAACTACTTCCTCAGATCTACCCCATCTGCTCCTTTCCGCTTGTCTCCTCTCATCTAATCTCTGCCGAATTCTGACTGCTAAATATGTTTAGTTTTGAACGGAAATCCTAATGGTTCGGTATTTGTCTCAGTCACATGCAGCTGATCAGCGGAAAGCGACCATCAACTGTCAGGCATCATCACGTCTCAAGAGTTCAAAAGATTCGTCTGATGTTCCTATCACCTGTCTACTCATTTTACTTCTGATCGCCGTTCCTTTTTGTGAATCATTTCCCCCACATTCTCTGGGGTCATGGCTCTTTGGAGGTGGAGGGGCGCAGTCCATAGTATCATAGATTGTCAGCGAATCTTGATTTCTCTCACACTTGATGTGTGAGTGTTTATGATGATGGTGGGGTTACTTTCAGGCTTGGTTTGTCTTGAAAATACTCTACCTTCCTCTCCCTTTTTATTATTATGATTAGCTGATTACATCAAGTGGCTTCATGTCTTGTCTGGAGCGACTTTCATGAAAAAATTTTTTTTAATGGCCCCTCATCAATTAAAACGAGCCACGTGTCAGCTACTCCCTGAATAGCATGTATACGAAACCCACCAGCCTACTGCAGTAGAGCTGATACGAATAATAAATTGCTTGCTTACCCCAGTGATAACAGCTACCCAGTCCAGTTAAAATGCAGCCAACTTGTCTGTAATTTCTGCGGTGGAAAGGGGACAGGCCTATCACAAACAAACGGTTGTAGATAGACATCTGGGATAATTGAGTAATATGAAAATGAATAATTTTCCTGACCAATCATTAACATTTTGAGCTCACATGAGTTTTAAATTTCTGCATGTCAGTACCGTCAGGAAAACAGGGAGCAGGGAGGGAGTTCCAAAGGCCGGCAGCTCGATGAAAAGAAGTTATTCGAGTAGAAAGTTCTCCGGCATCTGAGGACCACCACAGTAGATGGATGGGATTTAGCTGATTGTCGGGTTGGTCTAGTGTATTTACGTTGAGGGGGCACCAGAGCAGCAAGTTCACCCTAACCCCTAAACCCTATTGGTAAAAAAAATCAGAATCTATTAATTTGAATTATTTTCTCATTTTTCCCAGCCATGTTGCACACAGTGTTTTAAACATTAATCTTATATCATCCTTTGATCCGGGCAACGACGGATAGCCTTTCTAGTTGATTAATAAATCTTTAAACTTTGCAAAAAGTCTTGTTCCGGCTTGTTGGGATCCAGTTAATCCTTACATTGTTGTGTTGTCATTATTAAAAAGGAAAAAAAAAATCTTCAAGAAGTTTCTAATCTTAGTAAAAGTGATAGATCGTCACGTGTGCAGTCGGTTTGTGTTCGTAATTCTTTTTTCAACTAACAAAAAAAAAAGATCGAATTTTTTTTTGTGCATTTTCATCCACAGTATCTGAAAACTAAAAAGTGAGTGTGCTTTGATATGACAGGGGCGCATGAAAAAAAGAAATGGTTCAGGAACACAAATATATATAATAATACGTTCAGGCATTTGATGTTCGTACGTACGTTATCACCTTTCACACACATTTTAAAAACTGAGATCGTCCAATTAGCAAAGATGGTGATTGGTGATTAATCTGATATCGCTAAGGTAAAAAAGTTTGAGTTTATCCATTTTAAAATGAATTGTTCCCAAATCAAATTATGTCGTCCCGTCGACTAAAACAGTTTGGCTTTTTTTAAATTTTTTTTTTTTTTAACGTAGTTCACCCCAAACAAGGCAGGCCGCCACTGTAGACATAAGGGGCTACTGAGAAGAAAGAAAATGGGAGAAGGGGGGGGGGTCAACATAAATTGTGATCTGCGCAGCGAGATGTCTGTTTACATTAATTTTAAATTCCTGCATGTCAGTACTGTCGGGAAACAGGGGGCAGGGAGGGAGTTCCAGAGGCCAGCAGCACGAGGAAAGAAGCTATTTGAGTAGAAAGCTCTCCGGCATCTGGGGACCTTAACAGTGAATGGATGGGATTTAGTTGATTGTCGAGTTGGTCTAGTGAATTTACGGCTAGGAACAAAGTGTAGTATCTGTTCTGATGCTACACTTACTTTTATCTGTTCTCGGTCAGTGAAGGAGAAATCCTTCTAGACTGAGGCGTTTTTCATTTTCATTTAAATCCAGAGTGCCCCTTTTTAGGGAGCTGGATTTCCCCACATTAAAAACCGACCATGTGTCTAGTTTTGCCCTCGTGTAGAGGTAAGTGAATAGGAGCAGTACAATTTTAAATAAATACATTTCAGAAAGTGACATTCGTTTTGTTGATTGACAATTATTTTTGCAGTAAGAAGAGAGAGAATTTTTATTGCCTCAAAGCGAATTAAATTGCTACAATTAAAAAAAAAAAAAAAATTCTGTAGTCGCAGTGGTGATGAGGTTCCCATCGTCTCTTCTCTCTTTCGTTGTCTTTTTCTTCTCAATAAAAGCTTTCGTAAACGAAATTAATAAAAAACATCATGAAGGAAAATGAATTTAGGATACAATGTTAATCACTGCCACTTCTTGTTAGCAATGCAACATTTTGTCGTTTGCAAATAGACTGCCAAGTAGAAAAGAATAGTACAGGTATTATTTACCTCCTCTTCAGGAGGTTAGGCACAAGGCCAGTTTTATCTTACTCCCACAAGGTAAGATGTGACCCACGGTCGGGGCGGCAAAGTGAGGCTTGAAAAACCAGCGTCTGGGCAGCAAAGCCTGGGAAGGTGGACCTCCTAGAACTGCACAGGACAGACCGATAGACTGGCGTAAATCAAGACCCGAAGGCCAAGACAATCCAGGTCTATAGGGTGTAGTAGGTAGACTCCAGCTACAGTAAATACACACATATAGACTGCCCACTAATGCAGTGTAGCATAGTTGGGGTGTCCTTCTCCATCCCTATGATGTCTTTCTCGATCCCTGCATTTCATCCACTTCCAAAATCAGCTGATCGAATTTCTGTAATCGCAGTGATGATGTGGCAGCCAAAGTTCCTATCTTCCTTTCCGTTGTTGTAGACGTCTTCTTCTTCTTCTTAGTAACACTTTTCATAAACGTTATTAATAAAGAAACATCGACAAATTAAATTGAGTTTTAAAAAAATCTCTTTGGAATTTTATTCTTTCTTCATAGCGTATATGTATATGCATAAAAAACCAAACCTCCTCCTCCTCCTCCTCCATGGGGGAGAGGCAGCAGCTATCATAACCCATTGTTCTCTCTCTGCTGGTTCAGTTGAAAGAGAAAGATCTTTCCTGCTCATTCGCTAAGATTTGTGGCTTTCTCTCTCTCTCTCTTTCTCTTTCTCTTTCTCTCTCTCTCTTTCTCTCTCTCTCTTTCTCTCTCTCTCTATCTCTATATTTCTATCTCTCTCTATCTCTCTCTCTCTATCTCTCTCTCTTCTCTCTCTCTTTCTCTCTCTCTATCTCTCTCTCTATATATATATATATATATCTTTCTCTCTCTCTCTCTCTATCTATCTATATATATATATATATATATATATATATATATATATATATATGTGACGTTACGACATAACCCATTGTTCTCTCTCTGCTGGTTCAATTGAAAGAGAAAGATCTTTCCTGCTCATTCTCTAAGATTTGTGGCTTTCTCTCTCTCTCTCTCTCTCTCTCTCTCTCTCTCTCTCTCTCTCTCTGTGTGTGACGCTGCGACATAACGATCGGACGATTACGGCCTATGCAGTGAACACACCACACAAAGGCAACAACAACAAGTTCACATATTCTTTCTTTTTAACTTTTGTCTTCTGCACTATTTGATATTCCGCAGAAAGGCTTTGTGGAAACTCAGAGAAGCTGCATGTGAGACGATTTTAGCTGAATCGTTGGAAAGCGTCTTTTTTTGTTCCGGTCGCTGCATAGCGGAACAGGCTTCCAGAAGCCGTGGTCAGCATACATATGGCTAAACAGTTAAAGGTAACGCTAGATGCATCGTGGTGGCTGATCTTTGGATAATTACTCTTTACTTGAGCAGCAGCGAATGCGCAGAGGTGTGTTAATGGCGTAAAACATCATCAAACAGAATTTAAATTTATTTTTCGAGAAGTTTTTTCACCCCAGTGCCAAGTACATGGTCTTCACGGGATCCATGGTCTCCACGGGTCGCTTTTGTCTTATTAAAAGAAAGTCAGCATTCTATGCCCATCAGTCTGCTTCTTGGAACAGCCTACAAGAGGGAGGTAATGACAATGTCTATCATATCAAGGTGTAAAGTCGCTTTGCTTTGCATTTCGTCAGTAGTGCCTACCAGAGGGAGGTAATGACAATGTCTATCATATCAAGGTGTAAAGTTGCCTTGGACAAAATATTCAGACAGTATATATAGATGTACACATCTTCTAACTGTGCATTTAAATGGCTTGTTGCACTTTGCTATTCTTTGCCAATAACTTTTATTTTATTTGATTTGAAAACGTGTTGCTGCACTAATAGAGAAATCGAAACAGTAAACTCACTAATTGGAAGGTGGAAAAAGCAAAACGTACGCTCACATCGTCGTCAAATCTGTTCGGATCTTTTCAGGATCTTATCTCTATCGGTGACGTACGTTTGCAAGTTTCTTATAATAAATTCCTCAATCGAAATTAAAAATTAAAAATAATAAAACGGTTACACTTTTAATATTAGTCTCAAACTTTGAATTATCAAAATAATCGCAGTCTCATTGCTAACACGACGTCTTCCACACACCTGAATAACATCTTGTTACTATATAGTACTTATTGGTAAATTTGTCGTTTCTTACATAAAATGGCGGACAACTCTGACGTAAATTAATCGTCTGTTTTTCCGACTTTACAAATGAGTAAGTAAACCCAAATAAATTGTTTTGGACTAATTTCAAATTTACTATAAATTATTTTAAAGGAAATACAGTTGCGAAATAAGTTCCAAACAGTTTATTTGGGTTTACTTACTCATTTGTGAGGCTGGAAATCAGCAGACGCCTCATTGACGTCAGAGTTGTCAGAGATTTTAGGTGGGAAACGACAAATTTATCTACTTATTTACTACCGTGGCTATTTCGGTCACATCGATATAATCTTGTAGTGACGATGCCTACCATATAAGGGTTTAAAGTCGCCCTATACAAACATTCAGACAGTATATATAGATGTACACATCTTCTAACTGTCCTTTTACATGGCTTGTTGCACTTTTACATGGCTTGTTGCACTTTACTATTTTTTTTTCCAATAAATTTGATTTGATTTGATATTTCAGATGTCCGCAGATGTAGTTGGCAGGTGGACTGTATCTCTTGCTGATGGCATCCACAAAATTGAATTTGAACATGGAACTGTTTCCGGTAAACGTGTTATTCGAGTCGATGACAAGGTAAGTTTCTTTTGTAAACCTCGTAATTTAGGTTTAATCAATAATATTTGATAAAGAAAAATGGATGAAATATCAGCAGACACTTTTAACAAATTTATTACAACTGAACACAATATAAAATAATGAGTTAATTGCCGCTGTAACGCGAGATGAAAATAAGATAGTCTGATCCGTGGTCAATGTTTTCTTTTCTCTCCCGACCAGACTATCGACAAGGGCGATAACTCTGAAATGGTCCAAGGGAGATAATTGTTTCGTTAGTTATCCCTAACAGTTTCTTTTTGTTTTTCTTTGCTTTTTTAAATCAGAATTAAATGAAAATTATAATTGGATAATTTGTGTTATTTGGATTATTTGGACTACTATTCTCACAACGTTTCGGCCGATGTAACCTCCGACTTTCTTCAGGTGCATCTTGTGAAACTTGTGTATCTTTATGTCGAACTCGGGAATCGGTATGGAATTTTGAACAGAAACCTTTTATTTAATCCACGGGGGTAGCTTGCTTTCATTCCGTCAGCCATGACCAAGTGGAAGTTTTAAGTAATTTGTAATTGTATTCTTAGTATCTTAGTAACGTTGTGAGAATAACATCCAAGATGAGAACAGTAGTACGAATTATCCAAATAATACATAGTAGTAGTGGTTGTGACTCAACGGGTCACCATTATGTGGAATCTTTATGTCCAACTCGGGAATCTATACGGAATTTCGAACGGAACCCTTTATTTATCCATAGGAGTAGATTGTTCCTGTTCTGTCAGCCATAACCAAGTAGAAGTGTTAAGTAAGTAATTCTTATTGTATTCTTAGTTTGTATCGCCTGTAGTCAGGATTGAACCTTCAACTTCCAGAAAACTGCTACTTAAAACTGACTGCTACTGAACACCTTTCCATGATGAAAATAGTAGATCGAATAATCCAAACTTAACTACCAGTGTTGTGAGATGTAGCTCTCGAATCCTTACTACCAGTGTTGTGAGATGTAGCTCCCGAATCCTTACTACCAGTGTTGTGAGATGTAGCGCTCGAATCCTTACTACCAGTGTTGTGAGATGTAGCTCTAAAATCCTTATTACCAGTGTTGTGAGATGTAGCTCTCGAATCCTTAATACCAGTGTTGTGAGATGTAGCGCTCGAATCCTTACTACCAGTGTTGTGAGATGTAGCTCTAAAATCCTTACTACCAGTGTTGTGAGATGTAGTTCTCGAATCCTTACTACCAGTGTTGTGAGATGTAGCGCTCGAATCCTTACTACCAGTGTTGTGAGATGTAGCTCTCGAATCCTTATTACCAGTGTTGTGAGATGTAGCGCTCGAATCCTTACTACCAGTGTTGTGAGATGTAGCTCTTGAATCCTTACTACCAGTGTTGTGAGATGTAGCTCTCGAATCCTTACTACCAGGGTTGTGAGATGTAGCTCTCGAATCCTTATTACCAGTGTTGTGAGATGTAGCTCTCGAATCCTTACTACCAGGGTTGTGAGATGTAGCTCTCGAATCCTTACTACCAGTGTTGTGAGATGTAGCTCTCGAATCCTTACTACCAGTGTTGTGAGATGTAGCTCTCGAATCCTTACTACCAGGGTTGTGAGATGTAGCTCTCGAATCCTTACTACCAGTGTTGTGAGATGTAGCTCTCGAATCCTTACTACCAATGTTGTGAGATGTAGCTCTAAAATCCTTACTACCAGTGTTGTGAGATGTAGCTCTTGAATCCTTACTACTAGTGTTGTGAGATGTAGCGCTCGAATCCTTACTACCAGGGTTGTGAGATGTAGCGCTCGAATCCTTACTACCAGTTTTG
>OY744547.1:17851485-17983985 GCA_963556195.1 Sepiola atlantica | reverse complement strand
GTATGTTTTGGTCCGATATATTTGATGTTTTATATACCTTTATGTATTTTTAAATATATTTTTTTATATTTTCAAAGTTTAATTTTTATTACCTGCAGTAATGTCATTGCGGTAATGGTCCTCTTAGGAGAAGATTTTCTTTGATAACTCATGTGTTAAGGACTTTAAAGAACTTTGCCTGAACATTGAACTGTAATAAAATTTGATTCGTACCTTATTTTATTCTTTCACTTTGTCTATTGCTATATATATATATATATATATATATATATATATATATATATATATATATATATATATATATATATGTGTGTGTGTGTGTGTGTGTGTATATTAATTGATTAAGTTAAAATGTGTGAATAAAGTGAACATAAAACCTAGTTTTTTAAGAGTGCTCAATACTAAGTAGAGCATTTATAAAATTACATAAACAATATTATAGCCTTATGTCAATCAACCAACGTTTCAATGCGTATTACCGCATCTTGTCAAAGGCAAAATGCAGTAATACACATTGAAACGTTGATTGATTGACGTCAGGCTATAATATTGTTTATGTAATTTATATATATATATATATATATATATATATATATATATATATAAATGATAATTTATTTCATTTTGAGTTAAAAGAACATGAATAGTTATACATATGTTATACATGTAGACAAGCAAAATATATAAATAAAGTGACCTTTTTTTACAACTATTTAATTTGGGTCACTCTATAAATAAAGTGACCTTTTTACAACTATTTAATTTGGGTCACTCTATAAATAAAGTGACCCTTTTTACAACTATTTAATTTGGGTCACTCTATAAATAAAGTGACCTTTTTTACAACTATTTAATTTGGGTCACTATAAATAAAGTGATCTTTTTTACAACTATTTAATTTGGGTCACTCTATAAATAAAGTGACCTTTTTTACAACTATTTAATTTGTGTCACTCTATAAATAAAGTGACCTTTTTTACAACTATTTAATTAGGGTCACTCTATAAATAAAGTGACCTTTTTTACAACTATTTAATTTGAGTCACTTTATAAATAAAGTGACCTTTTTTACAACTATTTAATTTGGGTCACTCTATAAATAAAGTGACCTTTTTTACAACTATTTAATTTGGGTCACTCTATAAATAAAGTGACCTTTTTTACAACTATTTAATTTGGGTCACTCTATAAATAAAGTGACCTTTTTTACAACTATTTAATTTAAGTCACTTTATAAATAAAGTGACCTTTTTTACAACTATTTAATTTGGGTCACTTAATAAATGAAGTGACCTTTTTCACAACTATTTAATTTGGGTCACTCTATAAATAAAGTGACCTTTTTTACAACTATTTAATTTGGGTCACTCTATAAATAAAGTGACCTTTTTTACAACTATTTAATTTGGGTCACTCTATAAATAAAGTGACCTTTTTTTACAACTATTTAATATGGGTCACTCTATAAAAAAGTGACTTTTTTTACAACTATTTAATTTGTGTCACTCTATAAATAAAGCGACCTTTTTTACAACTACTTTATTTGGGTCACTCTATAAATAAAGCGACCTTTTTTACAACTACTTTATTTGGGTCACTCTATAAATAAAGTGACCTTTTTTACAACTATTTAATTTGGGTCACTCTATAAATGAAGTGATCTTTTTTTACAACTATTTAATTTGGGTCACTCTATAAATAAAGTGACCTTTTTTACAATTATTTCTTCTGTAATTCCTAAATGGTCACCCATTTACGTACTGACCAGTGTCAGCGTTGTTAAACTTAGGTGATCCACTGAGTAGTGGTGTTTCAATATGATATAACCATAAGAATAATGTACGTCCATATGTTTGATCATGCATACATGTACGCAGTAATATACTTTTGCTTGTCTACATGTATAACATATGTATAACTATTCATGTTCCTTTAACTACTTTCTCTCTGTTTATACAGAAAAGGATACATTAGACGTATGGGTGAACGGGGAGAAAGCTGAGACAACGGTAAGTTGCTTATGGATCATTATTTATTTCCTGTTTAATACCTTCGTTCATTTATTTGCTAATTAATAACCGCTTATCAAGGCTAAAAGACACTTGAAGATACATATTAATGAGATAGATAGACCGTCAGTCGAACGATGAAGAATATTATGAGAGGATTGAAAATTGTAAAAAAAATGAAAAAAGTTTGATCACTTGTGGACGACGGTTTATGATATGTGTTTGTTGATTTGAAGACGACCATGTTGTATCCCGCATCAAAGTAATCCCGTAGTAACATGTTCCACAGATAGGGAAATTCTTTGCAAGAAACTTTGTTCTTGGAAATTCTTTTAGATGTTAGGCACCACGTGAAGATAGACAGGAAAGTTCTTTGCAGTTGTCATAGAAAGACCAGTAATTTATGTGAATGTTTTGGAAGGACGAACCAAAGATTGGAGATTAGTCGGATATTCTCCATGGAAATCCCTCCATACTAATACAACTCTTACTACTAATAATAAATGCTTTCTTCGGAGACGTTGGCTTTCACTTCCACGTCAGGTAAATCGTCCGACTCTGACTCTGTTTCGTCGTCACTTATCAGACTCTCTGACCTGCTCTCTGAAGACGTGCTGTCAGAATATTTCTTCGACGAGGTGACACTCTAGCATGGCTGTAAGTCCTTCATGTGTCGGGGCATTTCGTCCACCAGGATGGACTGTGGATTGATTATTTTTGTTACCAGACCCTGGCTAAATTTCGTGGTGCACCCATCATATCCACCTACTTTGCATAATCACGCGCGTACGCCCATCGCCTCGAAGTCAGACAGTTCCAGGTTCGCTCCCGCACGCAGCCACTGTTTCTTTGCAGCGGGCACATGCCAGTCGTAGGTGCTTATATCTCGGTCTCTCCACACCATCACCACACACTTCAAGCTTCAAAACGTATTTGGTAGAAGTGTACACAATTTAGTACAAAGAGCCCCTGGCATGCCAGGGTTGTCATATAAGGGTTAGGGTTAGGATTAGGGTTATATAAGGGTGGTAAAAATGAGCACTATTATTAATAATGATGGTAATACCTCCCCCAAATGGGAGTTTGTACTCATAATATGCCCCCTAAAACCCTTTAAAATTCTTCAAAGAAACTGAAATTTGGGGAATATTTATTAATTTATGTTTAATACCTATTGTTAAAATTTCACAAAATAAATATACTCTACATTCGGACCCTCCACACCTAGAAGCTGTGTTGATCGGTTACTTAGTTTAGGAGTGAATCATGTACATACAAATATATAAACATATAAACATACCTAACTTTAATACGTGTGTTCATGGATTACTTTTATGTAAGTAAAAAATAAAGTAATAAATAAATATAAAAAATTAAAATAATAACACGTTCTATTACGAGCGACTGAATGCAATATTCTGCATACTCGTTACCGCTTAGGAAGTGGAAAAATACAAGAACAATGCTGTTACTATCGCCACTAAAAACAGTTACAAATACGTAAGTTTATATAACGTATTCCTATGTAAAAGTTTTTTTATTGGTGATTCTAGCGTTTGTTTCTTTGCTACTATTGTTTTTTGTTCACTTCCTAAGTGATGCAGATTAATTTAGAAGATTGCATTATTAGTCGCCCTTAACTTTATAGGACGCATTTTTTGTTAATATATATATATTTATTAATTTTATAGGTACATAAAAGTTATCCATAGACACGTGTTTCTGGCTCATAGACAAGGATAAAACCTTCGATATTGATGTATTCATCAACGTTTCGTCTTTATTGTAAGACTTTCTCAGTATGATAATTTGAAGAAAAATGTCATGCAAGTACATCGAAGTTTTGGGTTGACATGGTGGAGAGATGAAGGAATGTAGTAGCCGTGGCTACTATGAGCGCCGGAAGCGAGTCCAGACTGTGAGAAGTCAATGGTCGCTAAAGAATGATGTAAATTATCATCCTGAGGAAGTCTTACAATAAAGACGAAACGTTAATGAATATATAAAAACTATCTCTTGTTTTTTTCTTTTTCACTTCCCATTACGTCGGATTTCTCTAATCCTTCCTTTCTCATATCTATCTATCTATCTATCTATCTATATATATATATATATATATATATATATATATATATATATAACAATATTTTAATAAATAAATATTAATTATTTCGTTTTAGATGATTTCTTTATGAGTTTAATTTATTTTTCTTTTTGCCTATTTCACGCACACACACAGTTTGAATAACCTACTAGACACCATCCTCGAGTGTCTTCGGTCTCTCTGTACAAGGGTTTGTCAGTATCAGGAAAGGTGAGAGTAATCCGACATAATGGGAAATGAAAAAAGAAAAACCAACAGAAAGTTTTTTTTATATATTCATCAACGTTTCGTCTTTATTGTAAGACTTCTTCAGGATGAGGAAAATGTCATGCAAGTACATCGAAGTTTGGGGTTGACATGGTAGAGACATGAAGGAATGTAGTAGCCGTGGCTACTATGAGCGCCAGAGAGTCCAGGCTGAGAGAAGTCAATGGTCGTGAAATAATCAAATGGATATGAAAAGCTTTGAGTATTGATTTACTCCTCTCCAGGAGTTAGGCACAAGGCCAGTTTTTATCTTACTCCCACAAGTAAGATGTGACCCAACGTCGGGTCGGGAAAGTGGGGTTTAAAAATTGCCTGCGCAGCCCCGTCGGCATTCCCCGGTAGGGGCGTCTCAGGCAGTAAGCAATAAACTTACTCCTCCACAAAGAGGGGAGGCGAAGCCTGGGAGGGTGGACCTCCTAGAACTGCACAGGACAGACCCATAGACCGGCGTAAATCAAGCCCCGAAGGCCAAGACAATACCAGTCTATGGGGTGCAGTATCCATCGGAACAGATACTACACTTTGATCTTAGCCAAAAAGCTTTGAGTAGATACGATTGAAGCAGCTATGAAATGGGGAGGGCTGAGAATATAATTGAAATTGCCTTATGATGGGAGAGGTGAAAGGGGGCTGAGATTTTTGTTGTGGTGAGGTGTGGCATGGATTTTGAGAGTTTGGGGAAAGAGGAGAAAGAGGGAAATACTGTGTGTTTCGCATGTAGGTAGTATTATAGTTGTAGAAAAACGATTTGAAGAAATGTAGACAACTTTGAAAATAGGGGGGGGGGGGTAAGAATATGATTGAAATGGTCAAAAGGGTGGGAGAGGTGAAAGCGGGGAGGTAAGATTTTTGTTGTGGTGAAGTGTGAAATTTTTTAAGGCTGGAGGGAGGGAGGGGTACTGACCAGGTGGCTATGTCAGGTCTGTAGATTGAAAGGGAAATAACTCTGTTCCTCATGCATATATGTTTATTGAAAAGATGTTTCTTAAGAATATCTATCCAAATGCTAATATAATTTCACAATTAACCCGATGCGTTTTTGTTTTCACGTTTGCAGGCTGAATTTGTAGAAAATGGCACGGAAACACATTTTGAAATCTGCAACCATTCGGCCTACATAAAGGCGAGTAGCAGCGGCAGTCGGAAATCTGGTATCATTTACACGCTGTTTGTTGATGAAGAGGAAGTTCCGACAACCTATCCGCATGTCAGTGGAACATAATAAACATCTTTTTGTTTTTATTACTTTGTGCTTTGTATTGATGACAATGCTAACAGCTTTTCAATTGGACTTCCGAAAGATCTTCCTATGAATGTGAATACACTAGACATATACATTTACAGAAAATGGAAAAATCATTATTCGTATTTATTTATTCCTTCCTTCCTTATGCCATAGCTTTTCAAAGAATGAAATCTTATCGTCAGAGGAGTGCAAACAGATAAGTTGGTAAAGGGAAATTACCAAAAGTCATATATATATATATATATATGTATATATATATATATATGTATATATATATATATGTATATATATATATATATATATGTATATATATATATATATGTATATATATATATATATATGTATATATATATATATATATGTATATATATATATATGTATATATATATATATATATGTATATATATATATATATGTATATATATATATATATATGTATATATATATATATATGTATATATATATATATATATGTATATATATATATATATATGTATATATATATATATATGTATATATATATATATATGTATATATATATATATATGTATATATATATATATATATATGTATATATATATATATATGTATATATATATATATATATATGTATATATATATATATATATATGTATATATATATATATATATATATATATATATATATATATATATGTATATATATATATATATATGTATATATATATATATATATATGTATATATATATATATATATATATATATATGTATATATATATATATATATATGTATATATATATATATATATATATATATATATATATATATATAATGAAGGAGAATGGAAAGGAATCCTGGATATTGAGCTGTATACTCTTCACAATAGGGTTTTACCTTTCCTAAAAGTTCGCTTTTAGTACACCTCTTTATATATATATATATATGTATATATATATGTATATATATATATGTATATATATATATATGTGTGTGTATATATATATGTATAAATGTGATACTTAAAAGGCAAAACAATGCAGAGGTGTGACGGATAGACACAAGTTGGAACAAATAAGGCATATAATGGTGGAACAAATTAAATAGTTTCACCCTTAATACAATGTCCCACTTAAACTTGAGTTGAGCACGGTTCTGAGGAAGGGAAGAGTTCCCGAAATATTATATCATACGGAGTTTCCACCGGACCATCTTGATACAGGTATTACATAACATTGTAACATTGTGTAGATAAACAGATATATGTGTGTTTGTGAAAAAAAAAAGTATATATATATATATATATATATATATATATATATATATATATATATATATATATATGTGCGTGTATGTATACATTGTATTAAGGGTGAAACTATTTAATTTGTTCCACCATTATATGTCTTATTTGCTCCAACTTGTGTATATCCGTCATACCTCTGCATTGTATTGCCTTCTAAGTATCACATTTCTATATACTAATAAACAATGCTTCAAGCAAACTACATAAACCTCTTATATATATATATATATAAAATGAAATAATAAAATAAGGTGTCAAGCAAATTTTATTATAATTCAAAGTTCAAGCAAAGTATCTTAACGTCCTTAGCTCATTACCTGGATCAATCTTCAGTCAACCTTCTGGATATCTTTCCTGATTATGTTTTTTAAATTGTATGACTTGGATGGATTGTATAGATTCAACAAAAAAGTATGTTTTGGGGTTGATATATTTGATGTTATATATCTTTATGTATTTTTGTATATATTTTTATATATTTTCAAAGTGTAATCTTATTACCGGTAGTAATACCACTGCGGTAATGGTCTTCTGAGGAGAAGAATTATCTTTGAAAACTCATGAGCTAAGGACGTTAAGATACTTTGCTTGAACTTTGAATTATAATAAAATTTGATTGACACCTTATTTTATTATTTCATTTTATATTATAATATTAATGCTCTATCCAGTATATCGAGCTTCAGTTTTTATCCGGATGTTTCACTAATTATAGATATTAGTTGACGCTTTATCTTTTGTTGGATTACTTAATATATATATATATATATATATATATATATATATATATATATATTAAGTAAACAATGATATGATAAATTCTACCATTAACTATATAGTTAAGAGATATATCAAAAACAAACAAAAATATTATTCAAGTTCGAACATAGATTTATTTATTTTAGATGTTCATTAGAAGAGTTTAAATCCCTTATGTCCGGACATTTCAAAGTAATAAATATACTCATTTTCAGAGGGAAACTTCTTGTAGGTTACTAAAAAAAAACTAATTTTGAAAGAAAATGCCGACTCATTTCTCAAGAAACCAACTTCAGGAAATAACTCAACACCATTTCTTTTCAAAGGTAGGAGGGAATGGCAAGAAACTCGGAAAGAGTGGTTTTACTAGTGTTCTGGAGCCCTCCTTCATTTTTTTATGGGGGGGGGGGGCGGTTTCAGTAGCGCTCTAGAACCTAATCAGTTTTATTTTTTTTCTCTCAATATGGACGGAGAAGAAAGAGGGGTTGGAAATGCAGAGGTGGAAAACAGGGGAGGGAAAAAGATTGAAAGGACAGATAGAGAGAAGTAGAGAGATAGAACGTTTAATAGAAATATGTTACACTTTTTAGTGGCCCCAGGCGACGCCGAGTAATCCTGCTAGTCTATTATATAAAGAGCAGTTGTCTGTCTGTATGTATGTATGTATGTATGTATGTATGTATGTCTATCTAAAAGGCTCAAAACTACAAAACAAAAAGTCACAAAGTTGATATAGTTTTGATCGGCGTTGCCCTAGGTGAATAATATCTCAAATTTAAAAAAAAATTCATTCTTTGGGAGTCAACTGGGCCAGGTTTCATCAGGGGGGTCGGTTTTTCAGCCATTTCCAATGTTATATATCGGAGAGTTGAATGACTTACATTATTATTATTATTATTTTCAATGCACTAAAACAAGAGAGAGGAATGAGCTGAACAGAAATGAAAGAAAAGTGGGGAAGAGGGATGTGGAAAAACAGGGAAGGAGGAAAGAGAGAAAGATAGAGAGACGGATTGAGAGAGGTAGAGAGATAGAGGTTTTAATATAACGATGTTACACAATGTTTCTTACTCTCTTCTATTTTTTTTATGGCCCCGGGCAACGCCGGCTAACCCTGCTAGTTAAGAATAAAGGAGAGAAATATTGATAATTTCATCTCGGATCTCAGGTTTTAAAGTGGCACCTAATAGAAAAAAGGGTGCGGCCTATATATAAAGTAGTAAACGAAATTATTTTTCATTTTGCAGACGATATCGGTCACTGGAAGAGTATTGACTAAAATTATCAGAATTAATAAAATATGAGATTACTTAAATAAAATACAAGCTCAAACTAATAACTACTAATTAAATTTACAATAAATAACTACTAAGCAAATTTACACATTAAAAATTGAAAATTTCAGAGACTTGAGGTTCAAACTGAGTTTAAAAAAGACAAAAATTTCCACCGAAGAAATTGCCTAACAGGGTCTCTAAAAAACGCAGCATCATAAGCTAATAAAAGAGTGATATTATTAACATCTTATTAGAATGTAGTTAATTAATTAAAGGTATTCCTAAGTTAGAGTACTGGTGCCACATCTAGAGAGGTGTCGCTTAGAGCACCCTTTCCTGCCTTGATAGAGTAAAAAAACGATTTTGAAATCTAGCGGGGGACATCCAAATTTGGGAGAGGGGCATTCAATCCTATACAAACTATCTTCCTTTCTCATATTTCTCAGTACTAGGGCTTATACTTGGGTATTTGGGGCATAACATCAAGGAGTTGGCCCCGGGCATCACCAGAGCCCCGCATGTCACTGTATGTATTGTGTTTAAAAGTTTCCTTTTTATATTAGGAGACTACTAAACTGAGGGATTATATATATATATATATATATATATATATATATATATAAAGTGGTGTACTAAAAGCGAACTTGTAGGAAAAGTGAAACCTATTGTGAAGAGTATATAGCTCAATATCCAGGATAGAGCAGGTAGATATGAAGAAGAATGAAAAGGAATTAGAGAAGCAAAAGTCAAATCATAATTCAATTCAATTGCTCAGAGCAAAGTATATTCCGCAAAAAATGCAATTTATTCAAGTTAAATTTAAGTTCTGGCTTAAGGAAAATTTAACTTGAATAAATTGAATGTTTTCCATCTCACTCTCTTCTGAGCCTGCCTGCCTGCACTTATTGGACATTTTACCCTTTGGATTTTCTATTTTCGCCGCTCCTGAAGTTGTGGCTTCTTGGAATTTAACTTTGATTCCTCTCTCACAATCTTTCGGACCTTTTAACGACCTACCTATCTACATCTCATTCTCTCCGCTGGATTTTTCGACACCGGACTTTTTAGCAATCGGACATTTGCTTGCATTCGGGCAGAATTTTGCCCTGTGTTTCTTCCCCCTACAACTTTTATTTTATTTTTTCAAATTTTAAATCTTGGCCTTTGCCAACTTATCTATCCCAGCGACTTCCTCTGATGATAAGATTTTGATCTTTGAAAAGCCTGGCTTAAGGAAAATTTAACTTGAATAAATTGCCTTTTTTGCGGAATATACCTTGCTCTGAGCAATTGAATTGAATTATGATTTGACTTTTGCTTCTCTAATTCCTTTCCATTCTTCTTCATTATATATATATATATATATATATATATATATATATATATATATATATATATATATATTAGTCTCGGAAGTTTCTCAACCATTAAAACTATATTAAAAAAAAAAATTAAAAAAAAACTTATAGTCCCAAGTCTTCCAGTGGAAAATCACTCATGTAAGTCAATTTATTTTTTACAGTTATTATATTAGTTTATTTCTAACACTATTTGAAGGGATCATCAGTTGTTTACCATGAAAAACTGTTTCGGAAATTTAATATATATATATATATATATATATATATATATATATATATATATATATATATATAAACTTTATAGTTGCATTCCAATGACCGTAGGAAAAATCAATCCCAAACCATAATTTTTATTTATTGCTTCAATTTCTTTATTTTCATATTTCAACGAATACTTGTATTTCTTCTTCGTCTCCCCAAACAATTTTTTAAATTTATTTTTTTCCAAATTTAATACTTTTTCTTACACACGTTTCACAGCAAAGTCAAAATAAATATATAGTGTTTAGTTTTAACTTTGCTGGTCATCAGATCAATAGTTCCTTTAATGGTAATAGGAAAATATATTATCCCAAAAATAGAATAAAGGAAGAAGAAAAAAAATTAAAAAGAAGTCTTATAAAAAATAACTTGAAAAATGGTGACAAAAATCCAATAAAAAAAACCTTGCTCCCGATATTCTACTTTTTTAGGCGATTACATGTGAACACCCTGAAAAACTTTGGGGAAAAGAACTCCCAAAATAAACGATTATTTTAAAATTTTAAGTGGTAGATCAGTGTCACATATAGATTTAACGTAAAATGATCCCCCGTTTCTGTGACATTCTAGCGTTTTAGGCAGGTTAGGCAAATTTTTTTGCTATAGGAGATACATTCTGTGTGTTTTTTTTTTGGGGGGGGGGGTCTAAGTTTTTCAGGGTGTTCACATGTAATCGCCTAAAAGAAAGCTGAAGGTGTTAATCTATAAATTAACTGAATATTAAATATCGCATTGTATTGGAAATGAAAAAGGAACACATAGTGTTGATATTTTGATTGCAAAGATTGGCATATAAAATGATTGAAGTTAATTATACGAGCGAATCAGATTAGAGAGAGAGAGAGAGATGGGTAGGTCATAAAGTGATTGAAGTTAATCATGTAAGTGAGCGAATCATACTGATGAAGTTGATGGTTGGTGAGAAAATATTCATAACTATATCTGTTTATGTCCATCGATTTACAGATTAGAGAGAGAGAGAGAGATGGGTAGATCATAAAGTGATTGAAGTTAATCATGTAAGTGAGCGAATCATACTGATGAAGTTGATGGTTGGTGAGGAAATATTCATAACTATATCTGTTTATGTCCAACGATTTACAGATTAGAGAGAGAGAGATGGGTAGATCATTAAGTGATTGAAGTTAATCATGTAAGTGAGCGAATCATACTGATGAAGTTGATGGTGAGAAAATATTCATAACTATATCTGTTTATGTCAAACGATTTACAGATTAGAGAGAGAGAGAGATGGGTAGATCATAAAGTGATTGAAGTTAATCATGTGAGCGAATCATACTGATGAAGTTGATGGTTGGTGAGAAAATATTCATAACTATATCTGTTTATGTCCAACGATTTACAGATTAGAGAGAGAGAGAGATGGCTAGATCATAAAGTGATTGAAGTTAATCATGTAAGTGAGCGAATCATACTGATGGAGTTGATGGTTGGTGAGAAAATATCATAACTATATCTGTTTATGTCCAATGATTTACAGATTAGAGAGAGAGAGATGGGTAAATCATAAAGTGATTGAAGTTAATCATGTGAGCGAATCATACTGATGAAGTTGATGGTTGGTAAGAAAATATTCATAACTATATCTGTTTATGTCCAACGATTTACAGATTAGAGAGAGAGAGAGATGGGTAGATCATAAAGTGATTGAAGTTAATCATGTAAGTGAGCGAATCATACTGATGAAGTTGATGGTTGGTGAGAAAATATTCATAACTATATCTGTTTATGTCCAATGATTTACAGATTAGAGAGAGAGAGAGATGGGTAGATCATAAAGTGATTGAAGTTAATCATGTAAGTGAGCGAATCATACTGATGAAGTTGATGGTTGGTGAGAAAATATTCATAACTATATCTGTTTATGTCCAACGATTTACAGATTAGAGAGAGAGAGAGATGGCTAGATCATAAAGTGATTGAAGTTAATCATGTAAGTGAGCGAATCATACTGATGGAGTTGATGGTTGGTGAGAAAATATCATAACTATATCTGTTTATGTCCAATGATTTACAGATTAGAGAGAGAGAGAGATGGGTAGATCATAAAGTGATTGAAGTTAATCATGTAAGTGAGCGAATCATACTGATGAAGTTGATGGTTGGTGAGAAAATATTCATAACTATATCTGTTTATGTCCAACGATTTACAGATTAGAGAGAGAGAGAGATGGCTAGATCATAAAGTGATTGAAGTTTATCATGTAAGTGAGCGAATCATACTTATGAAGTTGATGGTTGGTGAGAAAATATTCATAACTATATCTGTTTATGTCCAACGATTTACAGATTAGAGAGAGAGAGAGATGGGTAGATCATAAAGTGATTGAAGTTTATCATGTAAGTGAGCGAATCATACTGATGAAGTTGATGGTTGATGAGAAAATATTCATAACTATATCTGTTTATGTCCAACGATTTACAAATAAGAAGGAGAGAGAGGGATAGATGGGTAGATCATAAAGTGATTGAAGTTAATCATGTAAGTGAGCGAATCATACTGATGAAGTTGATGGTTGGTGAGAACATATTCATAACTATATCTGTTTATGTCAAACGATTTACAGATTAGAGAGAGAGAGAGAGATGGGTAGATCATAAAGTGATTGAAGTTAATCATGTAAGTGAGCGAATCATACTGATGAAGTTGATGGTTGGTGAGAAAATATTCATAACTATATCTGTTTATGTCCAACGATTTACAGATTAGAGAGAGAGAGAGATGGGTAGATCATAAAGTGATTGAAGTTAATCATGTAAGTGAGCGAATCATACTGATGAAGTTGATGGTTGGTGAGAAAATATTCATAACTATATCTGTTTATGTCCCACGATTTACAGATTAGAGAGAGAGAGAGAGAGATGGGTAGATCATAAAGTGATTCAAGTTAATCATGTAAGTGAGCGAATCATACTGATGAAGTTGATGGTTGGTGAGAAAATTTTCATAGCAATTTCTGTTTATATTTAACGATTTACAGATTAAAGAGAGAGAGAGATGGGTAGATCATAAAGTGATTGAAGTTAATCATTTAAGTGAGCGAATCATACTGATGAAGTTGATGGTTGGTGAGAAAATATTAATAACTATATCTGTTTATGTCCAACGATTTACAGATTAGAGAGACAGAGAGATGGGTAGATCATAAAGTGATTGAAGTTAATCATGTAAGTGAGCGAATCATACTGATGAAGTTGATGGTTGGTGAGAAAATATTCATAACTATATCTGTTTATGTCCAACGATTTACAGATTAGAGAGAGAGAGAGAGATGGGTAGATCATAAAGTGATTGAAGTTAATCATGTAAGTGAGCGAATAATACTGATGAAGTTGATGGTTAGTGAGAAAGTTTTCATAGCAATTTCTGTTTATGTCCAACGATTTACAGATTAGAGAGAGAGAGAGAGATGGGTAGATCATAAAGTGATTGAAGTTAATCATGTAAGTGAGTGAATCATACTGATGAAGTTGATGGTTGGTGAGAAAATATTCATAACTATATCTGTTTATGTCCAACGATTTACAGATTAGAGAGAGAGAGAGAGATGGGTAGATCATAAAGTGATTGAAGTTAATCATGTAAGTGAGCGAATAATACTGATGAAGTTGATGGTTAGTGAGAAAGTTTTCATAGCAATTTCTGTTTATGTCCAACGATTTACAGATTAGAGAGAGAGAGAGATGGGTAGATCATAAAGTGATTGAAGTTAATCATGTAAGTGAGCGAATCATACTGATGAAGTTGATGGTTAGTGAGAAAGTTTTCATAGCAATTTCTGTTTATGTCCAACGATTTACAGATTAGAGAGAGAGAGAGAGATGGGTAGATCATAAAGTGATTGAAGTTAATCATGTAAGTGAGCGAATCATACTTATGAAGTTGATGGTTGGTGAGAAAATATTCATAACTATATCTGTTTATGTCCAACGATTTACAGATTAGAGAGAGAGAGAGAGATGGGTAGATTATAAAGTGATTGAAGTTAATCATGTAAGTCAGCGAATCATACTGATGAAGTTGATGGTTGGTGAGAAAATATTCATAACTATATCTGTTTATGTCCAACGATTTACAGATTAGATAGAGAGAGAGATGGGTAGATCATAAAGTGATTGAAGTTAATCATGTAAGTGAGCGAATCATACTGATGAAGTTGATGGTTGGTGAGAAAATATTCATAACTATATCTGTTTATGTCCGACGATTTACAGATTAGAGAGAGAGAGAGAGAGAGAGATGGGTAGATCATAAAGTGATTGAAGTTAATCATGTAAGTGAGCGAATCATACTGATGAAGTTGATGGTTGGTGAGAAAATATTCATAACTATATCTGTTTATGTCCAACGATTTACAGATTAGAGAGAGAGAGAGATGGGTAGATCATAAAGTGATTGAAGTTAATCATGTAAGTGAGCGAATCATACTGATGAAGTTGATGGTTGGTGAGAAAATATTCATAACTATATCTGTTTATGTCCAACGATTTACAGATTAGAGAGAGAGAGAGAGAGAGAGATGGGTAGATCATAAAGTGATTCAAGTTAATCATGTAAGTGAGCGAATCATACTGATGAAGTTGATGGTTGGTGAGAAAATATTCATAACTATATCTGTTTATGTCCAACGATTTACAGATTAGAGAGAGAGAGAGATGGGTAGATCATAAAGTGATTGAAGTTAATCATGTAAGTGAGCGAATCATACTGATGAAGTTGATGGTTGGTGAGAAAATATTCATAACTATATCTGTTTATGTCCCACGATTTACAGATTAGAGAGAGAGA
The DNA here is from genome assembly GCA_963556195.1 of Sepiola atlantica. Lineage (NCBI taxonomy): Eukaryota > Metazoa > Mollusca > Cephalopoda > Sepiida > Sepiolidae > Sepiola > Sepiola atlantica. The sequence goes on along the minus strand of OY744547.1, from coordinate 17,968,607 downwards.
GAGAGATGGGTAGATCATAAAGTGATTCAAGTTAATCATGTAAGTGAGCGAATCATACTGATGAAGTTGATGGTTGGTGAGAAAATTTTCATAGCAATTTCTGTTTATGTTTAACGATTTACAGATTAGAGAGAGAGAGAGAGATGGGTAGATTATAAAGTGATTGAAGTTAATCATTTAAGTGAGCGAATCATACTTATGAAGTTGATGGTTGGTGAGAAAATATTCATAACTATATCTGTTTATGTCCAACGATTTACAGATTAGAGAGAGAGAGAGAGAGAGATGGGTAGATTATAAAGTGATTGAAGTTAATCATGTAAGTGAGCGAATCATACTGATGAAGTTGATGGTTGGTGAGAAAATATTCATAACTATATCTGTTTATGTCCAACGATTTACAGATTAGAGAGAGAGAGAGAGAGAGATGGGTAGATTATAAAGTGATTGAAGTTAATCATGTAAGTGAGCGAATCATACTGATGAAGTTGATGGTTGGTGAGAAAATATTCATAACTATATCTGTTTATGTCCAACGATTTACAGATTAGAGAGAGAGAGAGAGAGATGGGTAGATCATAAAGTGATTGAAGTTAATCATGTAAGTGAGCGAATCATACTGATGAAGTTGATGGTTGGTGAGAAAACTTTCATAGCAATTTCTGTTTATGTCCAACGATTTACAGATTAGAGAGAGAGAGAGATGGGTAGATCATAAAGTGATTGAAGTTAATCATGTAAGTGAGCGAATCATACTGATGAAGTTGATGGTTGGTGAGAAAATATTCATAACTATATCTGTTTATGTCAAACGATTTACAGATTAGAGAGAGAGAGAGAGATGGGTAGATCATAAAGTGATTGAAGTTAATCATGTAAGTGAGCGAATCATACTGATGAAGTTGATGGTTGGTGAGAAAATATTCATAACTATATCTGTTTATGTCCAACGATTTACAGATTAGAGAGAGAGAGAGAGAGATGGGTAGATCATAAAGTGATTGAAGTTAATCATGTAAGTGAGCGAATCATACTGATGAAGTTGATGGTTGGTGAGAAAACTTTCATAGCAATTTCTGTTTATGTTTAACGATTTACAGATAAGAGAGAGAGAGAGAGATGGGTAGATCATAAAGTGATTGAAGTTAATCATGTAAGTGAGCGAATCATACTGATGAAGTTGATGGTTGGTGAGAAAATATTCATAACTATATCTGTTTATGTCAAACGATTTACAGATTAGAGAGAGAGAGAGAGATGGGTAGATCATAAAGTGATTGAAGTTAATCATGTAAGTGAGCGAATCATACTGATGAAGTTGATGGTTGGTGAGAAAATATTCATAACTATATCTGTTTATGTCCAACGATTTACAGATTAGAGAGAGAGAGAGAGAGATGGGTAGATCATAAAGTGATTGAAGTTAATCATGTAAGTGAGCGAATCATACTGATGAAGTTGATGGTTGGTGAGAAAACTTTCATAGCAATTTCTGTTTATGTTTAACGATTTACAGATAAGAGAGAGAGAGAGAGATGGGTAGATCATAAAGTGATTGAAGTTAATCATGTAAGTGAGCGAATCATACTGATGAAGTTGATGGTTGGTGAGAAAATATTCATAACTATATCTGTTTATGTCAAACGATTTACAGATTAGAGAGAGAGAGAGAGATGGGTAGATCATAAAGTGATTGAAGTTAATCATGTAAGTGAGCGAATCATACTGATGAAGTTGATGGTTGGTGAGAAAATATTCATAACTATATCTGTTTATGTCCAACGATTTACAGATTAGAGAGAGAGAGAGAGAGATGGGTAGATCATAAAGTGATTGAAGTTAATCATGTAAGTGAGCGAATCATACTGATGAAGTTGATGGTTGGTGAGAAAACTTTCATAGCAATTTCTGTTTATGTTTAACGATTTACAGATAAGAGAGAGAGAGAGATGGGTAGATCATAAAGTGATTGAAGTTAATCATGTAAGTGAGCGAATCATACTGATGAAGTTGATGGTTGGTGAGAAAATTTTCATAGCAATTTCTGTTTATATTTAACGATTTACAGATTAAAGAGAGAGAGAGATGGGTAGATCATAAAGTGATTGAAGTTAATCATTTAAGTGAGCGAATCATACTGATGAAGTTGATGGTTGGTGAGAAAATATTAATAACTATATCTGTTTATGTCCAACGATTTACAGATTAGAGAGACAGAGAGATGGGTAGATTATAAAGTGATTGAAGTTAATCATGTAAGTGAGTGAATCATACTGATGAAGTTGATGGTTGGTGAGAAAATATTCATAACTATATCTGTTTATGTCCAACGATTTACAGATTAGAGAGAGAGAGAGATGGGTAGATCATAAAGTGATTGAAGTTAATCATGTAAGTGAGCGAATCATACTGATGAAGTTGATGGTTAGTGAGAAAGTTTTCATAGCAATTTCTGTTTATGTACAACGATTTACAGATTAGAGAGAGAGAGAGATGGGTAGATCATAAAGTGATTGAAGTTAATCATGTAAGTGAGCGAATCATACTGATGAAGTTGATGGTTGGTGAGAAAGTTTTCATAGCAATTTCTGTTTATGTCCAACGATTTACAGATTAGAGAGAGAGAGAGAGATGGGTAGATCATAAAGTGATTGAAGTTAATCATTTAAGTGAGCGAATCATACTTATGAAGTTGATGGTTGGTGAGAAAATATGAATAACTATATCTGTTTATGTCCAACGATTTACAGATTAGAGAGAGAGAGAGAGATGGGTAGATTATAAAGTGATTGAAGTTAATCATGTAAGTGAGCGAATCATACTGATGAAGTTGATGGTTGGTGAGAAAATATTCATAACTATATCTGTTTATGTCCAACGATTTACAGATTAGATAGAGAGAGAGATGGGTAGATCATAAAGTGATTGAAGTTAATCATGTAAGTGAGCGAATCATACTGATGAAGTTGATGGTTGGTGAGAAAATATTCATAACTATATCTGTTTATGTCCAACGATTTACAGATTAGAGAGAGAGAGAGAGAGAGAGAGAGATGGGTAGATCATAAAGTGATTGAAGTTAATCATGTAAGTGAGCGAATCATACTGATGAAGTTGATGGTTGGTGAGAAAATATTCATAACTATATCTGTTTATGTCCAACGATTTACAGATTAGAGAGAGAGAGAGATGGGTAGATCATAAAGTGATTGAAGTTAATCATGTAAGTGAGCGAATCATACTTATGAAGTTGATGGTTGGTGAGAAAATATTCATAACTATATCTGTTTATGTCCAACGATTTACAGATTAGAGAGAGAGAGAGAGAGAGAGATGGGTAGATCATAAAGTGATTCAAGTTAATCATGTAAGTGAGCGAATCATACTGATGAAGTTGATGGTTGGTGAGAAAATATTCATAACTATATCTGTTTATGTCCAACGATTTACAGATTAGAGAGAGAGAGAGATGGGTAGATCATAAAGTGATTGAAGTTAATCATGTAAGTGAGCGAATCATACTGATGAAGTTGATGGTTGGTGAGAAAATATTCATAACTATATCTGTTTATGTCCCACGATTTACAGATTAGAGAGAGAGAGAGAGATGGGTAGATCATAAAGTGATTCAAGTTAATCATGTAAGTGAGCGAATCATACTGATGAAGTTGATGGTTGGTGAGAAAATTTTCATAGCAATTTCTGTTTATGTTTAACGATTTACAGATTAGAGAGAGAGAGAGATGGGTAGATCATAAAGTGATTGAAGTTAATCATTTAAGTGAGCGAATCATACTGATGAAGTTGATGGTTGGTGAGAAAATATTCATAACTATATCTGTTTATGTCCAACGATTTACAGATTAGAGAGAGAGAGAGAGATGGGTAGATCATAAAGTGATTGAAGTTAATCATGTAAGTGAGCGAATCATACTGATGAAGTTGATGGTTGGTGAGAAAATATTCATAACTATATCTGTTTATGTCCAACGATTTACAGATTAGAGAGAGAGAGAGAGAGAGAGAGAGAGAGAGAGAGATGGGTAGATCATAAAGTGATTGAAGTTAATCATGTAAGTGAGCGAATCATACTGATGAAGTTGATGGTTGGTGAGAAAATATTCATAACTATATCTGTTTATGTCCAACGATTTACAGATTAGAGAGAGAGAGAGATGGGTAGATCATAAAGTGATTGAAGTTAATCATGTAAGTGAGCGAATCATACTTATGAAGTTGATGGTTGGTGAGAAAATATTCATAACTATATCTGTTTATGTTTAACGATTTACAGATTAGAGAGAGAGAGAGATGGGTAGATCATAAAGTGATTGAAGTTAATCATGTAAGTGAGCGAATCATACTGATGAAGTTGATGGTTGGTGAGAAAATATTCATAACTATATCTGTTTATGTCCAACGATTTACAGATTAGAGAGAGAGAGAGATGGGTAGATCATAAAGTGATTCAAGTTAATCATGTAAGTGAGCGAATCATACTGATGAAGTTGATGGTTGGTGAGAAAATTTTCATAGCAATTTCTGTTTATGTTTAACGATTTACAGATTAGAGAGAGAGAGAGATGGGTAGATCATAAAGTGATTGAAGTTAATCATGTAAGTGAGCGAATCATACTGATGAAGTTGATGGTTGGTGAGAAAATATTCATAACTATATCTGTTTATGTCCAACGATTTACAGATTAGAGAGAGAGAGAGATGGGTAGATCATAAAGTGATTGAAGTTAATCATGTAAGTGAGCGAATCATACTGATGAAGTTGATGGTTGGTGAGAAAATATTCACAACTATATCTGTTTATGCACCACTTTTATGTGGCTTGAGTGAAGATGCGAAAGATGAGTTTTATGACAGGCTATTTGCAGTAACTAGTAAGGTTGATGAGGATGAAGTACTTACTGTGGCAGAAGATTTGAATGGTCATGTCGGAAAGACCCTTGGTGATTTTGAGCGTGTACATGGAGGAAATGGATATGGTGATAGGAATACAGAGGGAGAAAGAATTTTAGCATTTGGCCTTGTAATGGACATGTGGCTTGCAAACACCTTTTTAGGAAAAAGGAAAGTCATCTCGTTACGTATGAATCTGGCACAGCAAATAGTCAAGTAGATTATCTGCTGGTAAGGAAAAAGGACAGAAAGCTCTTAAGTTATGTGAAAGTAATACCCGGTGAAGAAATTGTGACACAGCACAAACCGGTTATTTGCAATTTCACACTGAAGAAACCTCTATCAGGCAAAGAGAAAGTTTATCCCCAGAAGAAAAGGTGTGAAAGTCGAATGAAGAACACGTGAAACATGAGTTTATAGAACAAGTGATGACGTGTTCAGCTACTAGATCCACTACAGAAAGTTTGGAAGAACAGTGGAAGAACAGTGGAAGAACAGTGGAAGAACAGTGGAAGACGCTGAAGGATACACTGTTAAAGGTAACAGACCAGACTTGTGGGTGTATGGAAGGGCCCCCAAGGCATAGGATAACATGGTGGTGGAATAAGGAAGTTGAAAAGTGTATCAAAGAAAAGCGGAAACGAAAGAGTCCATGGATAAAAGGTTTAGCGAATAAGGATATATATCTGGAGGAAAAGCGGGAAGCAAGAAGAAAAATATACAAAGCCAATAAAGAAGCTGAGCAAGCCAGGTTTCCAGATATACTACGAAGGGATGACCAAAAGAATTAAGTATTCAGAATAGTTAAACAGATGGCAAAGACAAATATGGATATTGTTGGAGAGAAGTGCATTTGAAATGACAATAGAGTGCCAGAAACAAATGAACAGGACAAGAGGGATGCTTGGAAATGCCACTATAAGAAATTGTTGAATACTGAGTTTTCATGGAACCGTGACAATCTAGAAGTTGCAGAAGCAGTATCTGGTCCAGCTATAAGAATTGAGAAAGAAATGGTACAGGAATGGTGAGTAAGATGAAGAAGAGTACAGCTGGAGGACCCTCAGCCATTGTTGGAGAAATGTCGAAGGCTGTGGGTGAAACAGGCATCGAGATGATCACAAACTTGACAAATCAAACCATAAAAGATTAGGTTATCCCGAAGAATGAGAACTTAGTACAATTGTCAACTGTTAAAAAGGAAAAGGGGAAGTCACTAGATAGAGGTAATTACAGAGGCTTAAAGTTGATGGATCAAGTTGATGGATCAAGTTGATGGATCAGGTCCTGAAAGTGATTGAGAGAATAATTAAGCAGCAAATAAGAAGTCAGATAAGCAGAGATGAAATGCAGTTTGGTTGTATGCCTGGGCAAAGTACCGCTGGTGCTATGTTTATCCTGAAACAAATGCAAGAGAAGTACCGTGATACCTTTTGGGGGATACTAAATTTTGCATGGAGATAAATGATATGAGAATGATCCGATAGTTGCATAATGTGAGTCTTAAAGTATAGGGAGATGTGTGTAGAACAAAAGACTTCAATGGTTTGGTCACATTAAAAGAATGAATGAGAGTAGATGTAGAACAGTTGAGGTAGCAGGTTCAGTTCACAGAGGAAAGCCAAAGAAAACATGGGAGGAAGTGATAAGAATGGACTTGAGAGAAAGAGGGATAAATAAAGACCTGTCCAGAGATAGGTTAGTTTCAAAATCAATTTCTAGAAGATGTCCAATGCATGTCATCATGTACAACGGGCGATAAACCAAATATGATAATGAAGATGGCTCTCCACATGGTAGACTGAAAGAATTATCGAAACTCAGTATTACACAATTAAACTAATTTCTTTTTATCACATCCTGAAAGTCAATCTTTGTTAGTCTATATTCGGCCAAAGAGAAAAAAAGAGATCGATTCTAATTTTGTTTTTATTTTTTTTCCCATGCATTGATATTGATATTATGTTTTGGAATGTTTTAGATGAGTATTGATAATTTGGATTATTCAGACTACTGATCTCATCTGGATGTTATTCTCACACTTCAACTGATATACTCTCCGACTTTCTTCAGGTGCATCTTGTAACGCTCGGGAATCTGTATCGAATTTTAAATGGAACCCTTTACTTAAAGTTTGACATAAAGATTCCCAAGTTTGATAAGATATACCTGAAGATCGGAGGTTACATCGTCCGGAACTTTGTGACAATAACACCTAAGATGAGAATAGTAGTCCGAATAATCCAAATCTATCACTTGACTTTTAAGTATGTTTGTTTTTTGTTTGTGCACTCTGTAACTTTATGTTCACATCCTGTTTTAAAGGTCAGTCTTGTATTGTATTATATTCCGCTTTCATCTGAACGAGTCTTCTGGTTCTGAACACCCTCCTCGGTGCACACGTTACAAAACACATGCATCAATACATTTACATTTCCCTAGATTATCATTGCAAAGTGACCTCACCAGTTTCAACGGAACTCGAACTCGACTTCTAAATTTGACAACCTACCAAGATGAGCACTATCACCCTTGCACCTTTTAATCTACAAAAGCCAAATATTGTATGTCTACTGCGTCAAATAAATAAACTGCTTGTGTATTAGTTGCATGTTTCGGACTGTTCTTCTTACCTTTGTTGTTGTTATGTTCACGTTTCAGCTTTCGTACTCTATGGCCTTCTTCAGGTACTTTTGATGGTAATCAGTAACCTTTCGCGAATTTCAAACTGAACCCATTATTTTGATTGATACTTCTGCAGTTTACAGACCGTGCTATTTTTTAGATAGGATTTTTAAGTTAGATTAAATTTTGATGGAATTTAAACTTCCGAATTTTCCAAATTTGATATATCTTTGATAATATATCTATGTAACTTTCAGTCTGATCAGATAAATATTTTTTTGAGTTATCAACGATTCCATGGCATAAGTTTGGGAATATTTTATACAATATGGAGAAGTAAGGCCCAGATAAGACTTTGGCGCACCTACATCTATTAACCCAAGGGTTCTCATTCATTCTTTCAGTGTGACCAAACCCCCAAAACGTCTCTTGTTCTCCACACATCTCCATATACGGTCCGGTTTAAAAATCATTTTGTATCATTTCCCTCCATGCAACGCATGTCCTCAACCTTTACTGGCCAGGTTTCACATCTATACATATATACACATGCCCGATAGACTCTTCCTTTGGTCGATAGTGGTAATGCTCTGCAATTTAGTAATTAGAAGTTCCCTGAACTTACTCCATCCAACCCTAACCTTGCAATCAAACCAACACCAGCTCTTCCCTATGCTCCAATCGTATCACTAAGATAACAAAACTTTCGAACAATGTCAATAACCTCACTGTCCAAATATACTTTCTCCATATCTGAGTTCTCATCCATCTTCATTGTCTTACACACAAACTAGATATCATCTTTCAACCTATCTGTAATCCCACTGCATTTCTTATTTACCCAATGCTTAGAAGTACAACAGAAGATCGAGTTGCTCCCAACTCCCTTTCTATAAACTGAGCAACGGAACTTTCCACTTTCTCTGGGCTTTCCAACACTACAACCACTGATCATCTAGTCTTGGTAACATCCACTCTCGGACTTTCCATAGCATTCCACCAAGTCTCCAACTTAATAAGTAGATCTTCCATTGTTTCATCGGCAAGCACTAAATCATCAGCGTAAAGCATCTCTTCCAGACAATCCATGCAAAACTCCCTGGACAATGCTTCTAATACACAAATGAAAAACAATGGACAAGTTGCACCTAAATAGCATTTAAGCTGACATATCAAATTTTGATTCTGACTAGCCAATTCACAGTTTTTTATTGTTGTACCACGTTATTGGCATTATAATAACATACTTCACTACAGTTTATTTAAAAAATTATGTCTTCCCACCCGGACTTCTACTAATATGGAAACATTTTTCAATTATAAGCGAACAATCAAAATCATCAAGGGGAATAACTTACAGATGAGAACTAAATCTTACACGCAGATTAGCAAACAAACGCTGGGTGAAATATTTCTACTCACTAATTCCTAAAGAATTTTCCATAGCTTTCTTTCAAGTGTTTGTGGGATGATTTGTTTGCGGTTTGAGGTCTTTATGAAACCAGGTACCACTTTTACATAACGAGGACCGTGTTTGAATGGAAAAGTTTGAGTGACATTTAAGGGTCAAAGGTGACCCCCAAATGAAAGTCAATGAAACCATGTGACTTTTGGGTGAAGATTTTCAGTCTCTTTTCCGCCGACACTACAACCAGAGAAGACGTGCCTAGGAAACTGTCCCTAGTCGGTTGGGGGCACACAATTCAGCTAGGTATAGCGAGACGAGCTATCCGTCTTTCTCTCTCTATGCAAGCAGCCGTCCCTACGATTTTTTCTGTGATTGTCTATCTCTTTTTAAATAAGCCTTTTTATAAATCAACGTTGGTGTCCGAGTGGTTTTGTGGCCACAGACAAGCAAGAACCTGGGTTCCTTGTATGGAGTACTGTTTTCATATTTGGGCTGGTGAATCTCTGTCCCATTTGAGAGTTTTTGATAAGGTTCAGAAGCGTATCTGTAATTTAATTGGCCCCCACCCTCAAGTGGCTTCATGCCTTGTCTGGAGCGATTTCCCTAAAAAAATGAAAAACTGGTACATCAGTAAGTGAAACCATAATATTGTCAAATATTGTACTAGGACGGTGATGTGACTCTTCATGCTGACTTAGAAAGAATGGCTCCAAATACTAAATCTGTTCTCACTTGGGGAGTGGTAAATGCGAGGGGACTTGATATATCAGCATCAACTGGAATTTAAATTGACCTTTTGAGGAGTTTTTCACCCAGCAGCAAGTCGCAGAGTCAATGGGAACCCACAAAAGGTGTAACACCTTTGCTTTCATCTCAATAAAAAAAAGACAGCATTCTTCGTACGTGTTTCTGTCAGTGGAACACACTGTCAGATGAGGTTGTGCTAATGAGTAGCATATCCAGGTTTAAAGTGGCCTTGGACACTGGACAAACATTTAGACTGTATATGGATGTAAAAGACTCATAAGAGAGTGTCACTCACACGTTTTGACTTACTTCTCCAAGAGTGACCAGCAAACCAAAGTTTTCTCTCTCTTAGCGAGACAGATACGAAGAAGAGAGAAAGAGAGAGAAATTTAATTTGCTTCTAACTGTTAACATAGCGATTTCTATAACACACAAGCAAACATCAAACTCCAAGAAAGACAGCACTCTCAGTTAATGTTTCTCATCCATGGAACAGCCTGCCAGAGGAGGTCCTGATGATGACTACCATATCCAGGTTTAAAGTGGCCTTGGACAAACATTTGGACTGTATGTGGATGTAAATATCTTCTGTCTCTTTGCATGGCTTGTTGCACTTTTCTACTTTTTGCCAATATATCTGATTTCGGTGCTTGTATAATAAAAAGCCGAAAAAAAGTTTTTTTTGTCTTTTAGTGTTGGAGAGGTAAATAAGGGGCAGGTAACTCTTACAACGAATTTTAAACACGATTTTCTAGTAATCAAAACTGATGACTTTAATTGGCGTTGCACATGTGGCTACTGTGCAAGGAGAACGTCGATTAGACATAAAAGGCTTAGGGTTTAGGGTTAGAAAAATATTGTTCGAAAGCTAGAGCTGTTGTGAAGAGTTACCTGCCCCTTATTTACCTCTCCAACACTAAAAGAAAAAAAAAACTTTTTTTCAGCTTTTTATTATACAAGCACACTGATTTCATATGTACAGATGAACAGTGTGCTCGGTGACAAGCAAGATCATCAGAGTTTTAGTCATATAAGAGGTGGCTGGTAGTTATTACCAAAACATTTAAAGAAGCAATGAAGAATTGTATAAGAAATTCAGAAATAAAAATAAACTTCATATTTTTTATAAGAAACAGATATACATTGTTCAATGGTATAAAAACACAAAACGTCAGTCTTCAGATTTCCGAAAACAATTTAATGTAAAAATCAATGTCTATTGTTTACGTTTATTTTTATCGCTTTATGCTAAAAAATGTGGTTTATTATGAATTTATTTTTTTCAAAATTTGTGGAAATAGAACAAAATTGATTAACTATATTCGAGAAAAAAAAGACTTCTGGGAAATTTTACGAAGAAAAAAGTGCAATGAATATTTTGTTTCATAGCGAAGATATTAATACCAATTCTTCTCCGCTTATCCCAACATTAGTTCTGGCCATCTTGGATTTCTTCTTGCCACTGGACTTAATAAATGTTGGGTTAGATATGCTGCAAATGATTGTGCAACTATTGCTTCAATATAAACTATTCATCATGCAGAAATCCTTACTAAGGTATCAAGATTCTAACGGAGTATCTAATTCAAAAATGGGACTATTTAAAAAAAAAAATAATAAGTGGTATGATTGCAAAGGATTTATTAAAAAAATTGGTGCTTGTGCATTTCAACCCTGACATGTTAGACCGCTCTTAAAAATAAAATAGCTGAAGAAATGTATAAACTTTGTTATGTACTTACGTGGTAGATGAAAAAAAGACTGTACACCAAAAATTATGCAAATTAATCCAGTATTTATTTAATTATAAATAAAAAACGATTTTATCACTCGGTAGATATTTCCACCATTTTGTATCTTAGATTTCCAGTGGTCAAGGATGATAACTCATATTTTCACGATTTCGGGGTTTGGGAGTCTCCATTGTTTACAAAAATGTCAAAATGTACGTAAAATAATATTTTTTTTTTTCTTATAATTAAATAACTACTGGATGAATTTGCGTAATTTTTTTCTGCACAATCTTATTTTCAGCTAACACGTAAGTACATAATAAAGTTTATACATTCTTTAAATATTTCAATGTCAGGGTTGATATGCACAAGCACCAAAAAATTATATGTTTTCGAGTGCACAAACAATCCGTGCGGAGATAAGTTGTGCCTGGAAATCTGAAGACTTTTCGAAAAAGATGATTTCGGTATTTTTTTAATTTTTATTTTATTATGTGTTTAAAATATTTCATTATCCAGATTTTAAAGTCACCGGAATTTTCAGATATAAAAATGGTCCAATTTCTGCGGGAATGTTTTCACGTAACAACTGTTAAGATCTTTTTGCTTTTTATTGAAACTCATGTGAAATGTGTCAATTCAAAATAAAATAACAGGAAAACTTCTGAGTATACTTACTTATCAGTAGAAAAATATTAGTGTACACCAAAAATTACGGAAAATTATCGAGTAGAATTTTAATAAAAAATAAAATTGATTTACTACATGGACTCCACGAACTCCGGAAGCTTGTCGTAGAAAATTATCTCCCTTCTTCTAATATGAATACGACACGGCGGCTTGGCTATTCAGAGTTTGTTGACTCCGAATAGTAAATTAATTATATTTTTTTTATTAAACTTCTACTCGCTTATTTTACATAATTTTTGGTGTACACTAATATTTTTCACTAACAAGTAAGTATATTCATAAGTTTTCCTGTTATTTTATTTTAATCAGCCATATTTCGCTTGAGTCTCAATAAAAAATTAGCACCGAAAAAACATTAAAATTGAAAACTAATGCGATATTTATTGCTTATATCCGTCCTGGGACAGGTATTTCGACTAGTATATCTAAATGAATAGATGCAAATGTTTTTCACCTGTCCTAACTATATTAACATCAAAACGGCTTTAGCTTATTTAATTCTATAGTACAACATAAGATTTTGTAAATATTTATTATATAAAGGGCAGTTGTCTGTCTGTGTGTGTATATGTCCAGCTAAAAGCCGAGTATTACAAAATAAACACCCATCAAGTTGGTATTTTTTTTGATCGGCATTGCCCCGGGTAAATAATATCTAAAATTAAAAAAAAAAACCTTCATTCTTTGACCCTAAACTGTTGCAGATTTCGTTAGGGGAGGTCAGTTTTTCAGCCATTTTATGTACTAACTAAAGGGAAGCAACTCTTAGATTCTAATCAAGGAGTTACTTCCCTTATGCCGACTAATTCATCGAGGAATCTATAAAAATGAATAGTAAATTAATTTTAGTTTTTATTAACATTCTACTCGATAATTTTCCGTAATTTTTGGTGTACACTAATATTTTTCACTGATAAGTAAGTATATTCATAAGTTTTCCTGTTATTTTATTTTGAACAGTCATATTTCACTTGAGTCTCAATAAAAATAAGCACCTATAAATTTTTTTTTTTATCGATGCTGAATGAGTTTGTCCTGAGGTACTAGCAGAGAATCTGAAAAAGAAAAAGAAAAATTACTTTATTAATAACTAGCGGAACCCGTCGCCCGGCGGTGCACGGGAGAAAGTACTACCTATTGCATGACGTCAAATAAAAAAAAGTCAATTACCTATTTTTTCTCCCCCCCCTGTCTTTTGTGTTGGCGAATGTTTTAAAGTAAAAAAAAAATAAAAAAGTGGTAGAGTAGAATGGGATCGAACGCTAAAACAGGTGATTATGAATTCTGCCTTTTTACCGACTGCACCACGCATTCGGGTTTAAACAGATGTCAAAATAGGTCAATTAACTTAATAATAAATAAGAACCGGTGTTTTGTGAAAATTAGACTGTGTGTATTAGTTCCCGGTGTCGATGAGTAGAGTGACAGTACAGAATTGTTAGAGAGAAAAGTTTTTGCTACCACCTATATGGAGTTGGTTTTTAGGAGAGTCGTGGATGGCGGGCCAAATGTAATATTTAGTGTAAGCTAGGAAAAAATAATAACAAATGTACTAAAACACGCTCGAGTGAATAAGTGTAATGTAATGGTTAGTTTAGTAGCCTGTGATGCATGTGGTTATTTTCCTATTCTCCGAGAAGGTACAGGGGAAAAATCGTCTCTACTTTATATATTAGATATATATCTATCTATTTATATAAAATTAGGGATGTGCATACGTTTATATATGTCTATGCATAGGATTCACTCCTAAACTAATTAACCTATCATTATGAAGTTTGGAACATATCTGATAGGAGTAAGGGATCCAAATGTGAACTATATTTAGCTTAATTTAGTTTCATGCAAAGAGACTAAAAAAAAGAGTGAAAATAATAATTATTAGATATTAACTAATAAATATTCCTCAAATTTCAGTTTCTTTGAAATATTTCATATGTGCATAACCTCCCATTTGAAAATTCAAATATTTCAGATATTTATCAAATTTGACTCCTAGTCATTAGACCCCAATTAAGTCAGATTTTCTGAATTTCAATTTCTTCTTAAGACACCTTTAGCCTTAAATTTGAGACATTTTCTAGAATAAAAATCATGTAATGGATTCTGAACAAAATTGGAATAAGGATTTTAGGCATATGGTTTAATAGCACTATATTTTCATTTTCTATGAGAGGTAACCGGGAGTGTTTCTATTAGAGGGGGCGAAAGCATTTCTATAAGAGGTAACCGGGAGTGTTTCTATAAGAGATAACCATCTGTGTATGAGGTAACCGGGTGTGTTTCTATAAGACAGGACAGGAGTGTTTCTATAAGAGGGGACTGGGAGTGTTTCTATTAGAGGGGGTGGGAGATATACCGGGAGTGTTTCTATGAGGTAACCGGGAGTGTTTCTATAAGACAGGACAGGAGTGTTTCTATAAGAGGTGACTGGGAGTGTTTCTATTTAAGGGGGTGGGAGATATACCGGGAGTGTTTCTATGAGGTAACCGGGAGTGTTTCTATAAGAGAGGGCGGGAGTGTTTCTATAAGAGAGGGCGGGAGTGTTTCTATAAGAGGAGACAAGAGTGTTTCTATAAGAGGTGACTGGGAGTGTTTCTATAAGAGGAAACCAGGAGTGTTTCTATAATAGAGGACGGGAGTGTTTCTATAAAAGGTAACCGTGAGTTTTCTAATTCATATATTTACACACCTTCAACTTGTGATGTGACGCTGTATCAACATTTTGACAGTTCGATTGGGCGTCATTTGCTGGTTCAAGAGGAGGGAGTTTGTCATCGGGCTTCGGCTGTTGCCAGCCTTCATCCAGGACTCTATGGCAGCCCTTTCGTAAGTGTAACCATCTGGAAAAATGATAAAAAAGCAACATTATTTTAACAGCTCCTAGGACTGATTTGAACTCCCGATTTAAAATGGAAAACTTATATATCCATTCTGTTGCTAAGGTTGGTTAAAAAAATGGTCGGATCATTCTACCTCCCCCAAAAGTACCCGACTCTTATAGTCCAGGCAAAATAAGGTTCGACTTGGAACAAATTGCAACAGAATTTTTTTCACCACCAGGCATTCCCATGAGGGGTCTAGAACATCATACTAAAAGTCCTAAGAAATCAACGTTGAGGAAATATGTCTAATTTGCATAAATCCAAGATGGCCGCCAATTTTCGATAATTTGCCATATCTCTGCATTTAGATGTCATAATTGAGTGATTTGAAGTGCTAAAATGGGGTTTTTGAACACAAGGATTTACGTGGAGTAGGTTACATTTTTATTGGATAAAGAATTTATAGCCAAAAATCCAATATGCTGGAAAGAATGTCTATTTTTAGAATGTATTTGCTCAACATTTTATTTGTTCCAAGTTGGACCCTAAAATGTGCTATATTGCCTGGACTCTTAATGCAATCCTCTACCTATATAAGAGTCAGATACGCCCAAAGATGGAGCACTTTATTGTCTTGGTTAGGGTACAAAATTGACTTGGCAATCTAGTGGGGTATGATCTTTTCTCTTCCCTACATCCTCTCTTTTGCACAGAAGAGATGTTGCTAGTCTTTCTCTACTCTATCGTTATTTTCATGGAACCATCAATCTCTGGTTCCACCTCGTAAGGCATTCACAGCAATAACCCGTCTAACTACCACCACTGCAAAGAACTTTCTTTTCTTTCTCTGTGTGCCTAACATCAAACAGAATTTCCATGAACAGAGTTTCTTTCCAAGAACTTCCTATCTGTGGAACACATTACCACGGGATTGCTTCCTTGCAGGCTACAACATAGTTGTCTTCAAACCCAATGCCAACAAATATGTGTCATAAACCGTCTTTATCAGTAATCAAACTTTGTTCATTCCATTCATCGTTTTCAATCTTCTCATAATATTCTTCATCATTCAACTGATAATCTATCCATCTAATTAACCTCTATCCTTAAGTGGCCCTAACCAAAAGATACATATAACAATCTGTTTTGGCAGCGATTTAGGCCAATTATTGGTATGTGTTTTCAAAAAGAAAAATTGTTTCCTTTAAATTAATTGATTTTTATATTATATTCGATGAGCTGGTTCCTTTTTCTAACTAATTTCAGCACGGTAATTGGAATGATTAACTCTCACACACATATAGTAATAAGTCTTCATCTTTCAACTCATTACATCATAAAAAAATATGGAAGAAATCGAATTAGAGTCATCTTTTCATTTTACACTGTGCGTTCACTCACTTTATATTAATCACTACCCGATTAGCGATTACACAACCAATAAAAAAGAACTTTACAGAGTTGTGTTTTTAAATTACAAATAGGACAAAAATACTCAAAATATTTCCCTACAACGTTTATGATATACATAAAAAAACGGTTCCTACATTTCTTTGTTTTAAACTCAAACTTCATAAACATTCTGCACTATTTTCCACGTTAGCCTTAAACGCAGGAGTGATTCGGTTTTCAGTATAACTGTTGCCGAGTTTTCTGATCACATATGGTGAAACAGAGATGTCCAATAATCAAATAAATGACATAAGAAATCCATAAAAAGATTAAAAATAATAGAAAAACATCCAAAATCTTTTATTCATGGCGTTTTTAGAATATATATATAACAAAACGATCCTTAGATCTCTTTGTTTGAAACTCGAACTTCATAAACATTTTTGCACTATTCTTTTCCACGTTAGCTCCAACACAGGAGTGATTCGGTTTCCAGTATAATTACTGTCGCGTTTATTGTTTGCATACAGCAAAAAAACTGGTAAAGGGATTCACTATAATCAAAACCTAAAATTAGGGATAGTAATAGGCTTCTTTTTTTGTAATCCTTTCGTGTTGTTAACCAACAGTTCCTATATCGAATTCACGCTTTTGACTAAGTTGACTGATAATGTTTGATTAATTTAGAATATAGGCAAACTCTTTAAAATATCTTATTTTTCAGCATGGCTATCTAACGTTTTGTAACTTCTTGGCCTTTTGGCCAAGATCAAAGTGTATTATCTGTTCCGATTGATACTGCATCCTATAGACCGGTATCGTCTTGGCCTTTGGGTCTTGATTCTGCCGGTTTGTGGGTTTGTCCTGCACAGTTCTAGGAGGTCCACCCTCCCAGGCTTTGCCTCCCCTCTTTGGAGAAGAGTAAGTTTATTGCTTACTGCCTGAGGCGCCCCTACCGGGGAATGCCGACGGGGCTGCCCAGGCAATTTTTAATGGCCAGAGTGCTCACCTTCTTGGGCGCTGGCTTTTCAAGTCCCACTTTCCCGACCCGACTTTAGGTCACATCTTACCTTGTGGGAGTAAGATAAAACTGGCCTTGTGCCTAACCTCCTGGGGAGGTAAATAAATATCTATCCTTGACGTTTTATTCCACATCGGTCTTGTTCTTTTACAACAATATAAGCTGTAGTTGGTGTTATATGTGTATTCGTTCATCTCCGTTGCATATCTCTTTTTGATTACCTCTAATTACTTATCTCTCATTTGAGGCCCCCTCCCAGTCCGTATGCTCTACCAATTATATATCATTGTACTAATTGCAAAATAGTTCCAAACTAGCATCCAGTTAGCAGACAAAAAGAAAACGAGCTGTAACTTAATACAGATCCCGTACTTCATGCCGCAAACCACACGAGTGATGGATATTTTGTATTATTTGGATTATTCTCATCTTGAGTGTTCTTTTCACAACGTTTCGGCCGATTTAACTTCCGACCTTCTTCAGGTGTATCTTGTTGAACTCGTGGTGTAACGGATAAAGTACGAAGTGATAATCAGTTCTAAGTGACACTCTTCTGGAGGTTGAAGGTTCAATCCTCAGTGCGGGTGATACTAAGAATACAATTGCAAATTACTTAAGACTTCTACCCGGTCATGGCTGACGGAACGAGAGCATGCTGCCTCCATGGATTAAATAAAAGGTTCTGTTTGAAATTTTGTACAGATTCCCAAGTTCGACAGAAAGATTTTGACACGATGCACCTGAAGAAGGTTGGAGGGTATATCAGTCGAAATGTTGTGAGAATAACACTCAAGATGAGAACAGTAGTCCGAATAATCCAAATTATCAATCCTCATCTCAAAAATTTATAAACATGATGGATACTTATTAACTACAGTATCGACACAAAAACAAACAGCCAATCAGAACTCGGAGAATAAGCTAACCTAATTATTATATTTTCAGTCTAGAGGTTTTCTATCAGTTCTTGCTCAAAAAGCAGCCATGTTTTTCTTTCAAGAATAATATAGTGATATTGGAAGTGGGTGTGTAAAAATAATGTTAAAAACGGGATTTTCCACATAAGGTTAGAGTAAGAAGAAAAGTGGAAAATTCCATTAGAAGATTAGAATTAGGACGTGTCAGGATATGACATCACAAACAAGAAGTCTGAAATGAGATGTGTCGAGGAAAAGGGAAAGATCTTCCTCTTTGGTCAGTAAATTGATAGGATTCGGTTGTCTTTTTAGAACCTCTGTTTTCGTTCTCCCTCTAGGTAGCAGGCGAAGAGAAGCGTATGTAATGCGTAGCTCTACAGTGCCGTAAAAGAATAAAATATCCAAGAGCATGACGCCACCGAGCAAGTATGTTGTTGGCGGTTTCTTTTATTTGTTTCTATATTACAGAACCAAAGGAAACTTCTGCTGCTTCATCACCACTACGACTACCTTTACAACTAGATGTTACTACCCATTGAGCAAACTACTTACAATGTGTTGACAAGAGACGACTGCCATTTTTTGTCACTGAGAAGATTATGGGCCACCTGGTGGGGATCAAAGAACTCCCCACAAAGTGGTATGCACACTTTTTATTTTCCCAAAAGTATTGGAATATTGTTGCCACATCTAGGCTGATGCAGTAAGCACTAGTTTCTCCCTCTTAGACAGGGTCCAAAAAAGAGCCTCTAACCTAATAGGTTCCACCGTGTCTACCAAGCTCCAGCCCCTGTCCCATCGCCGCAATGTTGCATCCCTGTGTTGTTTTACAAGTACTTCAACGGAATGTTCTCCGACGAACTTGTTGCACTTGTGCCCCTTCAGCGTAAATACCCCCGACCAACTCGACAAGCAGCAAAATCACACCCCTCGAGCATTGTTGCCACATCTGGGCTAGTGCACCAACCACTAGTTTCTCCTTCTTAGACAGGGTCCAAAAAAGAGTTTCTAACCTACTAGGTCCCACACTCCAGCCCCTGTCGTATTGCCACAATGTTGCATCCCTGTGCTTGTTCTATAATGGAATGTGCTCTGACGAACTTGCTGCATTTGTCAACGTAAATACCACCAACCAACCCGACAATTGACAAAATCCCGCTCCTTCACTTTTATTTTTTAAAATCTTTTTTTCTTTCTAAAAATAAAATAAAAATAAAATAAAAAAAATAAAGATAATTTTTTTTTAAATAAATAAAAAAGATAAAAGAAAAACAAAAATATTAAAAAATAAAATAAAGATAATAAAATAAGAAATAAAAAGATAAAAAATAAAAATAAAATAAAAATAAAAAGATAAAAAAATAAAATAAAAAATAAAAATAAAATAAAATAAAAAGATTAAAAAAAAAAAAATAAAAAAAAAAAAATAAAAAAAATAAATAAATAAAAAGATAAAAAAAAAAAAATAAAAAGATAAAAGACACTTACCTGCAGCTATCACAGGATCTTGCATAATTTCACGAGATATGGGACAGAGGAATTCATCCGGTGTGTCTGCAAATAAAACCGATAAGACGTCTAGAGTGTGTAAAGTTACTTACACTTTTCTTTAATGGGCCATAAGAAATTATTTATTTATGAAAACAATATTATGTACTTACTCAGTGGTATTTTATTGTTCAATGTTGAAAAAAGTAGAAAAAATTATTTGTATACACTTTATATAAACATAAAAAGAAAAGTTATTTTCTCTCATGCTGCGATAAACAAAGTTGAAAAAATTATCCACTAGAACTTTAATTACAAGTATTTTCCCATTTTTCGTATCATAGCAATCGCTTCGATGAGTACGTCTCCATCTTCTTTCATTGAACATAATTCAAGGGCAGATAATTTGCAAGGGCAGATAATCACGCAATTTTGAAAAAAAAAAAAACAACAATATAGGTAAAAAAACTATAATTTATTCTAATGAATACCTTTAAAATGAAAGTAAATAAACGTAATTAAATTCTAACTGGGTATCTTTCCGCAATTTCTTGGAAGATACCGCCTAGTTTATTGTCTTTGAATCTTTGACGCCACATGAATTCTGCTAGATATGTATTAACCATTTTTTCCAAATTGCCTGATTATCTGCCCTTGCAAATTATCTGCCCTTGAATTATGTTCAATGAAAGAAGATGGAGACGTACTCATCGAAGCGATTGCTATGATACGAAAAATGGGAAAATACTTGTAATTAAAGTTCTAGTGGATAATTTTTTCTACTTTTTTCAACATTGAACAATAAAATACCACTGAGTAAGTACATGATATTGTTTTCATAAATAAATAATTTCTTCATACGGCCTTTGCACTGAACAAGCACCATATCTTTTTACAAATATTTTTAACATAGTGGATAAAGGCTTAGCATGTAGTGTAAAAATAGTCTTTCAGTCCTTTCTGACCAATTTACTTTTGGGGGTTGTGATTCTTGGTTTCCTCAATTTTCCCGGCAACACCTAACACAGGTCCTCCTAATTATTTATAAACTTAAGAGTTGAGGATTGAACCTTCAACCTCCATGTGGACTCATCACATAACATTAAAGGCGATAACAACTAAAAATAACATACTAATTAATTAACACTACTACCTGGTCATGGCTGACGGAACGAGAATAATCAATTCCTATGGATTAAATAAAGGAGTCCGTATAGGTTCCAGAGTCCAACATAAAGATTCCGAAGTAAAAAAAAAAAATAATGCACTTGAAGAAAGCCGGAGGTTACATCGGCTGAAATGTTGTGAAAATACCAACCAAAATAAAAATAGTTGTCTAAATAATCCAAACTAAATTCTATTTAATAAGTCCTACAGATGATATTAAACATATTAGCAAGTAAAGAGTACAAATGTTTTATATATAAAAATAAGGCAAAAATAAAAAAGGAATAATACATAAAAAAAAAAATCAAGCCTCCTCCCAAAACAAAAAAAATTTTTTAAATTAAAAAATAGGAACATACAATCAAAATCAGCCTTTGAAGAAGTTGTTGCGGTTGTCACACTTTCTGTGAGGAAATTCCTAGCGCGAATAATCTTGTTTCGGATACCATAAGCCTCTAAAAAAAAAAAGTTTTTATATGCAAAAAAATATTAAAACATTTTTATTTTCTAAATACTTAACAAAAACAAAATAAACGTGTATCCAGATGAAGCAGGTAATGTTCATTTGTATAAAACCCTTTTACTACCACCCACGGTCAGACGTATTGTTGGTATTCACTTATTTTTTGCTTGATATAACTAAATACTAGAGTCCCCCCCCCCCCCCGCCAGAATGGGAAGTCAAATGAAGTACTTATGTAGGGCCTAACCACATACGTAAAGTATTGACCAATCAAATGCATGCTTGCAAAAAACGGTTTAATCTAGAACTTTATAGGGAAATGTTTATTAAATAGAAGTGCATTTTTTAATATGACTTTCATCATCATCATGAATATGATGATGATGATGATGATGATGATGAAAGTCATATTAAACAATTCTTAAACTGAATATGATGATGATGATGATGATGATGATGAAAGTCATATTAAACAACTGTTATGTCATAAAACATTTAAATATTGTTTTTTAAAAATAAATAATTATGTCATTATGCAAAAATAAAAAAATTTGTTCTAAAAATTTGAGACTTGGATGTTTAACAACGGTTTAATATGACTTTCATCATCATCATCATCATCATCATCATCATCATCATCATATTCAGTTTAACAACAGTTTAATATGACTTTCATCATCATCATCATCATATTCAGTTTAACAACGGTTTAATATGACTTTCATCATCATCATCATCATATTCAGTTTAACATTAATTTTATATGCTGTCATGTTTTAGAAATTGACTTCCAAACTTACATATCTCTGGCCAGATCTATATTTACCCTTCTTTCTCTCAAATCATTCCCTATCATTTCCTGCCATCTGACCATGCCACCTCAACTGTTCTACACCTACTAATCCAATATCTCTTATCCATTCTTTTAATCTGACCAAATCAACAAAGTCTCCTGTTCTGCATATATCTCCATATACTGTCCAGATTTAATCTTCCGCTGATGTCATCAGATCTAAGTCTCACATTACACATTCATTGTATCATTCTCATATCATTTCTCTCCATGCATGTCATGTCCTCAACCCTCATTGGCCAGGTTTCACTTCCATATATTATCATACTGCATACACATTCCTGATAGACTCTTACCTTGGTCGACAGTGGTAACGCTCTGCTAGTTAGTAATGGCAGAAGTTCCCTAACCTTACTTCACCCACTCTTAACTCTTGAATCACACTAGTACCAGCTCCCATCTGTGCTCCACTAGTAACACCAAGGTGACAAAACTTCTGAATAACCTTAGTAACCTCGTCGTTCAAATATACTTTCTCCACATCTGAGTTTTTATCTGTCTCCATTGTGTTACACTTCTTGCACACAAACTGATTATCATCTATCAACCTACCTAATTCCACTGCACCTTTTGGATACCTAATTCTTACAAGTACCACAAAAAAAGTGAATTGCACCTGACTCCCTTTCCACATCAGGGGAACTTTCCACTTTTTGGGAGCTTTCCAATACTGTTATAATATTAATAGGGGAATTCAGACCTGGGCACCGGCAATCTAGAAAACCGGTGCCACGGGCGTGAGTAACGCAGAATGAAAAGATAAATAAAAGACAGCAAACACATACTCGTGTTCTGTCAATCTACATACATCTTGTCTCTTTTATTATGCATCTCTTGGAACAACTAGTATTGGATTAAAGCATTATATCCCAGAACCGGTAAGCAGTAATTTATATCCATGTCTCGTATATTACACTTTATGAATTTCTAGAGAGAAAGCCCCACGTGCGTTCGCACGGGATTACAACAAACACTACAACCGCAGACTGTCACTTTTGTCTTTCAATCTCAAACCTTTACTTTTCATAGCATTCCTCCCCCGTAACAAGTAGACCTTCCATTGTTTCACAGACAAGCACTAAATCATCAGCATACAACCAACAACTTCTAAACAACCTGTACAAAATTTCCTGGACAGCATTTCTAAGACACAAATGAAAAGCAACAGACGAGTTGGACCTAAATAGCATTTAAGCTGACATGTCAAACTACCACGTTATCGGCATTATAATGACATACTTCAGTACAGTTTATTTAAAAAAATTATGTAGTCCCACAAGGACAACTGATAATATGGAAACATTTTTCAATTATGACCGAACAATCAAAATCAGCAAGGGGATTAACTCATATTTTTAATTGAATAATATAAAAAGAATTGTCGCCTTTACTACTAAAAAATTTTTTCTTTTTCTATATAAGTTTAAAAAATGTGCAACCAGATAAAATTTTAAACAAAAATGATTTCAATGCATCCCGGGCAGCGCCGGTTAGGTACAGCTAGTATATATATCGCAGTTTTTCATGGTAAACAACTGATGATCCCTTAAAATAGTGTTAGAAACTAACTAATATAATAACTGTAAAAAATAAATTGACTTACATGAGTGATTTTCCACTGGAAGACTTGAGACTATAAGTTTTTTTGTTTTTTTTTGTTTTTTTTTAATATATTTTTTATTTATTTTTTTATATAGTTTTACTGGTTGAGAAACTTCCGAGACATATATATATATATAGTAGAGGGTAATGCAGCATCAGTGCAGTTCAAATGAGAGAAAAATGTATATTTAAAGAAGTGAGGCTACCAACATTTGTAAAAAACTTTTTTCAAGAATTGTTTGGTATTTTATTATTTTATCATTTTATAATTTTGTGATTTTATAATGCGTTTCAAGCCTCGTGCAGCTCTCTTCAGATATATTTTCCATTTGAAAAAAATGTTATTATAACAGTTTGATGTTTATGCGCATGTGTGCGCATATGTATGCGCGTGTGTGTGTGTATGTGTTTTCATAGTTTTTGCTTCTCTGGGTCAAAGTTGTTTTTATTTTTTTAATATGTGTGATTTTGACTTTTATCTTTCCGGTCAACTTCGTGGGGAGTGGTTGAGTACACTTTGTTCAGAATTCTTAAAGTTGGTGTTCAAATTTTATGACTTTATGCACGTGTGTGTGGCTAGGTATGGTCCGCGGCCCGCGCGTACACATGTGCATCTGCGTCCGTCCGTCCATACATACATACATACATACACACACATACACACATATACACACACATATATATACACACACATATATATAAACACACACACACACACACACATATATACACACAGATATATACACACACACATATACACACACACATATATATATATATATATATATATATATATAGAGAGAGAGAGAGAGAGAGAGCGAAAATAAAGGTCAGGGAGAACAGTCCTGTATATATGTAGAATTCAATTAGATACAAATAGAGGGATAGAATATAGATAGATAGATAGATAGATAGATAAGTAGGTAAGTAAATAGATAGATAGACAGATATATAGATAGACAGAGTATATATATATATATATATATATAGTACATGTATTGTATTAGTTTCTTTAGATGTAAATCCGTTGAAACTCAAGTGTTTATCAAAAGTGTTCAATAACAAGTACAGCTGTTCTTAAGTATAAATTTTTATTTATACAAACATTATTGGTTACATATGTGCATACATGTTTCGGTTGTACTTTTCACAGAGAGTCAACTCTCTGTGAAGAGTACAACCGAGACATGTATGCACATATGTAACCAATAATGTTTGTATGAATAAAAATGTATACTTTATATATATATATATATATATATATAAAGAATATAGATAGATAGATAAGTAGGTAAGTAAATAGATAGATAGACAGATATATAGATAGACAGAGTATATATATATATATATATATATATATATATATATATATATATATATATATGGCATAATCATGTTGACACATGGAACAATAAAAATAATCGAAGGGAATAACTCACAGGCAAGCACTAAATCTTACACACAGATAAACAAACACTGGGTGAAATATATAATGAAAAATATTTCTACTTACTGATTCCTAAAGAAGTTTCCAGAGCCTCTTGGTTTAGAGTAAGAAGTTCGGAACCGTCAATGACATTCTGTCGGAAATTGTCTTCGTAGTCGCTGTATCCAATGTGTCCAATCCAGCAGCACACATCATCCACCGTCCATCTGTTGACTGGTTTTTGCCAATCAGATGTGTCAGAAGGATTACTTGGTAACAGATTCGACATGGAAGAGGACGACGTGGAACCAACTGGATTTGGGTTGGAAGCATCAGCAGTAGCGGAAACACCAGGATCTGAAGAAATTTTTTTTTTAAAATGCTGTAAAAACAGACTAACCAAATTAAAAAGGGTTGATATGCCGTAAAATGATAAAGAAAACCAACCAATGAATAGTTTATAATAGGTATTGTTTTAGCAATTGATATGAAGTTTTTTTGTTTTTTTATACTAATGAGTCACCACTTATCAAGGTCAAAAGCCACTTGAGGATTAGGGTTAATGGTTTGGTTTGTTTTATGGCATATCAACCATCTACGGGTTATTTAATACTGAAGAAAGTTGTCAAATATAATTCTATAGGTAGGATAATTATTTATATTCCTTTTACTCTTAGAAGGAAATTTCACAGAGGATACGGTACCATGATTACTCAAGAACAGGAAAAGAGAGAACCCCAAGGAAGCACCCCACCAGTGACACTACTTTCACAATACACTACTCTTTGAAAACATTACTCGTTGGCATTGGTAATCTTTGTTCTGAAAATGATTGACCCTCAGCCACCGCCTTCTAGCATCTATTTGGGAAGAAAATAAAAAGGAGGGCCTTTTGGCTGGAATCACAGTGTAGTATCTGTTTTGATAGATACTACACCCCATAGACCGGTATCATCTTGGCCTTCGGGTCTTGATTCCGCCGGTTTGTGGGTTTGTCCTGTGCAGTTCTAGGAGGTCAACCCTCCCAGGCTTTGCCTCCCCTCTTTGGGGAGGAGTAAGTTTATTGCTTACTGCCTGAGGCGCCCCTACCGGGGAATGCCGACGGGGCTGCCCGGCTATTTTTGTAGGCCAGAGTGCTCACCTTCTCGGGCGCTGGCTTTTCAAATCCCACTTTCCCGACCTTGTGTCACATCTTACCGCTGAGGGAGGAAGATAAATAATAAAAAATAAAAAATTAAAAAAAAAATTTTTTTTTTTAAATTAAATAAAAAAAAAATAAATAAAAAAAAAATAAATAAAAAATAAGGTTTTGATTTTTTGAAGAATTAGATTGAATTATACGGTTGAGGATGAACTTATAGATACTAGGGTATGACGTAACCATCCGATCTCTCGTCGAGCTGAGGAAAGGGCGGAAGTGGAAAAATGGCTCAGCCACCAGGATCCTGTCCTAATGCATCATGGGTCGCCATCCACGGCCTACTGGTGGCCCCTATTTTCGGGAGGAATTTTACCCCACTGCATGGGGTTACAGTCAGCGAATTCGTGGCCCGAGCGATAGGGTTAATTAGATTGTCAGTTGGATGATGAACAATACTATGAAAAGATTGGAAAACGATGAATAGAATCGGCAGAATTTGATTACGTAAGAGAATGGCTCGACAAGTATTAATTGACATTCGACTTGAAGACGACCATGTTGTAGTCAGCAAGGAAGCAGTCTCGTGGTATTGTGTTCCACAGATGGAAAGTTCTTGGAAAGAAACCCTGTTCATGGAAGTTCCATTTGGTTTTAGGTAGACAGAGGAAGAAAAGGAATTTCTTTGCAGTGGTGAACCAGAGATTGGAGCTCAGTCGACCATTTACCATAGAGATAAAGATAGAGTAGAGAAAGACTAGCAACATCGCTTCTGTGAGAAAGTGGCTGTAGGGAGGAGAAGAGATCATCCCTAACTAGATTTTGTACTTTTTCACGGCGATAACGAGTGCTCCGAGCGGCACCTCCCCAGATGTGGCAGCAGTACTCCATCTTAGGACGTATCTGACTCTTATACAGGTAGAAGATTTCATCAAGAGTCCAGTACCTTCTGGAGCGGCGGAATGATGTAAGCATCTTTCAAGCCACTTTGGTAACACATTTGATGTAAGTGTCGAAATGGTGACATTCTCTTGTAATGTGATAGGGTTGTGCAATGATCAACTTCTAGAATATAACTTGATCTTAAGGTCAGTGTTGGTTAGGGTAAGGGTTAGGGGTTAGGGGTTGGGGGGTTGGGGGTTAGGGGTTGGGGGTTAGGGGTTGGGGGTTAGGGGTTGGGGGTTAGGGTTAGGGGGTTAGGGGTTGGGGGTTAGGGGTGTTAGGGTAGGGGTTGGGGGTGGGGGTTGGGGGTTAGGGGTTAGGGTTAGGGGTTGAGGATAGGATTAGGGGTTAGGGGTTGGGGTTGGGGTTGGGGGTTAGGGGTTAGGGTTAGGGGTTAGGGTTAGGGTTGGGGTTGGGGTTAGGGTTAGGGTTTCATACCAAGTAGATGATACTTCCTTGATAATCTGGTCCATTTGAGTTCGGTGGTATTTTTTCTGTCGGGCTAAGGTATGGTTCTGTGCAGTTCCAGGAAGTCCACCATCCCAGGCTTTACCTTCTCACCCCTTTAAGAAAGAGTTAGTTTATTGCTAATTACCTGAAGCGCTCTTACCGAGGAATGCCGATGGGGCGACTCAGGGATTGACCTTTCAATCCCCACCTTCTGACTTAATGTCACATCTTCCCGCGGTGGAAGGGAGGTAAATACTAACTTCTAGAATCTAAAAATTAAAATGAAAAAAAAACAAAAAAAACAAAACAATTGTCTAGAGCAGGGGCGGGAAACCTTTTCAGAGTGAGGACCAGATGAGATTTTTGGAAGGAGATCGCGGGCCGGAGTGAAAAACGAAATCTCAGAATTACTATATTTTGTTTACATGAATAAATTGTACAAAAATTGCATTGAACACTCTACAAATCTGATATTTTTTCTCAAGAGACTTCTGTATGTGATGTTATAAAAGGCGCCGACGAAGAGCCATTTTAGAATCATAAAAAATAATGACGGGGGAAGTAGCAAGTTGATCCAGCATTCGTTTTGACACACCTCACATAGGTTCTATGTTTCATGCCCTTTCCTCGTCTCATGTTTCCTCTTTGCCTCTCTCTTTCTCTTTTTCTATTTTTATCTCAGGCCAAGGATTTGAAATTAATAGTTAAAGAAAAATGAAATACACATGCACCATCGCTCGCTGATATTCATACATTTTTATCCCACTGTAAATCTTAATTGAAACATACTTTTACGTCTATGTCACAAAATGATATGAGTTTTACTGGGAGGTCCGCGGGCCGGATTCCAATAATAAAGCATAGCAGGGTGGCGGGCCGGGCGCTAAGCCTTGTAAGCTATGTTATTTATTTTAACAAAAAAGGACACATTGTTTAAAGTTTTTCAAATTTAAATATTATATTCATATATATATATATATATATATATATATATATATATATATTATAATATATCTGGCAAGATGTGATGGGGATTCAGTCTTATTTTGCTCAATTCGGATTTAACGGGTTTTCTAATTAAACAACAAACTTTGATTTGACTTGGGTTGCACTTGTCGGGATTTCGGAACTTTGATTGGACTTTTTGTATTATTTTGATTGATTTATTTATCATTAACATTGAATATGGACACATTTCGCGACTGGATAACTTTGCCGGCCCCTTCAATTTCACGTATTTGGACTGCTGTTTATAACTTGGAGTAATGTCCTTCCTGATTATGCTTCTCAACTTGTATGACCTGGATGGACTGTATGGATTCAACAAAAAGTATGTTTTTGGATTGATATGTTTGATGTTATGTATTTTTATGTATTTGTGTATATAATTTTATATATTTTCAAAGCGTAATTTTATTACCTGTAGTAGTATAACTGCGGTAATGGTCCTCTCAAGAGAAGAATTATCTTTGAAAACTCATGAGCTAAGGACTTAAGGATGCTTTGCATGAACTTTGAATTCTAATAAAATTTGATTGACACCTTATTTTATTACTTCATTTCATATTATAATATTAATGCTCTATCCAGTATATTGAGCTTCAGTTTTTTATCCAGATGTTTCACTAATTATAAGATATTAGTTGACGCTTATATCTTTTGTTGGATTGCTTCATATATATTATATAAGGTTCAAATATTTAAAAAATATACAAAAACATAAAATAGAGAATAAACATTTACTCACCTGTTGACTGGAGGTCATTGTCAAGGCGCCATATCTTTACCATTTTGTCATTTGATCCTGACGCTAAGAAGACGCCGTCAAATGAGAATGCACAACAAGTGACATACCTACAAAAAACACTGCATGTTAGAAATCTTTTTTTCAACAAAGACAAACGATAGATCCTGATGAAATTATGAAATCTTTGATGTTCGCCTAAAGAACCAGCATTTAATATCTCTGAATATTGATCAACAGGGTCAGCTAGAACCTAATATCAGAAATAGATAGCTGATTGGTTACCTTGAGAAATGTGACTAAGATAAGATTGGAAATTCAGCTGCTGCTTGGATTAGATAGATGTGATATAATGTCTGGAAAAATAGGGGCACTTAATCCTCTGTGGATTATCCAGCCAAAAGAAAGTCCTAGCTAATAGAGCTGTACTAGTTAAAGGGAATGGAGCTGTACTAGTTAAGGGAATGGAGCTCCACTAGTTAAGAGTTAAGGTAATGTAGCTCTACTAGTTAATAGTTAAGGGAATGGAGCTCCACCAGTTAATAGTTAAGGGAATGGAGCTCCACCAGTTAATAGTTAAGGGAATGGAGCTCCACTAGTTAATAGTTAAGGGAATGGAGCTCTACTAGTTAATAGTTAAGGGAATGGAGCTCCACCAGTTAATAGTTAAGGGAATGGAGCTCCACTAGTTAATAGTTAAGGGAATGGAGCTCCACTAGTTAATAGTTATGGGAATGGAGCTCCACCAGTTAATAGTTAAGGGAATGGAGCTCCACTAGTTAATAGTTAAGGGAATGGAGCTCCACTAGTTAATAGTTAAGGGAATGGAGCTCCACTAGTTAATAGTTAAGGTAATGTAGCTCTACTAGTTAATAGTTAAGGGAATGGAGCTCCACCAGTTAATAGTTAAGGGAATGGAGCTCCACTAGTTAATAGTTAAGGGAATGGAGCTCCACTAGTTAATAGTTAAGGGAATAGAGCTCCACTAGTTAATAGTTAAGGGAATGGAGCTCCACTAGTTAATAGTTAAGGGAATGGAGCTCCACCAGTTAATAGTTAAGGTAATGGAGCTCTACTAGTTAATAGTTATGGGAATGGAGCTCCACTAGTTAATAGTTAAGGGAATGTAGCTCTACTAGTTAATAGTTAAGGGAATGGAGCTCCACCAGTTAATAGTTAAGGGAATGGAGCTCCACTAGTTAATAGTTAAGGGAATGGAGCTCCACTAGTTAATAGTTAAGGGAATAGAGCTCCACTAGTTAATAGTTAAGGGAATGGAGCTCCACTAGTTAATAGTTAAGGGAATGGAGCTCCACCAGTTAATAGTTAAGAGAATGTAGCTCTACTAGTTAATAGTTATGGGAATGGAGCTCCACTAGTTAATAGTTAAGGGAATAGAGCTCTACTAGTTAATAGTTATGGGAATGGAGCTCCACTAGTTAATAGTTAAGGGAATGGAGCTCCACTAGCTAATAGTTAAGAGAATGGAGCTCCACCAGTTAATAGTTAAGGAGTTATACTAGTTAATAGTTAAGGGAATGGAGCTCCACTAGGTAATTGAGTCAAGCTCCAATAGTTAGTAAGTGAATAAAATATATTTTAAGTTAAAATCGTTTTAATCTCCTTCTTCATGAATATATCATCCCCCCAGGAAAAGAATCAAAAGAACAGCTTCACCCCTGGTTTACGAAAGATCAACGATATAACATAGTAATATATATATATATATATATATATATATATATATAAGGAAATTGACAACATCTTTGAGGCACGCATGAGAATGTATTTAAGCGAAATATTTTGAAAATCAACAATCGTGCAATTTAAATGAAAAATTTATTTATTTAATTTTTTTTGTTGCAAGCTTTCGTTGTAGAACAACTTTGTAAAGTGAGACTGTATTATAGTTTTTTTTCTTCTTTTCTTCCTTTCATTTTGATGGTATTAACACTGTGGGGTCGAATCACGATATGAGCAGAAAGAGATGTCAAGTTCTAAAAGACGTTGCACGATTGTTGATTTTCAAAATATTTCACTTAAATACAAGTAAATATAACAGTTGGTAACCCTGTTTATTGTTGGTAACTATATACAAAGGTGAATCAAAAAGTTGGCGGAATTTTTTAATAGCAGTAAAATTATCAAGTTAAAAAAGTTAAAACATGTCAGAATATTTCACTGGGTGTTTCCGTTGTTTTTAGTTACCTGCGATCAGTTTCATGCAAGCCTCTGTATTTTTCAAAAACCCGAAAACAGAAGATACTTTTTCGACTATGGAAAAGAGATATTTTGAGATACGGTCGAATAGCAAATTTTTGGGTAAAACTAGAATGGAAAGGAACACGGATCATTGAAGCTTTGGAAAAGATTTATGGAACTCGTGCTCCAAAAAATACTACAGTCTACAAGTGGATTCGGCGATTCAAAGAAGGAAGAGGCGACTATGAAGATGACTCTCGTTCGGGATGACAAGGAACCTAAAAAAATGACAGAAAACATTGCGGCTGCTCAAGATTTCACTAAAGAAGATCAGCGAATAACTGTCAATCAGAAGAATGTTGTAGTTTGCTTGAAGCATTGTGCGTAATATGTAATAAATGTTGTAAGAAGGCAGAGACAATGTGTTGGTTAGGTGACACCGGCGGTACATGAAATGGTAAACAATCAAAATAATGACAATATTGAGAAATCAATAATTTTCAAATAATTTTATTATATTTACCAGTGTTAAGTTCGGACCATGATGGTAGAGTGGTGTGTCTTCCTTGTTTCTTTTTTTTTTTTTTATAATTTTTAATTTTGGTGGGAATCCCCGATCCTCAGAAAAAAATATATCCACTCGTCGGTGTGTGGCTGGGCCGGAAATTACGGTTTGTTTAGTTCGCAGAAACTTTTTTCATCCTTATGAGTGATGTTTCTTGTAGTTTCTGTTCTTTGGTTTGTGATGGGTGGTTCTATTTTCTTCTTGTTGTAAATTTCATGTGACTGGTTACCCTTCGAAGCTTATGCGGGCTGGCTTCCGCATTCAAGGATTTTCCTTAAGATTGCAGCTGTGTTGATCATTGCCGTCCTTTGTGTGGTGTCGATGGTCTCTTTGATTCCAATTTCTCCCAGACTTTTCTCCAGGTTTTTTGGGATCGTTCCTAGTGCTCATACGATTATTATTATTATTATTATTATTATTATTATTATTATTTACTAGTTGAGCCTACCCGAAGTTGTCCGGGATGTAGTGGAGTAATTTTAGTTTTTAATCTTTATTTATGTGCATGTTTTTTAAACTTAAGATAAGCTACTTCTATTATATTCTTCAATTTAAAATGAGTTATCCCCTTTGCTGATTTTTATTTTTTTTTCTTCTTTTTTATGAACGTTGAGGTGTGACTAGATTAAGTGGTTAGGTGTAGTTAAATATTGTTAAATTATTTTGTCAGTGATTATTATTATTATTATTATTATGTGTAGTGTTTAGAATTGTTCTATTTAATAATTATTGTTGGGGCCATGTGCGTGGTATTTGACGTATTGTGCGTCCGATTTGGGGAGGGGAGGTAACTCGAATTGATTAAGCTGTGTTTGTTGGAGTTATGTCCCTTGAAAGTGTTAACTAGTTTGGCTGATCCAATTAATTTCAGATAGTTACGTCTCTAGACATTTTCTATGGGTCGACAAATTCAATTCTTCATGATAATTTGGGACTGAGCAAGCTTTGAGCACGATGGGTCCCAAAAGAGTTGCGGCCTGATCAATAGGATCTTCGAAGTGATCTCTGCTTAACATTATTGAACAAAATTGAAGCAGATGAAGAGCAATTTCTGGCGAAAATTATCACCGGAGATAAAACTTGGATTTACCAGTCTGATCCTGAGTCAAAGAAAACAGTCAAAGCAATGGTGAACACAACTTTCTCATTGACAAATGTTCATACAAAATGGTGAATACACTTCCGTTTAATCTCTCTAACTCTTTTGCTATCTCACACAACTTCAATTTACGATCAGCCAAAACAAGTTTGTGGATTGTTTTAATGTTTTCCAGGACAACTGGCGAATTTCAGCATCATTTATGTCTGTACGACCGCGTTTAAAGTCAGAATACCACCTCTTAGCCATGGAGCAGAGTCGGAATAACTCTTATCAAGCCATTGCTTTGCTTGACCAGTATTGAATTTGTCGACCCATAGAAAATGTCTAAGGACATAGCTATCTGAAATTAATGGGATGAACCAAACTAGTTAACACTTTCAAGGGACATAACTCCAACAAACACAGCTTAATCAATTCGAGTTACCTCCCCTCCCCAAATCGGACGCACAATACGTCAAATACCACTCACATGGCCCCAACAATAATAAAGAAGAAGAGCAATCCCAAACACTACAAATAATAATAATAATAATAATCACTGACAAAATAATTTAACAATATTTAACTACACCTAACCACTTAATCTAGTCACACCTCAACGTTCATAAAAAAAAAGAAAAAAAAAAAGTTTCTGCGAACCTTAACAAACCGTAATTTCTGCCCCGCCCCAGCCACACACCGACGAGTGGATATATTTTTTTCTGAGGATGGGGGATTCCCCCGGAAAATTTAAAATTATATAAAAAAAAAAAAAAACTTGTTCACCTAGTTTGAGTAATGAATGTCAAACACTTTTTGCTTTATCACTGTTCAATGATATGTGGGGACACTTTGGCAATTGTCTCATCAGTAAGAGGATTGATCCTGATTCGACTTCAAACTTACCTGAGACATTGTTTGCTGTTAATAGAGGGTGACTCTTCAAAAATGCCACCCATGGAGACGTGTAGCAGTTACCTCCTCCTTTCAACACATAACTGCACCGGTTGGCAGTTAGGTGTCGCTTATTCACCGACAGGTGGCGCTGAAAAGCGACACCAGAGTTATCTGCCCTTCTGAGTATAAAAACCGGTGCAAACGAAAAATCACCCTCTTTTTCATTCAATCAGCCTCGCAGAGACGTCCCCTTGGCACCAGCTGGGACGCATCGCCGAGAACACCGACGAGGAACCCGGAAACGCTTTTTCTCCTGCTACCGTCGCCTCACTCAAAGACTACTACCATCTTCACTTGAAGAAACCCCACGGGTAGCCCAGAGAACCATTATATTTTTCCTCTTCCTCAGACGGACACCGTCCAACTCTCATGTACCTATACCAAATGGTATAGGTAACCTTGAGTCAATAAAACCCCTTTTTGTTACAGTTATAGAAACACTTTTCGTTGTTCCGTTTCTTTACGAGAAGATAAAAGGATAACCCCTTCCATCCTCCTCAATATCCCCTTACAGACGCTAATAAGATTCACAATCCTTTCTGCAATCCAATCATATTTGGTAAAAAAATAAACTTCAGTCTATAATTGACTTGTCCACCAAGTTTCACTTATGAATGTCCAACAGTCTTTGTTTTATCGCCGTTCAAGTATATACTCCAAATGTGCACACCTGGATATTTCTGGTCATTCATATTACGGTAGTTTTCATGTCCCATAATTTCTTCAGCTCTCTGATAAGTTCCGTATATTTACATAGCTTTTTTTATTTCCTTCTGCTTCACCTTGTGATTAGCTGGAACTGGAATGTCTACTATAGGGTACCTCTTCCCCCCCCCCGCCCTAAAAACGCCACCCATGGAAACGTTAATAAAATTCACAATTCTTTCTGAAATCAATCCATATTTGGTAAAAAAATAAACTTCAGTCTATGCCTGACTTGTCCACCAAGTTTCAGTTATAAATATCCAACAATCTTTGTTTTATCACCGTTCAATGATTAGCACACGTGGATTCAACGTGCAAATTTTTCAATAACTCTTTTTCAATATTTTAAGAATAAACAAAAAATATATTCGATAGATAGAGAATAAATATAAGCAATGAAAAACAATAATAATATTGATATACAAAGCATAAGCCAAGCAGGTGTCCTGTTGAGACATTCGATTCTTAAAAAAACACAGAATTGCAAAAAAATGGTTACTTTTTTGTGCAATTCAGATGAGATTGAATTTTTTTCTATTTTCAAAAAAAAAAAAATAGTTTTTTCTTTTCCATCTTCCTTCCTTTTTTTTTTAAAGGATAAAATGTCTGGAAAATTCTAAGATTTCTGTTTAATACAGAGTGACCCAAAGAAATGCCACCTTGTAATCATTAATAAAATTCAATTCTTTCTGGAACCCAACCATATTTGGTACAAATCAACTTTAATCTATGCCTGACTTGTCTACTAAGTTTCAATAATTAATGTTGAATAGTCTTTGTTTGATTGCTGTACAATGATATGCGGGGACACTTTGGTGATCGTCTCATCAGTAGGAGTAGAGGTGACGATGGCTAAATGGATAACGACACGGACTGACAACCTGAGAATCCAGTTCGTTCAGCAGAAACATTTTCACTTAGGATGTTGGCAACCTTCACTGATGTCTTTCTAGAAAGGATTCTAACAACTTGATTAAGAAAATAATTATCTTGTCATCAAGCAGACAATTCAAAAATACCTCTTAAAAGAATGACCCAATTAACACCTTCCTACTCCCCAAAAAAGCATACCAAAAGCAAACAGTGATTATACATTAAGAACAGTCAGGTCCTGCTCGATAAAAACAACTTCCCAAAGAGAAAACATAGTTAAACCATTTGAACTTTAAAAAGGAAAAAAAAAAAAAAAAAAAGTTTGATCTGAGATGACCGTATAAGGGTTGAAAAGTTGTTAAAACCCAACAAACAAACAAACAAACAAGAAAAATATCAGGGAAACCAATGCCAACAATAGTATCATCTGAGTCATACGAAATGAATGAACGAATCAGTAGAAAGTGTGATCCTGAATGGGCTTCATATTCACTAGACCATAACCCCCCCCCCCCCTCCACGACATGTAGGGAAGGAAAAGGCCGTTGTTTCAGGCTGAAAAAAATATCAAAGTAAATAGAATTTTATTTACCTAGTGTGGCCTTCAAATGTTTTTAAAGCAGTGCCGTTCATCTAGAATTAAAAGCAACAAAAAAATCCATTGTAAAAACTTTCAAAAACATCAGAAACGAAATAATTTTATTCTTTAAATGGTTCGCAATTTTTGAGATGAGGATTAATTATTTTATTCGTTTTGATTATTTGGACTACTATTCTCATCTTGATTTTTATATGTGGGCTATATTTAGTTTCATTCAGTCTTATGCAAAGCAGGCAAATTTTGACAATCGGTATTAGACATGAATTAATAAATATTCCCCAGATTTCAGTTTCTTTGCAGTATTTTAAAGGGGCTTTAGGGGACATAATATGAGCACAACCTCCATCTGAAAATTCAAATATCTCAAATTTGTATTAATTTTAATTCATAGTCATTAGACACCAATTAAGCAAGATTCACTAAATTTTAATTTCTTCTTAAGTCCCCTTAAGCTTAAGCCTTAAATTTTACACATTTTCTAGTATTAAAATCATGTGATGGATTTTGATCAAAATTAGAATAAGGATTCTAGACATAAGGTTTAATAGCATTATATCTAGATTTTAATCTTCGTAAAGAAACATAAAAGTTATGCAAAACTGTTCTACTTGGGGAATTAATTTTACCCATCCTGGGACGGGTATTCCTCTAGTATATATCTAGTATTAAGTAGTAATGCGTCATTATACTAGATTAGATTTAAGGTTCTCAAAATTCAAACTAGAATCGTTCCACATGGACATGTGGCATAACAGGTAACAGCGTTGGTAAGAATCAGTTCTAAGTGACAAGCTCTGGAGACTAAAGGTTCAATCCTTACAACAGGCGATAACTAAGAAAAATATAAAATCAACACTTCTACCCAGCCATATCTGAAGGAATGAGAACAATCTACCCCTGTGGATTAAATAAAAGGTTTACTTTGAAATTCCGTACAGGTTCCTGAGTTTTAACTATTAGTTTCCAAAGATCAAAAGCTGGACCTGAAGAATTATATTTCAAGAAAATTGATCTGATTAGGTAAAATGATCATAATTTTCGGCTTCAACAGACAAGCCGCGCGTGCGTGGTCCCCCTCTGTATGTGACTCGATGTGGTGAGTGTAAAATGCAATAAATTTGGGCAATTTGGGGCATTTTTGACCCCCCTTTGACCCCCTGGGGGCGCGAACCAGAATTTTTCTGAGGTCAAGGATGCTCATTTTATATCCAGAACAATTGCCTCTACATTTTGGCCAAGTTTCAGAAAAATTGAATGGATGGATCAAACGTTATGGGAGAAAAGGGTCATTTTTTGCCATTTTGGGGGCTCTTGACCCCCTGGGGGCGCGAACCAGATTTTTTCCAAGGTCAACGATACTTATTTTCTATTAGGAACAATTGCCTCCACATTTTCGCCAAGTTTCAGAGAAATTGAATGGATGGATGAAAAGTTATGGGGCAAAAAATATCATTTTTTGCCATTTCGGGGGCCTTTTGAACCCCTGGGGGGCTAACCAGATTTTATTTTCAAAAATCGGAGAATGTCACTTTCTAACCTGACCAAAGTTACAACTTTATGCAAAATTTCAGAGAAATTCAATGGATGGTTGCGGAGAAAAATCTGGACGGACATGCCTCAAAACATAAGTTCCCCGATTTTATAAAATCGGGGGACCAAAAAAAACTGGTCTAATATCAAAAACTATAGTGTTTAAGAATTATACAATCATGTTTACTTACAGGATTCCAAAGTCTGACTGTCTTGTCAACAGACCTAAAAGTAATAAGATGAGATTATGAACAGAAACGGATACACATTTCATCAGAAAAATGGGGTGCGGTGGGGCGAAGACGATATTTTATGTTACGAAAAACTAAAGTTGTATTTCTTTCTCTTTGAATTAAAAAAATAATTTATCTTAACCCTTGACTTCCAAATTTTCCCGAGATATCTTGTATCTTAATTTTTTGGGGAAGGGGGAGAGGAAAACGATACAGAACATGATTCCATTGTCGGTTTATAAATGCCTAATTCGATAGACTACTACTCAACCTTTTAGCTAAGATCAAAGTGTAGTAGCTGTTTCGATGGATACTGCACCCCATAGACTGGTATTGTCTTGGCCTTCGGGGCTTGATTTACGCCGGTCTATGGGTCTGTCCTGTGCAGTTCTAGGAGGTCCACCCTCCCAGGCTTTGCCTCCTCTCTTTGGGGAGGAGTAAGTTTATTGCTTACTGCCTGAGGCGCCCCTACCGGGGAATGCCGACGGAGCTGCCCAGGCAATTTTTAATGGCCAGAGTGCTCACGTCTCGGGCGCTGGCTTTTCAAACCCCACTTTCCCGACCCGACCTTGGGTCACATCTTACTTGTGGGAGTAAGATAAAACTGGCCTTGTGCCTAACTCCTGGAGAGGAGTAAATAAATACTCAAATCCCTGTATGTTGGCAAGAGTGTACTTGACTAACTATCAACTAACGTAGACTGCTGTGTGCGTACTGGTGTGCGCTGTCGTCAGTGCCCTTATGGCAGTCATGTATGTATGTGTTTGAATCTGTTTGACTGGCTAATGAAAATGAATGCGTCTTTTCAGCGAGTGTCTACTTCACTTGTTCACTTGCTCACTTGCTCCAGCTTCTCTTTGTCTTCTGTTTGTCTATTTATCTATATCACTTACATTATGATTTTGCTTCTTCAGATTATCACCCGAGCTAACTTTGACCCCAGGGTTAGGGTTAGAGTTAGGGTCAAAGTTAGCTCAGGTCCTAAGTACCATTTACATATATACACATTCTTTGCATTTCTGTGTTTACAACTCAAAAGATAATTCCAATTCAGATAGTTTTGCAAAATCCATCTGTTTATCAAATTCTAATAATTATTTTGACCATTGTCCATTGACTGATGTCATAAAAAAATCCTAATATAAAATTGCATTTTCAAAATTCCCAAACGAATTGCATTTCGATAAATTTTTAAAGAAAAGTATTTGACTTTTTATGTTTTTATCATTTCAAGTTCTTTGTAAGTAACTTATGGATAAATAATACATCTACCATCTTATCGTGTTACATAAAAAAGAAAAAAGGCTTTACCCTGAGGCTAATAGTTTTCCGTGAAATGCAAAACAGCAAGATAGTACTGGTGCCGTGTGTCCAGCAAGAATATACCGGTTGGTAAATTTGATACCTGTCGAAAATAAAGTGAAACACGATCAGTGAACGGTGACAATGTGGACAGAAAAGCATTAGATTATTTATAAGAAAATGGTATACACAGACAAAAAAGAAACATTTTGTTTGTTTGTTTGTTTGCTTTAGTGCAGGGATAACCAACCTATAGCGCATGCACTGACAGTGGTACATGGCACGGTTACAAATGGCACACTGAGCCCCAGGAATAATAAAGGAAAAAACATGCCTGCTCAAGCAAAATTTTTTTTTAACTGATTTCAAGAAAAAAATAAAACAGGAATTTAAATAGAATCTAGTTGGGGGTACTTGTGCTGATGAGCGACCGTACGAAAAAATTATTTTTTTATAAAAACAATATTATATACTTATTCAGCGTTATATTCTTACTCACTGTACAAAAAAGTAGAAAAGATTATCCACTAGAACTTTAATTACAAGTATTTTTCATTCTTCGTATCATAACAGCGATTCGTTAAGTAAGCATCCATCTTTTTTCTTAAAAATAATTCAAGGGCAGATAATTCGCAAGGGAGATAATCATGTAATTTAAAAAAAACAACTACATATATAAAAATTAAATTTATTCCAATAAAACATTTCGTTATAATGCAATAAACTAATTTAATTTCGTTTATTGACTTTCGATATTTTTCTTGTTAGAA
Organism: Sepiola atlantica; assembly: GCA_963556195.1. Lineage (NCBI taxonomy): Eukaryota > Metazoa > Mollusca > Cephalopoda > Sepiida > Sepiolidae > Sepiola > Sepiola atlantica. The sequence goes on along the minus strand of OY744547.1, from coordinate 17,928,246 downwards.
TCCTTTCTAGAAAGACATCAGGTACTCATGTGAAGGTTGCAAACATCCTAGGTGAAAGTGTTTCTGTTGAACGAACTGGATTCGAACTTGGCACACTCAGGTTGTCAGTCCGTGTCGTTATCCATTTAACCATCGTCACCTCTCCTCCTACTGATGAGACGATTACAAAAGTGTCCCCGCATATCATTGTACAGCAATCAAACAAAGACTATTCAACATTAATTATTGAAACTTGGTAGACAAGTCAGGCATAGACTGAAGTTTATTTGTACCAAATATGGTTGGGTTCCAGAAAGAATTGAATTTTATTAATGATTACAAGAGTGGCATTTCTTTGGGTCACTCTGTATTAAACAGAAACCTTAGAATTTTCCAGACATTTTATCATTTAAAAAAAAAAGGAAGATGGAAAAAAAACACTATTTTTTTTTTTGAAAATAGAAAATATTCAATCTCATCTGAATTGCACAAAAAAGTAACCATTTTTTTGCAATTCCGTGTTTTTTTAAGAATCGAATGTCTCAACAGGACACCTGCTTGGCTTATGCTTTGTATATCAATATAAATATTGTTTTTCTTCGCTTATATTTATTCTCTATCTATCGAATATATTTTTTGTTTATTCTTAAAATATTGAAAAAGAGTTATTGAAAAATTTGCACGTTGTATCCAAGTGTGCTAATCATTGAACGGTGATAAAACAAAGACTGTTGGATATTTATAACTGAAACTTGGTGGACAAGTCAGGCATAGACTGAAGTTTATTTGTACTAAATATGGTTGGATTTCAGAAAGTCTTGTAAATTGTATTAATCCTTCCATGGGTGGGTAGAATTTTTGGTGTCAAACTGGACAAAATATGTTTTGTTATTATTTGTGAAAGAAAGAAATTAACCAACATTTCAAAAAATCAATATTCAAAAGGTTTCATCGAATTACGTTCGAATATATAGGGTGCCCCACCCCATTCGAATAGATAGGACACTCACCCCCACCTCCCCATTCGAATAGATAGGATGTTTACCCCCATTCGAATAGATAGGGTGACCCCCAACACTATCCAAGTATACAGGGTGATCACCCCCACCCCATTCGAATAGATAGGATACTCCCCCCCCCACCAGCATTTGAATATATAGGATGCTTTCCCCCCATTCAAATATATAGAGTGACTCCCCCCCTCTCTCACACACTATTCAAATATATAGGGTGATTACCCCCACCCCCACCCCAAATGACACTAATAGAATATTAAATAAAATACACAATTCTTTCTGCAGTCCAATCATATTTGGTACAAATATGGTGGACAAGTCAGGCATAGACTGAAGTTTATTTGGACCAAATATGGTTTAATTTCAGAAAGAATTGTGAATTTTATTAATGTTTCCATGAGTGGCGTTTTTAGGGCAGGGGGGGGGGAGGTACCCTATAGTAGACATTCCAATCCCAGTTAATCACAAGGTAAAATATGTAAAAACTATGTAAATATACGGAACTTACCAGAGAGCTGAAGAAATTATGAGACATGGAAACTACCATAATACAAATGACTAGAAATGAAATATCCAGGTGTTCACATTTGGAGTATATACTTGAACAGCAATAAAACAAAGACTGTTGGACATTCATGTCTGAAACTTGGTGGACAAGTCAATTATAGACTGAAGTTTATTTTTTTACCAAATATGGTTGGATTGCAGAAAGGATTGTGAATTTTATTAATGATTCCAAGGGTGGCATTTTTTGAGGGTGTAGGTGTCTCTCACGATACCAGGTGACATTCCAAAGAAAAGAATACTTACTAAGGACTCCATTACAAATAACATTCCAGAGCTTCACAAAGCTATCTTGACCGCAACTAGCCATCAAGTATTTTCCATTTTCGTAAGGTTCGCCTGTAAAACACAAATTGAATGACAACAATTAAAAATACAAGCATCATACCGTGTTAACGCCATTAATCACTTCTGGATGATTTTTACATTAAGCACCCCAGAATCGGAAGAAATGAAAAGGTCAAAATTTAATGAGTCATATCTGACACAGCTCCTCCAAAGTAGAATAGCTACTGAGCCAATACCTTTGACCGTTAACCTTCAGATCATTTTTTTTAAAAATTGGTGTCTTTTATATGATAAAAGTGAACATGCGTGTGTCCGGCTCGATTCACGGTATGAAGAAGTGGAGGTGGGAGGAGAGGAACAAATAAGAAGGTGAAAAAAAAGGTAGTAGGCAGAGTAGCGGGGGGCTGCTGCTGCTTCCTTCAAGGCTTGATACCGGTCAACAATTCAGAATTCAGTTTTTAATCTGTCAGCTGCTTCTGCTTTGAATACTCAATATTACCTAATAAATACTCAATATTACTCAATAAATACTCAATATTACCTAATAAATACTCAATATTACCTAATAAATACTCAATATTACCTAATAAATACTCAATATTACCTAATAAATACTCAATATTACCTAATAAATACTCAATATTACCTAATAAATACTCAATATTACCTAATAAATACTCAATATTACTCAATAAATACTCAATATTACCTAATAAATACTCAATATTACCTAATAAATACTCAACATTACTCAATAAATACTCAGTATTACCTAATAAATACTCACTATTACCTAATAAATATTCACTATTACTCAACAAATACCCAACATTACTCAATAAATACTCAATAAATACTTAATATTACTCAATAGTACTCAATAAATACTCAATATTACCTAATAAATACTTTTTTTCGATGCTTAATTGATATGTTTGTAAAATGAAACGTTTCTGTAATTTTTTAACTTTTTGTATTTGTGTGTATGCGAGTGAATGAGAGATAGAGAGAGTTTATTTATCTCCTCTCTAGGAGGTTAGACACAAGGTCAGGTGAGGTTTTGAAAAGCCTGTGCACTAGGTGAAGTGCACTGTGGCCTACAAAAAATGCCTGAGCAGCCCTTGTCAGTATTCCCCTCCGGAAGGGGCGACTCAGGTGATTAGTCATAAACTAAGCCCTTCTCAAAGAGAAGGTAAAGCCTGGGAAGGTGAAGCTCCTAGAACTGAACAGAACCATACCTCAGCCCGACAGCAACAAAACCACTGTCGGACTGATTGTCGGGGACGTATCTACGACTGGTACAAACACCTACTAAAAATTGTCGGGAACATATTCCGAGAGAGAGAGAGTAGTGAATAGGAATTGAATTGTGAAATGATCACGAGTGAACAAAGCCAGCGACCTGCCCGATCGTTGCAGACGCGATGTTACGGAAATCAGACGCGTCGTCTATAACAGCAGCGAATATTTTTTTCTTTGTAATTATTTTACTTACTTGTTCGATGAAGAGCATAACTTTTTTTTTTTTTTTTTTTGTTAGTCACATGGTCTTTATTTTATTATGAAGGTCATAGGTGTGCAGGGCAAGGGGTCAGAGTGGACCTGCGAAAAGACCCTGCCCCCCCTGAGTCTTGAAGGGAATGTGTCTGATAATGTATACAACAAAGGGGGCGTTTTTTGTTTTCGTCATCAAACCTTGCGGACTGATTGCGATTAGTATGCCAGCATAGGACAATATGAAAATACAAACCATGGTGAAGTATGAGTCCTGAGGAGTTTGAGTGAGAGACGTGTATTCGAGGCAACCAGAAAGAGATGAAGAGACGTGTATTCGAGGCAACCAGAAAGAGGTGAAGAGACGTGTATTCGAGGCAACCAGAAAGAGATAAATAGGCGTGTATTCAAGGCAACCAGAAAGAGATGAAGAGACGTGTATTCGAGGCAACCAGAAAGAGGTGAAGAGACGTGTATTTGAGGCAACCAGAAAGAGATGAAGAGACGTGTATTCGAGGCAACCAGAAAGAGATGAAGAGACGTGTATTCGAGGCAACCAGAAAGAGGTGAAGAGACGTGTATTCGAGGCAACCAGAAAGAGGTGAAGAGACGTGTATTCGAGGCAACCAGAAAGAGGTGAAGAGACGTGTATTCGAGGCAACCAGAAAGAGATGAAGAGACGTGTAACTAAGGTGAATGTAGACAAAAAAAATAAAGACAACTTCATTTTATTTTAAACATATTTTGAGTTTGTGTAAGAATTTAAAGATAACGTTCCCATCGGGGGGGGGGGCGGGGGGGTAAAAATGTTGTTTTACTCTGCGTATCTTACATCTTTTATATATGCAAACATGCACCGGGATGCATGTTTTGATGGTGCATGCGAATGGCAGACGTTGCAGGTGATAGATTTTCAGCCAAAGCAAAAGAAGGAGAGGGGCACAGAGAAAATTGAAAATATCTTTGATTTTATATTGGGCCACCCAGAATCGTATTTCTCTTTGAAAAAAATAAGTACCTCATTAAACGGGAAGTTATGCTGGGACCGGACTACTTGAGAAAAACAATGTTCCTGGCAGACGTTGCAGGTGATAGATTTTCAGCCAAAGCAAAAGAAGGGGAGGGGCACAGAGAAAATTGAAAATATCTTTGATTTTATATTGGGCCACCCAGAATCGTATTTCTCTTTGAAAAAAATATAAATAAGTGCCTGATAAAAACATGGAATCATGCTGGGACCGGACGACTTGAGAAAAGCAATGTTCCTAGATGGGCTCTATGATATACTCTTTTGAGTGGACACTGTCTGGCAGTTATCTCCAGTGGATATCTCCAGTAGCCATTATCTTAAGTGGTCGATTTCAGGGTGGTTGAATGGAGATGGGAACCTGACATCTCGGATTTCCAGTCAAAAGTACATATATTCCAACCTATGGGCAGGGGAGGTCAGTTAGACCTGGCTCTCTGGACATGACGGAGGGAGTTTGTTTTTCGGAGGGCTGGGAGTTATTTGGGCCGGTGTGCCTCTCCAGGCAAGGTGAGCGCTTGGGGCTCTTAGCTAATGGATTGTGTTGATGGGACTTATATTTTGGTTTGGTCAACCTAAGAAACCGAGTATCATTTTAATCTTCAAAAGAAAATAAACCTCTGTTAATTGTGGTTTTTATTTGGAAGGATAATTCCTTTGTCGCAGCACTGATTAAATCGAACAATAACTTTGGACCGACACAACGAGTGCGGCGATCGCAGCCAGTGCACCGAACGAACTCATACATGTAGCAGTTGCATGACAGATCTATTTTGTTTATATGTGCGCAATACCTTGCGTAATGTGGAGTTGTGGTTTGGTCGGCGTGTTGATACATAGGCGATTAGCACATCACTAACATGCACACTGGAAGCCTACTGATTTCCACCCAGCTATTTTGCCGGGCAAATACAAAAGAGTTCAAGTCGAGACTTCAACGTAGACAGATTGGTATTCTCTCTCTCTTCTTGTCATCATCATGGTGATGAAGGGTTGGAATAAACTCAAAACCAACTGGAATTATATTACTGTTATGCTTGCTGACCAAGTAACTAAATTTACATGTCTACATTCCTGTATTATTATTCCAGTTAAATAAGACATATTTATATTATTGTAGAGAAGACGGTGGTGTTTTCCTTCAAACTCTGGTGACTCTTTTCTAACTAAAGTCAGATACGTACAGACACAACACTCTCAACAGTCACCACAACCCAACAATAAACTCAATGTCTGTATGATGTTTGTGTTTTCTCTTTATAGAAAAAAAAGTTAGAGAATCTACATAAAATCTAAAAGTATATTCTTATGTAAAATTTACCAAGAAGACAATGGTAGTGTTCTAACTGCACCCATAACCCCCATTAAAACTTGAAATGTATCATATTTTTATGAAATTTAAATCATATGTATAAATTTTCTGGGGAAGACAATGGATGCGGTTCCGAATCTTAAAGTGCCCTTCTAACTTAAGGGAGCTGAACCCCTCTTTAAAACTTTAAATATAGTCTATTTTAATGAAATTTATATATGCATAAAATTCTCCAGGGAAGACATTGTAAGTTGTGCCGAATCTCTGTTACCCTCTTTGTGTCGAATATTTACGTGCTCCCCCCCCCACCTTTAAGTGACTAATGAAGATACGACCCCCGTAAAACTTGAAATATGTATATCTGATTGAATAAAATTTAAACCATATGTATATGACTAATTCAGAGAGTTTTCCAACATTTCAGCTACTTCCGACTATATTAGGGAGCATAACGGGAGTAGGGGCTAGTTAAAACAAAGAAAGTAATATGGTGTTATGAGCATAGTGAAAAAGGTACATAGTAGTGATCATCATTCGATCCCGGGCAACGTCGGGTCTTCCTGCTAGTATAAAATAAAGTCAGTTCTTTCGCCCATACTTTTGTGATCAATAGCTTTTGTAATACAAGCTACATAAAAAAATCTGTTTCACCAGTCATATAAGGCAAATGTTGGTCCGTGTTGTTAAAACAAACATTTTATTTTCAATCGATTTCATCGATTTTCATATTTAATCCTGACCAATATTTCATGTTTTTTTTTTTATTAGTCATAAATAAAGGAAAGCAGACGAGTTTTTACCCTCACAGTCAGAAGTTCTTATACTGTTACCTAAAACACTGGTAAATAACAGATAATTTCTTTGATATTTACTGATGAAAAAAGAGGGAAAAAGGGTATTGATTTGTCCTTTTCAATTTCTTTCTCTCTTTTCTTTTTTTGCCTTTGACTGATGAGGGGAAGAAAGAGAAAATAAAGAGAGAGAGAGAGAGAGAGAAGGAAGATAGAAAGAATGTTGCCTATTCTGGTTTTAAAAGAGGGAAAAGAAGTCTTGACGTGCCCTTTTGACTTTCTTTGTCTCCTTCTTCCATAACTTTTGTCTAAACGAGTGAGAGGGTGGGGGGAGGAAGAAAAGAAAATCAAAGACGGTTCGGTTTATGTATTTAATAACATCATAACTTCCTACCTTCCACTGTGGATCAATCGGTTAGCTCGCTGTACTAAGAGACAAAGTTTGTGAGTTCAAACCTCCCCCAGGGTATAAAATTTTTTACTCTGATTGTATTCAAAACTGAACTTACAAATTTCAAATTACAATATTAAGTAGATTGTTTAGTTTCACTTTTATTTTTTTCTGTAATTTTGTACCTGCCACCATGGGTCAATCGATTAGCTTGCTTTACTTAGAGACAGAGGTTGTGAGTTCAAACCCTACTTAGGGCATAATTATTTTTACTCTGATTTAGTCTCAAACTGAACTTAAACATTTCAAATTACAATATTAAGCAGATTGTTTCGTTTTACTTTTATTTTTTTCTGTAATTTTGTACCTGCCACCATGGGTCAATCGATTAGCTTGCTTTACTTAGAGACAGAGGTTGTGAGTTCAAACCCTACTCAGGGCATAATTATTTTTACTCTGATTTAGTCTCAAACTGAACTTAAACATTTCAAATTACAATATTAAGCCGATTGTTTCGTTTTACTTTTATTTTTTTCTGTAATTTTGTACCTGCCACCATGGGTCAATCGATTAGCTTGCTTTACTTAGAGACAGAGGTTGTGAGTTCAAACCCTACTCAGGGCATAATTATTTTTACTCTGATTTAGTCTCAAACTGAACTTAAACATTTCAAATTACAATATTAAGCCGATTGTTTCGTTTTACTTTTATTTTTTTCTGTAATTTTGTACCTGCCACCATGGGTCAATCGATTAGCTTGCTTTACTTAGAGGTTGTGAGTTCAAACCCTACTTAGGGCATAATTATTTTTACTCTGATTTTGTCTCAAACTGAACTTAAACGTTTCAAATTACAATATTAAGCAGATTTTTTAGTTGTACTTTTATTTTTTCTGTACTCTATATAACTTACAGAAATTTATACCCTGGGTAACACCGAGTATCCCTTCTAGTTTAAAGTAAACAGATATTACCACCTTTAACCGCTGCACTTATCAAAAGTCTAAGTCAAGTTTACATTTAAGGTTTTGTTTTATGACCCATCTATCAACCACTGTCAGGGTCACTTAAAACCAAAGTAGGTCGTTATATTTCCTTTTGTTAGAGTGATTGTAAGTATGAAATGTTTTTTGATGTTATTCATAATGTGTGAGCGATGTTTTAGAATTTTGTCGATTAGTTTGATTCTTTTCAAGAGTGATGCATCAGGAGAGAACATACCTAATCACGCTATTTTTTTTTTTTTTTTTTTTAATTAAAGAAACCTTACCGTTCTCTCCGTAGAGAATGGAGAAGTCACATGCTGCAACGCCCAAGTCGTGCACTTCTTGTTCTTTCAGCGGACAGTTACCAAAATTCAAAGACATATCCCAAAAGCGTATTTCACCACAACTACTACCTGACACCATCCAAAGGCTGTCTGGAGTAAAGGCGCAGGTTTGAACGAATGCTTCATGGCCTTTCAGGTTTCTGGAGAAGTAGAACAAAAAACAAACATGTTTGTTGAGCGAACACAGTACAACCTTCAAATCTTGTCATTTTATCTGAATAATTGTTTTTCAGTCACACAAATTATTAATGAAAGTAAAAATTACTCCCGGGCAACGCCAGGCAGGGACAGCTAGTTTTGTATAAATAACTGTAAACTTCTGGTTAGAATTTTATAGACCTGCGCTGAATTGTCCTATCGCAGTGGTTCTCAACAGATTAGCAGACATAAACTGGATCCAGAGCCACAAAAAACACAGTGTGCATCGCCATGTTGGATTTTCTCTCCGCTAGCGTTTATATTAAATGCTATTATGTAAAATTACGTCAGAAAGTAGAAACTTTCCCAATTTCATGCCTTTCATTACTGATCATAAACTATCTGATCACATCGGTATCGCAGAGTTGGGAAAACTCACTGGTGTCCCATATCAATATCCTCTGTCATCAAATGTAAAGTTCTGAGATTGTTTGGTCACGTTAAGCGTTCCAGTGTAGGGCGATTCAAAATATGTGTGGAAGGCATAATACAAGGAAGCCGGTCGAAATGTAGACAAAAGAAAAGATGGATAGACAACGTTTGTGAATGGACGAACATGAACAAAAATCAAGCGAACACCTTGGCTCAAGATCGTAGGTCTCAGAGAATAGTCCACCATTTTAGTACGTATTCTGCAGCTAGCAAAGAAAACGTTTAATAAATTATGTTAGTATTAGTTATTATTGTTAGTATTAATTAGTATTAGTTATTACTGTTAGTATTAGTTATTATTAGTATTAGTTATTATTTTTAGTATTAATTAGTATTGGTTATTATTGTTAGTATTAGTTAGTATTAGTTATTACTGTTAGTATTAGTTATTATTGTTAGTATTAGTTAGTATTAGTTATTATTGTTAGTGTTAGTATTAGTTATTATTGTTAGTATTAGTTAGTATTGTTAGTATTAGTTATTATTGTTAGTATAAGTTAGTATTAGTTATTACTGTTAGTATTAATTAGTATTAGTATTAGTTATTATTTTTAGTATTAATTAGTATTGGTTATTATTGTTAGTATTAGTTAGTATTAGTTATTACTGTTAGTATTAGTTAGTATTAGTTATTATTGTTAGTATTAGTTAGTATTAGTTATTATTGTTAGTGTTAGTATTAGTTATTATTGTTAGTATTGTTAGTATTAGTTATTATTGTTAGTATAAGTTAGTATTAGTTATTATTGTTAGTATTAGTTATTATTGTTAGTATTAATTAGTATTAGTTATTACTGTTAGTATTAGTTATTATTAGTATTAGTTATTATTTTTAGTATTAATTAGTATTGGTTATTATTGTTAGTATTAGTTAGTATTAGTTATTACTGTTAGTATTAGTTAGTATTAGTTATTATTGTTAGTATTAGTTAGTATTAGTTATTATTGTTAGTGTTAGTATTAGTTATTATTGTTAGTATTAGTTAGTATTGTTAGTATTAGTTATTATTGTTAGTATAAGTTAGTATTAGTTATTATTGTTAGTATTAGTTATTATTGTTAGTATTAGTTATTATTGTTAGTATTAGTTAGTATTGTTAGTATTAGTTATTATTGTTAGTATAAGTTAGTATTAGTTATTATTGTTTGTATTAGTTATTATTGTTAGTATTAGTTATTATTGTTAGTATTAGTTATTATTGTTAGTATTAGTTATTATTGTTTGTATTAGTTATTATTGTTAGTATTAGTTATTATTGTTAGTATTAGTTATTATTGTTAGTATTAGTTATTATTGTTTGTATTAGTTATTATTGTTAGTATTAGTTATTATTGTTAGTATTAGTTATTATTGTTAGTATTAGTTATTATTGTTTGTATTAGTTATTATTGTTAGTATTAGTTATTATTGTTTGTATTAGTTATTATTGTTAGTATTAGTTATTATTGTTAGTATTAGTTAGTATTAGTTATTATTGTTAGTATTAGTTATTATTGCTAGTATTAGTTATTATTGTTAGTATTAGTTATTATTGTTAGTATTAGTTAGTATTAGTTATTATTGTTAGTATTAGTTAGTATTAGTTATTATTGTTAGTATTAGTTATTATTGTTATTATTAGTTATTATTGTTTGTATTAGTTATTATGGTTAGTATTAGTTATTATTGTTTGTATTAGCTATTATTGTTAGTATTAGTTATTATTGTTTGTATTAGTTATTATTGTTAGTATTAGTTATTATTGTTAGTATTAGTTATTATTGTTAGTATTAGTTAGTATTAGTTATTATTGTTAGTATTAGTTAGTATTAGTTATTATTGTTAGTATTAGTTATTATTGTTATTATTAGTTATTATTGTTTGTATTAGTTATTTTTGTTAGTATTAGTTATTATTGTTTGTATTAGTTATTATTGTTTGTATTAGTTATTATTGTTAGTATTAGTTATTATTGTTAGTATTAGTTAGTATTAGTTATTATTGTTAGTATTAGTTATTATTGTTAGTATTAGTTATTATAGTTAGTATTAGTTATTATTGTTAGTATTAGTTAGTATTAGTTATTATTGTTAGTATTAGTTATTATTGTTAGTATTAGTTATTATTGTTAGTATTAGTTAGTATTAGTTATTATTGTTAGTATTAGTTATTATTGTTAGTATTAGTTAGTATTAGTTATTATTGTTTGTATTAGTTATTATTGTTAGTATTAGTTATTATTGTTTGTATTAGTTATTATTGTTAGTATTAGTTATTATTGTTAGTATTAGTTAGTATTAGTTATTATTGTTAGTATTAGTTATTATTGTTAGTATTAGTTATTATTGTTAGTATTAGTTAGTATTGTTAGTATTAGTTATTATTGTTAGTATAAGTTAGTATTAGTTATTATTGTTAGTATTAGTTATTATTGTTAGTATTAGTTATTATTGTTTGTATTAGTTATTATTGTTTGTATTAGTTATTATTGTTTGTATTAGTTATTATTGTTAGTATTAGTTATTATTGTTAGTATTAGTTATTATTGTTAGTATTAGTTAGTATTAGTTATTATTGTTAGTATTAGTTAGTATTAGTATTGTTAGTATTAGTTATTATTGTTAGTATAAGTTAGTATTAGTTATTATTGTTAGTATTAGTTATTATTGTTAGTATTAGTTAGTATTGTTAGTATTAGTTATTATTGTTAGTGTTAGTATTAGTTATTATTGTTAGTATTAGTTAGTATTGTTAGTATTAGTTATTATTGTTAGTATAAGTTAGTATTAGTTATTATTGTTAGTATTAGTTATTATTGTTAGTATTAATTAGTATTAGTTATTACTGTTAGTATTAGTTATTATTAGTATTAGTTATTATTTTTAGTATTAATTAGTATTGGTTATTATTGTTAGTATTAGTTAGTATTAGTTATTACTGTTAGTATTAGTTAGTATTAGTTATTATTGTTAGTATTAGTTAGTATTAGTTATTATTGTTAGTGTTAGTATTAGTTATTATTGTTAGTATTGTTAGTATTAGTTATTATTGTTTGTATTAGTTATTATTGTTAGTATTAGTTATTATTGTTAGTATTAGTTATTATTGTTTGTATTAGTTATTATTGTTAGTATTAGTTATTATTGTTTGTATTAGTTATTATTGTTAGTATTAGTTATTATTGTTAGTATTAGTTATTATTGTTTGTATTAGTTATTATTGTTAGTATTAGTTATTATTGTTAGTATTAGTTATTATTGTTAGTATTAGTTATTATTGTTTGTATTAGTTATTATTGTTAGTATTAGTTATTATTGTTTGTATTAGTTATTATTGTTAGTATTAGTTATTATTGTTAGTATTAGTTAGTATTAGTTATTATTGTTAGTATTAGTTATTATTGCTAGTATTAGTTAGTATTAGTTATTATTGTTTGTATTAGTTAGTATTAGTTATTATTGTTTATATTAGTTATTATTGTTTGTATTAGTTAGTATTAGTTATTATTGTTTATATTAGTTATTATTGTTTATATTAGTTATTATTGTTTGTATTAGTTATTATTGTTAGTATTAGTTATTATTGTTTGTATTAGTTATTATTGTTAGTATTAGTTATTATTGTTAGTATTAGTTAGTATTAGTTATTATTGTTAGTATTAGTTATTATTGTTAGTATTAGTTAGTATTAGTTATTATTGTTAGTATTAGTTATTATTGTTAGTATTAGTTAGTATTAGTTATTATTGTTTGTATTAGTTATTATTGTTAGTATTATTTATTATTGTTTGTATTAGTTATTATTGTTAGTATTAGTTATTATTGTTAGTATTAGTTATTATAGTTAGTATTAGTTATTATTGTTAGTATTAGTTATTATTGTTAGTATTAGTTATTATTGTTAGTATTAGTTATTATTGTTAGTATTAGTTAGTATTAGTTATTATTGTTAGTATTAGTTATTATTGTTAGTATTAGTTAGTATTAGTTATTATTGTTTGTATTAGTTATTATTGTTAGTATTAGTTATTATTGTTTGTATTAGTTAGTATTGTTAGTATTAGTTATTATTGTTAGTATTAGTTATTATTGTTAGTATTAGTTAGTATTGTTAGTATTAGTTAGTATTAGTTATTATTGTTTATATTAGTTATTATTGTTAGTATTAGTTATTATTGTTTGTATTAGTTATTATTGTTAGTATTAGTTATTATTGTTAGTATTAGTTAGTATTAGTTATTATTGTTAGTATTAGTTATTATTGTTAGTATTAGTTAGTATCGTTAGTATTAGTTATTATTGTTATTATTGTTAGTATTAGTTATTATTGTTAGTATTAGGTATTATTGTTAGTATTAGTTATTATTGTTAGTATTAGTTAGTATTAGTTATTATTGTTAGTATTAGTTATTATTGTTAGTATTAGTTAGTATTAGTTATTATTGTTAGTATTAGTTATTATTGTTTGTATTAGTTATTATTGTTAGTATTAGTTATTATTGTTTGTATTAGTTATTATTGTTAGTATTAGTTATTATTGTTAGTATTAGTTATTATTGTTAGTATTAGTTATTATTGTTAGTATTAGTTATTATAGTTAGTATTAGTTATTATTGTTAGTATTAGTTAGTATTAGTTATTATTGTTAGTATTAGTTATTATTGTTAGTATTAGTTATTATTGTTAGTATTAGTTAGTATTAGTTATTATTGTTAGTATGAATGCACATTTGGAGTCAGACATTTTTTGAAAGGGGGCAAATATCATTCTGATACATGATGAAAGGGTTTATGGGCTAAAAAAAGGGTGAGAACCACTGTTCTATGGGATTCATTTTTGTTATCCTCTACTCTATAATAAAGAGAAATGTGTATTCATTTGTTAATAAAAATATATCCATCCCGTCACACAAAAGTGTACACAACGAATGAAAGAAGGCAATACACAGATCTATTTCCATAAGCTTATTTTCTTTATGCTTTTTATACAGATTTGTTTTTCTTTCTTTTTTTCTTTTTTAAATTTTCCAGTTTGAGACCTTTTCTTTATGTGAGCCACAATTGTTCCTTTTCAATCTCATTTTTAACTGCTAAAGTCTTTGATGTTTTTAACATTAGCATAATCTTTTAATGTCTAGCGCCTAACTCCCTACCTCGCAATGATCAAAGAAAGAAAATTAAAAAAAAAGAAGCTAAGTCAACGGATGGTGTATTTTTTCAACTCGCGATAGTTCAGTCCTATCATATTGAAATAAAGAAAAAGCATTGCAAGACTTACATCGGAAAGCAAACCGCAAGTCAGACAACACCCGCCATCTGAAAATAAATTTGGAAAGAAATTCTCCACTCTAAATCGTCAACAGTAGATTTTTTTTCTTTAGGTCATCAGAAATGATAATAATCTTTTATATAAAGAGCAGTTGTGTGTGTGCATGTCTTTCTTTGAGGAATCTTTATATGAAAGAGAGTTGTCTGTGTGTATATGTCTAGAGAGAGGAATTGGGTAAGCAGAGGAGAGAGGGGGTTGGGGAGAGGGAGAGAAAGGGGTAGAGAAGTTTTAATTACACTTTCGCCCCGGGCAACGCCGGGTAACCCTGCTAGTAATTTATATATGAAAATTAAATTATTGATGTAATTCTATGCTTTTATATTAATATTAGTGAGAACACAGGCGGAGCATAATTTTTTTTCTGTAAGTTTTGACCGAGGGTTTACACTAATAAAAGATAATTCTCGACCAAGGAAGAGTCTATCGGACATGCCGTCGACCAAGGCAACTGTCAGCATTTATAATTTAAAATTATAAATTAAAATTAATTATTAAATTATAAATTCTGACAGTTGCAATGTGTTTGTGAATTTCTTTTTCTATATTCTATTCTTGCTCTGTTTTCTACATTGAGCTCTCTTCTTTGGAGTTCTTACCAAAATTATTCACTTTAACACCATATATATATATATATATATATATATGTGTGTGTAAAAATATAAATAAGACAGGTTCATTTTATATTCTAATAACCATGGTTTTTATTTTCTATTTTTATTTTTTCACATTTTCAAAAAAAAACATAACATCTCTGTTAGATGTGTATTTACGACTCGTTTCTCTGGAGGTGAGCCAACCAACATTATTATATCAATATTGGCTCTGCTACACCTAAAGATCATCAGAAAAACCCACAAAGAAGAAAAGTTCTCAAATTGAAAAGTCTTGAAAAAATCCTACACCACACCTAGGGTCATTGTGGGCAAAAACAAAGAGAAAAAAACCTTCACACGAGGAAAGACTCTCCTATATATATATATATATATATATTTATATGCATATGGTTGTGGGTGTTAACACCTGCTCACATTTGACATTTGTGCAGGACTTAAAAGAATGCAGTGTAGCAGTTACCTCCTCCTTTCACACATAACTGCACCAGTTGGTCGTTAGGTGTCGCTTATTCACCGACAGGTGGCGCTGAAAAGCCACACCAGAGTTATCTGCCCTTCTGAGTATAAAAACCGGTGTAAACGAAAAATCACCCTCTTATCCATTCAATCAGCCTCGCAGAGACGTCCCCTTGGCACCAGCCCGGACGCATCGCCGAGAACACCGACGAGGAACCCAGAAACGCTTTTTCTCCTGCTACCGTCGCCTCACTCGAAGACTACTACCATCTTCACTTGAAGAAACCCCACGGGCAGCCCGGAGAACCATTATATTTTTCCTCTTCCTCAACCGGACACTGTCTCACTCTCTCTTCTACCTATACCAAACGGTAGAGGTAACCCTCTGTTCAATAAACCTCTTTTTTGTTGCCTGTTATTCAGTTGTTCGTTCAATTCATTTCGTGCGATAAATGTAAGGGAGGGACAAACACCCCCTTCATTTCATGTAAATATTAAATGACAACATAAAAAAAAATCAAAACAACCATAATAAAATTAAAAACACAAATAATCCCCCAACGGTATTTTCTACCAAATTGCATTGTCACCATACTTTTCATAGAGATCAGATTATATCCTTTGATATATTGTATAGGAATTAGAGTTATCTGCCCCTAGTCCCTATTCTGTTGTTAATCCCTAATGTAAATAAAACGAGCGCCTGTGTTACAGTAAAACATCGGCGCTCTTGTATAAGCAGTAACCGATCTGAGGGAGATAACTCTATTTTTCGTAGCCGCCACTATTCCGAATTCGCTTATACTTTGGCAAGGGAGATAACTTTGTTTACTAATAAAAAAACATGTTACGGTTTTGAAATGCGTTAAAAACCCTAACCCTATCGCAGCATGAAAGAAAATAACTTTTATGCCACAATGTTCATAAACTTTATAACAGTTAATTAAAAACATGTTACGGGTTTTAAATGCGTTCAAAATAACTTTTAAGCACTTTTATTTACATGCCACAAATTGTATACACTTTATATAAACATAAAAAGAAAAGTTATTTTCTTTCATGCTGCGATAAACAAAGTTATCTCCCTTGCCAAAGTATAAGCGAATTCGGAATAGCGGCGGCTAAGAAAAATAGAGTTATCTCCCTCAGATCGGTTACTGCTTATACAGGGTGGGCCAAAATAAGGGTCCTATCTTTAAATTTGAATAACTTGAATTTGAATAACTTCCACAAAATAAAAGTTAAACTCACCAAACTTTATGTGTGTGTAGACTGACCCTTCCGAGATTTTTTGAAATAAACAAAACAAATTTTAGCCGAAAAACACTTCTTAAAACTTACAAAAACTAAAGTATTGTTTTTTACACTGTTTTGAGTTTTTTAAGCAAAAATAATGTTTTCTAAATGAGGGTACGTTCCTTAGGGCTAATACGGCTCATGCTTGCTTCGGAAGGGGTCCTTTACTTATTCTAAAAAAAAAAAATAAAAAAAAATCAATAAATAAAAAAGTTATGAATTTTTAAAAATAGGACCCTTATTTTTGCCCACCCTGTACAAGAGCGCCAAAACATGTGTATTTCCTTTTATTAAATTTATTATCCAGTTTGGAATATCAAATCCAGATAAAACAAAGGTATGTCTTTTGATTTGATTGATCTTTGAATTTGTAAACAACTATCACTTATTCCGGCTAAGAAAACTGTTAGAATGCAGACATTTTCTCCTGCCTTTTGGCTAAGATCAAAGTGTAGTATCTGTTCCGATGGATACTGCACCCCATAGACTGGTATTGTCTTGTCCTTCGGGACTTGATTTACGCCGGTCTATGGGATTGTCCTGTGCAGTTCTAGGAGGTCCACCCTCCCAGGCTTCGCCTCCCCTCTTTGAGGAGGAGTAAGTTAATTGCTTACTGCTTGAGGCGCCTCTACCGGGGAATGCCGACGGGGCTTCCCGGCAATTTTTAAACCCCACTTTCCCGACCCGACCTTGGGTCACATCTTACTTGTGGGAGTAAGATAAAAACTGGCCTGTGTCTAACTCCTGGAGAGGAGTAAATCAATACTCACTAGAACAGATTAAAGGGATGTTATTGTGTGCAATTATATTATTGAGTTCTTTCCCTTGAATACTTGAAAAATAAATATATATATACAGGGTGAGCCAAAAGTAGGTGGACATTAAAAAACATTTATTTAGAGTATAGTAAGAGGCAGACTTCAAAGCTGTGTAAATCAAGAAGGAAAACAGTTTGAACACTTGAGTTGATAAATAACATTTAATTTTCATTAATATAATTGTTTTATTACATGTAATTGTACGTATAAGTGATCTCTAAATAAATGTTTCTTACTGTCCACCTAGTTTTGGTTCACCTTGTATATTGATTAACAGACGCGACTTCAAGTGTTTCTGTGTATGCACGTGTGTATGTGTTTCTGTGTATGTGTTTCTGTGTATGCACGTGTGTATGTGTTTCTGTGTATGCACGTGTGTATGTGTTTCTGTGTATGCACGTGTGTATGTGTTTCTTGCTTCCACATTAATTACACATTGTTTGTTATTCATTATTAATCAATTAGGGTCAAGTATTAAAAACAAACTTTAAAAAATTCTTATTTTCATAAAATAATTTGATTACGAAATCAAAGTCACTAAAATTAGTTTTTGTTACTTTGTAAACAAATCAGCCATTTTTTTCTTTTACTCCCTGGCAACACTGGGTAGGTACAGATTGTTATATATATTTGAAAAAACAACGATTATTCTAAGTACTAAATATATTTGAAAAACAACGCTTATTCTAAGTACTAAATATATTTGAAAAACAATGCTTATTCTAAGTACTAAATATATTTGAAAAAACAACGATTATTCTAAGTACTAAATATATTTGAAAAACAACGATTATTCTAAGTACTAAATATATTTGAAAAACAACGCTTATTCTAAGTACTAAATATAAACAATATAAAATCAAAATCTACAAACCTCAAGAGACGCCAGGAAGGTATTTCCCAAATGCAGAGAGTTTCATCATCGCTGCCGGATACCAAAAACGAAGAATTTGGTGAGAACTTGCAAACCCTGATTCCGCCTCGGCTTGGATGTTCGAGAACGGCTTGCTTTCTGCTCGTGTTCAAATCCCATATAATAATTTTCCCATCGGTTGAGCATGTGGCCAGCAGTGCCCCGCACCGGCTGAAATCACAGTAGTTAACATAAAGAGTGTGTCCACGGAGCGGGGAAATGGATTGCAACTCGGAAAAATCAGGCACTGTCCACAGGCGGACAGTTTTATCCCCAGCACATGTGCACAAGATGCCGTTCACAGAGAAGTTAACGCTGTTCACATCGGATGTGTGAGAATACAGGGAGATCTCGGTTTGGGACATAGTCTGCGCTTAAACCAATGAAGATATCATCCTGATTGTGAAAACAAAAGAAAAACAAAAATGTTATTAGTTTATTTTATTTTTACTAATAAACAACTGCTTATCAAGGCAAAAGCCACTTGAGGATCAGGTTTAATAAGCTGGATAGATTGTCGCTTTAATGAAAAAGAATATGAGAGGATTGAAAATGATTCATGCATTAGATCCATTGCTCTTTCTGATTCTCGTAAAGTCAGTTCTCTCTATCGCTCCAATTACTTTCTCACACCTGAGGCTATTCTCGATTTCGACATAAATCTACTATAAGACCATGTATGGAGTACTGTTGTCATATTGGGGCTGGTGAATCTCTGTCCCATTTGAGGGTTCTTGATAAGGTGAAGAAACATATCTGTAATTTGAATTGCCACACCCTTTCTTCTCTGCACCCGCTCTCTCAAATTATGTGATCTATTCCCTGCTTCTTTTGTTCCAGCTCGTTTGACTCGTTGGTCTAGTGGTCTCCATCAATTTGCTGTTTTGATACTTCATTGTAATACAGCTTCCTATTTCTGTAGCTTCTTTCCAAGAACTGCATGCTTGTGGAACTCTCTTCCTGCTGACTGTTTTCCTTCTACCTATAGTATTGGTCTTTTCAAGACTAAGGTCAATAGGCATCTCCTGTCTTTGCGATAATCGTATTTCGTTCCTGTTAGCTCCTTACATCAAGTGGTTTCATACCTTGTCTGGAGCGATTTCCATAAAAATAATAATAATAAAAAAAAATGGAATGAACAAAGTTCGATTATTTCTGGAGACAGTTTTTGTTGACATTGGATTCGAAGATGCGAATGTTGTAGTCTTTAAAAAAAATTTTTTTATTATTAATGAGTCATCACTTAAAAGCGGATATAGGTTAATGAGACGAATAGATTGACGGTTGAATGATGACGAATACGATGAGAGGATTGAAAATCTACAAATACCACTCACTAAAAACAACAGCTGCCCCCCCCCCCCCCAAAAAAAACCAGCAATTCTTCTTCCCTTTGTCAGAAACATGGCACATAGAATGTAAGAACAAAAGGAGGATCAGGAGTACAATAAGGACCCCAGTTCATTAACACAACACGCGGAACATGTTCCGGAAGTCACCGGCGTCTTCCGGTTGACCTCGCAATACACGTGGTCGCTATTTACAAAACAACTTGTAAATAAAATAAACGAAATATATACGCTTTTTTTTAAATCGGCTGACTTGTAATCTTTCGTTTTGCAATAAACAAAACAATTTATCGTTTTTTTTGTTTTACTTTTATTTACTAAAAAAAAACAAATTTTAAACGCAGAACATTCTATATTTCGTGTTGTGTATTTTAAGAAAAAGTGTATTGCGAGGTCAACCGGAAGACGAACCGGAAGACGCTGGTGACTTCTGGAACATGTTCCGCATGTTGTGTTAATGAACTGGGGTCCTTATTGTACTCTTGCTCCTAAAAGGACAACACAGGGGAGAGGCAAGAATTACGAAGCTGCCAAAAAAGTGTGTTTGATCCCCGATTTCTTTTAATTAATTATGGAATAATCTAATTAATTAACCAATTAATGTTGCAGCAGTAAAACACACCATCGTGTCAAAATTGAGGTCACAGGTAACTATAAAATAATAAATATCTGTTGGGATTATTATTAGACTGGGATGGTGTTCAGGAGAGATGGAGATAAATTACAGGTTATTTCGGTCATCCATAATTATAAAAGTCAAATTTTCATTATGTAAATTATTGTGAGGATTATTTGTTTTTACTTATCAAGGCTAAAAACAACTCGAGGATAAGGGTTAATGAGATAAATAGACAGTTGAATGATGATGAATACTATGAGAGGATTGAAAATATCTACATACCACCCACTCAAAACAACAGCAGATCCAGAAAACAGCAATTTTCCCCCCTTTGTCAGAAACATTGCTTTTGGAATATGAGAACTAAAGGACAAAACAATGGGGAAGTGAGAGTTATGAGGTTACAGGGAAGCAGTCACGTGGTAATGTGTTCTCCAGATGGGAAGTTCTTGGAAAGAAACTCTGTACATGGAAATTCTGTCCGACACTAAGCACAAAAAGGAAAGAGAGTTCTTTTCAGTTGTGGTAGAAGACGAGTTCTTGCTGTGAATATCTTACATGGAGGAACTAGGGATTCTATGGAAATAACGGTACTGATATCGATCCTGAACCAGTTTTCGTGAGGTTCGACTCAGAAGCGTTCGGCTGTCCTACGCAAATGCCCGAGTGTTGACGAGCCGAATGGTACCAGACGACAATTTTGATAGGGTGCTGCATCCTGTGATTGTAAGTTATATTTTCAAGAAATTTTCTAAAAGAAAAAAACAAAAAACAAGCAAAACATAGCGAAGTTACTGTTATCAAATAAATATTTTTTTTGTATTTTGATACGTTGCTGCGTCCTATAATTTTTAGTTATAGTTGCAAGAAATTTTTTAAACAAAACAAATAAAACAAGCAAAACAGAGCGAAATTACTGTTATCAAATAAATATTTTTAACCCTAATCCTAACAAAAAAACAAACAAAACAAGCAAAACATTATTAGAGCGCCCCCCCACATACACCAAGAGAGAGAGAGAGAGAGAGAGAGAGAGAGAGAGAGAGAGAGAGAGAGAGAGAGAGAGAAACTTTTTCTTCTAAGAAAGAAAAGGCACTTACTGCTAATTGCCAATCGAAAGTTTTGCTAACTTGTCGAAAAGACAGATTTTATAGCAAAAATAATAATAAAATAATAAAAGTAATAAAAAAAAAATGAAATAAAAACTCTTCCACACATTAAAGCTATCCAGGTTCGGTAGAGAATTTAACTCTAATGC
This sequence comes from Sepiola atlantica, assembly GCA_963556195.1. Lineage (NCBI taxonomy): Eukaryota > Metazoa > Mollusca > Cephalopoda > Sepiida > Sepiolidae > Sepiola > Sepiola atlantica. Next base: position 17,906,795 of record OY744547.1, on the reverse strand, counting down.
GTTTGCTATAAATTATTATTTATTTTTTTAAGTTGATGAGTTCTGGACTGTTAACTATTCTGGAATTTTACCATTGAATCTACTATCTATAAAGAAAAGTCGAATTTTCTGATCGTGCCCGATTAAAAGTCAGAAACTACACAAGATACATTTACAAACCTTACATGATTGGACTCAGTGTGACCCTGACCTGGTTGTAGCTATATATATATATATATATATATATATATATATATATATATATATATATATATATTCATTGCCTTTGGGGTCATGAGGGACCAAATTAGTGAATGGGAGGGTCAACAACAAAAACAAAAGCCTTTTCATTCTTACTAGTAGTTGTTTAAAAAACAACACTGAAAGTAGGTCAAACAGTTTTGTTGAACCAGTTACTAGAGAGAGAGAGGGGTGGTCAGGGGGAGAGAGATGTAAAAAGATGGAGAGAGAGACAAATGTAAAAAGAGGGAGAGGGAAGCAGACAGAGAGAGAGAGAGAGAGAGAGAGAGAGAGATGTTACACTTTTTAAACTCTTGATTTTGTTATTCATGCCCCCCCCCCCCGTTCTCCACACCATGACCAACGTCTGGTAGCCCTGCAAGTGTTTTTGTTTCTTCGTTTCTTGAACCTTGTTTTCATTTTGTGTTGTTGCCTTTTAGGGTAAACGTTACTATTACCGACAAAGGAAACACAGTTGGGAAATTGGTCAAAACCAATTTATTTTGGTTTACCTACTTTTTTGTGACCTATTTGCGTTTCTAATTTAAAAAAAGAAAATATTTAATAGTAGATATAAGCATTATAATTCACCGTAAATATTGGTTGTGAGCAAAGTAATAAAGGGTTCGGTATCTTACTCCAAGAAACAAAAACAACAAACCAACAAGATGTCTGACCGCTGTTTACTTTACTCACAACGAATACTTACGGTAAATTAAAATGCTATTACCTTATATTAATTTTTGTCAAACGCAAATAGGTCACAAATAGTAGGTATACAAAAATAAATGTTTTTGACTAATTTCCCAACAGTTTTTCCTTTTAAATAATTTATGTCGCCAACAGTAATGTTTATCCGTTTACGTTTTAACTCGTTACCAAATTTTTACCGAAAACAATATTGTCTGCCATGGGTCACGATCTGTACAAGCACCCATGATAACAAATGATGATTGATTAAAAATAAAAAGTCGTTTTGAGCTAATGCCCGACCCGAATAAACATATCCGGTATTTAATACGTGTAAACTTGGAAATTACTTATAAAAAAGAAAAAAACAACTTCAAATGTGTTTTTGTTATTTTTTTTTTTTTTCAAAATTAAAAATAAATCTTTCTTTTTTTAAAAAAGATGTTGCTTGGTTTACATTACCTATTTTGGCCTTGTTTAATCATTGTTGAGACTAAGAAAACTTTTAATAATGCTTCAGTTTTTTGAGCCACCCTCGTAATTTAAAACGTCTCAAACGATTGATTTCTCTGACAGAAGATAAACAAATGCAAGTAATACGGAGTAAATAGCCACCTGAAATATTTTAACAAAAAAATAGATAAAATAAAAAATAAAAAACTACGGTTATTAAAAAAAAAATGATTAAATAATTAATTTTTAATTTTTTTTTTAATAATTATATTCAGATATTGTTTTTTGTTTTGTTTTGTTAGCCGAGCAGAAAATGAAGAGTTAGAAAACTGGAAGTAATAAGGAGTAAATGATTAAATATAATGTAATAATAATATGGCAATGTTCAAGTACGACTAACTCTAAGAGCAGTTTCTGCGGCGCTGCTACGGTGTTACGCCGCCATTCGTACCCGATAATAAACTTCGTACTTAACTTCCGGTATTCTTTAGTTTAATTTTCTCTAGTTTCTGGTAGTCAATTTTCTGGTTTTATTTCTTTTGTATTTTATGATAATGAATTATATCGTACAAGACGTACTAACCGCAGCACATTTCAATAGCTACCTGCAGGAGTTTCTCTGGCGTCGACAAGTAAAAGTAAATTACTTCGGCCATGCGATCCGACAGTACTATGATTTCTGAAACAACCTATTTTATTATTTTCCCTCTGTGATTATTTATTTTTGGTAACTGTGATTATTTATTTTTGTCAAATAAATTATTTAAAATAAAATGTTAACAGTTATTATTTATTTTTGTCTAATAAATTATTTAAAATAAAATTCAGTACAAAACTAACCAAAACAGGAAGTTTTTATTATCGGAACCAATTTCGAACGGGCACCGTTTCCGGTTCGAAACAACTTTGCTTAGAGTTAGTCGTACTTGAACATTGCCAATAATATAATGATTTTAAAAAGGGTAAAGTCATTAGTGTCTGCTTTTTTTGAATTTCAGTTTCTGCGGAGCAGAAAGGAACACCGGTGCAAACACAAATATGTTCCCTTCTAATTAATGATTATCTTCCTAACCCTTTTCCATTTTTCTTATAATTTAAAATGTAAGAATATCAGACAATCTTGACTTTTTTTAAAAATTCAAATACTCAAACGAATTTGTCCGTTTTTAAGAATATTCTTATTTTTAATAAAATGTGTTAGAATAATAGTTGATTTTGTTAAGATTTTTTTAAAACAAATAATCAAACGAATTGGTCTTAAAAAAAAATTCCAATTATGAAAAGTGGTTTGTTTTTTATTAAAAATAATGGTGAAAGCAAATGATTAATTGTCCAACAAAAAATCCGACATAAAATATAACGGTTAACAATTTCTGATAAACATCGTCTGTCTATTTCCGAATTCAAAAACGGAAGCCGGCATCAAGTATAGATCAAGTTTTACGAAAAGAAAAAAAAAGTCTGACAAGGAGCCTTGATAATCGCCCCAAAATCGAAAATTAAAAAAAAGTACAGGTAATAAAAATATACAAATCGGTTGAAAATTAAAATTTCGCCCGATTGGTTAACTTACCGTTATTAGCTGTATTTTTGTTTAATTTTCGATTTTGATGCGATTATCGAGGCGGCAGCCCTCACGTTGAAGCTTTACATCCAGTGTGACCAATTTAGCGGTTTCCCCGCTAGATCTGGTGATTTCGTTTGGAATCTAGCGAGTAAAATTTGGATCTAGCGGGTTTTTTTCTGTAGAGATTTTATTTAACACCGACGCAACCGCAATTTCAGATAAAAATGTGAATAAAAGTTCTTTAAAATACTTTCACACACAAAAAACGTATCCAGGTAGTTTAAATTCGGCTAATGAAATTTAAACTTCCAAAGTTGGCGCGAAAAAAAAAAAAAAATACAAGACATTTCAAAACTTCATTTATATCAATAAAAAGACAGATTTTTTTTTTTATTAAAGATCTGTTATATTTTCATAAAAATATAAACAAACATATATTTAATGATTCTAAATTTTCCGTTAACAACAACAAAAAAGTTTCTTTAATCATTTATGAGCATCCGTACTTGAAATTTACTGCAGGATAACCCGGAAGTCAGCGGGATCGCGAACCCTTCTGGAGAGCCATTTAAAATTTAACTTACATGATTTTCCAGAAAATACAGTTGGTAAATTAGTCTCAAACAATTTATTTGGGTTTACTTATTTATTTGTGAGGTCGGAAAAAAATATGAAAACTGCAGACGATTTATTGTCCGCCATTTTGGTTGGGAAAAGTCGAATTACCGAAAAAACTTATACAGTTAGGTAGAAAAATAACTTCTATTGCTTTTGGTAACATTTATTTGTTGCCTATTTGTTTTATTGTTGTTTGTTCACCTTTTTTTTGTTAACTATTGTACACCATCCCCGACTGTTTTTTTTTTTACAGAATTTAAAAATAATTAATCCTTAACTTTTTGAGTTTTAATAATTAGATTTTAGAGTAATTGCGAACCAGCAACGGGAACTGAATTTCAGCAACAAAACTTGACAATTAACAAATTTTTATGCTTTTATTAGCAGAAAATAAACTGGCTGTTTTTTTTTTTCAAATTGGAAGTAATACGGAGTAAATAATCACTTGAAATAATTTAAATAAATTTAAATAAATAAAAATAAAATATGCAGCTATTTTAGAATTTTAAAAGAATTAATTCTTAATTGTTAAAAAGTTTTAATAATTAGATTTCAGGTGTACTTTTTGTCAGTCATGAGTAGTTCCGCAGAAAAGATTTCCTGTAAGTTTAGTTTCTGTGTGTGTAGCCTAGCAAGACTCTTCACTGGACATAAACAAAAAAAACTTTGTTTATGTCGTGATAAAAGATTATTGTTTATTTAGTTGATAGAAAAAGAAAGATCATGACACAAATTGAATGGGCCATGTGGGCTAATGAACAGGCATTAGCAAGTTCTTTACGTGAGTAGAAAATAACTTTTAATCAAATTTTGATCACAACTTTGAAAAAGTTTTTTTTTTTTAGTTTCGCGTTATTTTGACTTTTACTTCCGCGATAATTTATTTCTGTTTTTACGGTTTTATTTAATTTTTTTTCCCAAAAAAAACAAAATAAAAGTAATCTTTATATCAATAAAATCATGAGACAACTTCTTGTGTATGACTGTGTGTGTATTTCTCGCCTCTATGCAACTTATACATAAAAATATTTTAAATCTATTATTTATTGAAATAAAAAATGAACGGTGCTTTTCCATGGCTACACCTAGATTGAATATGGAGACCATAACTTTTGGCCTTTTGGCCAAGATCAAAGTGTAGTATCTGTTCCGATGGATACTGCACCCCATAGACTGGTATTGTCTTGGCCTTCGGGGCTTGTTTTACGTCGGTCTATGGGTCTGTCCTGTGCAGTTCTAGGAGGTCCACCTTCCCAGGCTTTGCCTCCCCTCTTTGGGGAGGAGTAAGTTTATTGCTTACTGCATGAGGTGCCCCTACCGGGGAATGCCGACGGGGCTCCCCAGACATTTGTTGTAGGCCAGAGTGCTCACCTTCTCGGGCGCTGGCTTTTCAAATCCCACTTTCCCGACCTTGTGTCACATCTTACCTTGTGGGAGGAAGATAAATAATATAACAAGAACCCTTTACAGTGTACTTACTTGTGAGGGAAAATAAGTACCGGAAATTCAACCAGTAGTTTTTTTTTTATAAAATAAATTAAACGGAATATCGTCGACTTTTGGGAGAGAAATCAACTTTCTTTTGTTTAAAAGAAAAAAGAATTATCTTCCTTGAATATCATGATAATGGTGGCGATATTCCACGTACGACTAAAAGTTGAATTTATTTTATAAAAACAAAACTACTGGATGAATTTCCGTGCACGGTATTTATTTTCCCTCACAAGTAAGTACACCATAAAGGTTTCTGCTATTATTTTTTTTTACATTCATATTCAATTTAGGTGTAATCATGGAGAAGCACTAAACGAACTTGAAAAAAAAATCCTATTTTAAACAATAATTCATTTTTTGTTGTCTTATTGTTGTTTTATTTATTTGTTGTTTTATTTACTAACGAGCATGGCTACCCGAGGCAAAAGTGTAACATATTTCTATTAAAATTTCTACCTCTCTTTCCCCTACCTCTCCTTGACACCTCTTTCTTCTCCGCCCAATCCATTCTTCTCTCTGGACATACACTTTTTATAGATTACTCGAGTCGGCGTAAGGGAAATAACTATTTGAAAAAAATCAGAGTTACTTCCCTTTATTTAGTTCATGAAAATGACCCCCCCCCCCCCCCGACGAAATCGACGTCAGTTTAGAGTCAAAGAATAGGTATTATTTTCTAAATTTTAGATATTATTTAGTTCGGTCAATGCCGATCACGAATATACCAACTTTGTGGGTGTTTCTTTGGTAGTTATTGACTTTTAGCTGGACACACGCACATACATAAAGTCATTTACCGACATCAGTGTATGGACAGGCTGTACTCAAAGGTCAGTGTGAGGCAATATATAAAGAGCTCCTGTGATCAAAAATGAGAATGGTAAATGAACATCACACCAAATACCTACCTCAGCAGACCTCAACAACAAAACTAGCCGATAATTTTAGTGGAAACACACTGGAGAACACTACCGAAGATTATAATAACCCAGCAACCCTGATCGCGCACAAGAAAAGGGAGGAGTACACAAAAAAGGAGCTGAAGACCAGACTAGAAGGATGGCGACATAATAAAAGAACACGAAAGTTCATTGAAGGACTTAACCAGAGCTATATCGACAAGGAGGCTTCACTACAATGGCTCAAGAGTGGTAACTTCCTGTTCGATGAGGAACGGATACTAATAGCTACACAAGACCAAGGCCTACTTACGAATGAATCTAATAAAATGGCTGGTCTACAAAAAACTGACCAGTGCAGGTTCTGCTACTCGGCCATTGAAAGTCCAAGCCACCTAATGTCTGGATGCAAGATCCTTTTGGCTGATGGTCATTACACTGCCCACCACAACAAAGTATGTAGATACCTACATTGGAAGATCTGCGGAGAGATGCAGCTTGAAAGATCACTGAACATCTGGGAACATGAACCCTCACCCATAACATTGAATGGAAAAGTGACAGTGTTCTATGATAAAGACATACAGGCGTGCAGATACATAAAAGACAAGGCCATCGAACCAGACATTGTCATCTGGAACAAACCATAAAGGACTGCTCTCATCATTGATGTAACTGTCCCAAACGACTATGGCCTCAATAGAGTGGAACGAGAAAAAATAACCAAATACCAAGACCTCAAAAATGATTTTAAAATAACATGGTCCCTCGACGAAATAAACATCATGCCGGTTGTAGTGGGGGCAACTGGTCTAGTGAAAAAAAATCTAAGAAAAGACTTAGACACAATCCCCGGAAGACCAAACTGTAGGGAAGTACAGATAGCAGCCCTAAAAGGAACAACATCTATTCTTTAGAGAGCCCGCAGATATAAATTTTACTCATAGGGAAATCAAGTGTTAGCCTCAAAAGGGGGCCCCTTGATCTCTTTAGATAAACTGAATTAAAATGATAAACATATAGAATAACTTAAAACCAATATGGTCTCTAAAAAAATTAATATTATACTTTTGTGCTGGGAGCAACTGGCCTAATGAAAAACAATATTTGAATCTACTGAAACACAATCCCTGGAAAACCAAGCCGTAGCTAAATACAGATAGCAGCCCTAAAAGGAATAACGCCTATCCTCAAAAAACCCTCGGATATGAATTTAAATCATAACGAAATAAAGTGTTAGCTCTCAGATGGAGCCTATTGATCTCTTCGAACTAAATGAAGTAAATAAAAGACCAAACTGTAGGGAAGTACAGATAGCAGCCCTAAAAGAGACAACATCTATCCTAAAGAGAGCCCTCGGATATAAGTTTAACTCATAGGGAAATCAAGTGTTAGCCTCAAGAGCCCTTGATCTCTTTAGACAAACTAAATTAAAATGATAAAAAAACAACGACTATGGCCTCAATAGAGCTGAACGCGAAAAAATGACCAAATACGAATGATTTAAAAACAACATGGTCCCTGGAAGAAATAAACATCATACCGATTGTGGTGGGGGCAACTGGTCTAATGAAAAAAAATCTAATAAAAGTACTTAGACACAATCCCCGGAAGACCAAACTGTAGGGAAGGACAGATAGCAGCCCTAAAAGGGACGACATCTATCCTAAAGAGAGCTCTCGGATATAAGTTTTACTCATAGGGACATCAAGCGTTAGCACTAAGAGGGGGCCCTTGATCTCTTAAAAATTAACTGAACTAAAATGATAAAAAAAGACCACTTCCCTTTAAATTTACTGATGAATGAGTCACTATGTAGCAAGACGGTACCTGAGTATAACGGCTGACAGATTGTCAGTTGAATGCTGATGAATATTATGAGAGGATTGAAAATGATGAATGGAATAAATAAAATTTGATTACTAATGAGGACGGTTTATGACAAGTGTTTTTGACATGAGATTTGGAAAGGGCTATGTTGTAGCTCTCAGGGAATCAATCCCGTCGTAATAAATCGATTTGAGTGCATTTCGATTACTTATCTATTTAAAAAAAAAAATACGTTAAATTTGTTGATCAACACTCTTCACTGCCCCCCCCCCCCTCCCAATTGAGATTCTAATTTTTTTTTTAGGCGATTATATATGAACACCCTGAAAAAATTTGTCGGAAAGAAGAAAAATAACAATTATTTTAGAATTTAGAGTAGGGGATCAGTTTTGTATATAAATTTAACGTAAAATGATCCCCTATTTCGGAGCCATTCTAAATTCTAAAATCATTGTTTTTTTTTAAATTTATTTTTCTTTCCCAAAGTTTTTCAGGGTAAATCGCATAAAAAAAGTAGAATCTCATTTTTTTTTGGTGGGGGGGATTTAGCGGAGGGTGTTAATTTACAATAATATTAAATAAAATTATTAGGTATATTGAAGCGGTTGCTCCAAAAGAGTGACAGGTCAAATTAATCTATCGTGCAAATTTGTGCAAATATTAATTCGTTTTCTGATTTTTGCAGATTTATTTTTTAATTTTTTTATTTTGCTAATTAATTTGTTTTCTGATTTTTGTGGATTATTTTTTAAATATTTGTTTTCTGATACCTAGTCTCATTCTTTCTTGGTTCATTCAGAGTTTTTTTTTGGGGGGGGGGGTCGTTGCCACCCAGACTTAGAGTTAATGGTAGGGTTAAGGGAGGTATGCTTTGTTTCGTAAGAAACACATAATAAGATCAAACATTATTTATTAAAAATGAAGTTAAAATATATTACAAATCATAATAATGGCGTATCAAATATGGAAAATTGCCAAAGAAATTGTCTTTCATACGACGGTGCCAGAGAAGGGGGGATGTTTTCACCAAGACTTAGGGTTAGTGGTAGGGTTAAGAGAGGGTATTTTTTTGCTTTGTAGAAACAGATAATATAATTAGACAATATAGAAGATTGTCCAAGGAATTATTTTTTATACGACGGCGCCAGAGGAATTCCTGAAAGTGACTATTGAAATTCGCCCCATTGCTTCCTTTCATAGCACGGAATTCTACCTTATAAAGACTCCAGCTGCCTTCCACATGCTTTGTTAGGATTGTGGGGTCTTCAGGGTCAACAAAGTTGATACATGATTTACCACTGTATTTGCGGTATAAGGGTATTGAAGCTTCCCAACATTAGAAAACAAATTAATATTTACAACAAAAAAAAATGAAATCCGCAAAAATCAGAACATAAATTTATTTGTTTGTAAGGAGAAATTAAGTACACATGTTTTTTTTTGGTTGTTGTCATGTGCATTTATGTATGTGTAAAATACAACTTTGACATGGACACCATTTTTCTACAAATTAAACGATAATTTAATGTGCCTCGTAGATGAGTTGACTAGCTATAAATTACTGTTTTGGCCTATTTATTTATCGACATTCATGTGGAAAATTCCATTTCAACACCATTTTAACACACCCACATACAAATATTGCTACACGAGGACGACTAAAGTTCTTCATTGAGTTATCATCCTTGGCAGTTTCTGCGTTATTTTTAAGAAACAATTTTAAGAAGTTAACACAACCATTTAATTTTTTTTTTAGAAATAAATATAAATGGTTTTGAATTTTTTTTAATGGAAAAATAATTTTAATTCTGAAATCAAATCAGTTTGAAAATTGTGGAGTTTGAGTGATGTCAGATATGGTGTTATGCTAAATCCATTCTTTTCAGATGCTAGAATAATTGAGGTGCTGAGAATACACTTGGTCCTTATATTTTTATTAATGTTTTCTGTTTGTTTATTTTTCAGTTACTATTCTTGGAGGAATCCTTGGAATCTCAGGATCTTTTGCAAAATGGGAATTTGCAGCCTATGCAGTGTATCCTTGAAATGAAGAATCTCACACAATCAGTACAGTTGCTAAGACACAAATGAAAAGCAACTGTACTGAGTCCGTGGCTTTTTATTTGTGTCGTAGAAGCTTTGTCCAGGGAGTTTTGTACAGATTGTCCGGAAGAGATGCTGTGCGCTGATGATTTTAGTGCTTGCCTGTGAAACTATGGAAGACCTACTTGTTAAGTTAAAGACTTGGAGGAATCCTATGGAAAGTAAAGGTCTGAGACTGAATGTTACCGAGACCAAAATGATGATCAGTGGTTGTGGTGTTGGAAAACCCTCAAAAAGAGCAAAGTTCCCCTGATCAGTTTGTGGAAAAGGGAGACGGGTGCAATTCAGTTTTTTGCTGTAAGCATGGGGTACACAAAAAGTGCAGTGGAATTACTGGTATGTTGAAAGAGGATAGGCAGTTTGTATGAAAGAAGTGTAAGACAATGGAGATGGATGAGAACTCCTATATGGAGAAAGTATTTTATTTACCTTCTCTTCAGGAGGTTAGACACAAGGTCAGGTATGGGTTTTGATGAAAGTGTTTCTGTGGAACGAACTGGATTCGAACTGGTACACCCAGGTCCTCAGTCTGCATCATTAACCACTTAGCCACCGTGATCTGAATGGCAAAGCTATAGAAGTTGTGAGTTTTGTTACCTTGGTGATACCATTGAAGTACAGGATGGAGCAGGTGATAGCGTGATTGCAAGAGTTAGGAATGGATGGAGTAAGTTCAGGGAACTTCTGCCATTACTAACCAGCAGAGTAATACCTCTGTTGACCACGTCTATCAGATATGTGTACACAGTGTGATGATGTAAGTGAAACCTGGCCGCTGTGGGTTGAGGATATGTGTTGCATGGGAAGAAATGATATAAGAATGATACAATGAATGTAATGTAAGTCTTAAAGATAGGTTTAGTTCTGATGACCTCAGAGGAAGATTAAATCTAAACAGTATAGGGAGATTGTGTAGAAAATGGTTATTTTGTTTGTTTGGTCACATTGAAAGAATGGATGAGAGTGCTTGGGTTATTAGATGTAGAACAGTTGAGGTATCAGAATCAGTTGGCAAAGGAAGACCAAGGAAAACATGGGAGGAAGTGATAAAGATGGATTTGAAAGATGAGAGATAAATGAAGACCTGGATAGAGATAGGTTAGTTTGGAAGTCAATTTTTAAAAGCCGTCCAGCACATGACAACATGTAAAACGAACATTGAATCAAAGATGATGATGATGGGTATCATTAAAAGAAGACAATCCTGAAAATATGAGCCTCTAAGTCCAAGCGTTTCAGAAAATATACCATATTCTTGCTTTTACATTTTTTAGTCACAACTTGGTTTTTGTGGGATTTTGAATTCAAATTTCAGCAATCAGAGACTAACCTTTGTAAAATTTCAGGAATTGCAGACGTTTGGTCTACCGATTCCAGATCTCTTTGTAACTAATATTTTTTATCATGAAACATTTATTTCTTTGACTCCTGATAAGTGCTGCAGGAATGGTAGTGTTAATATTTGAATATCCTCGAAGTTTAAGAGGAAAAGGAAAAAGCACACCTCGGCGGTAAGTCTGCTTTAAAAATATTAAAATTTGCATGGTAGCTGTGTTGCATAGCCCCTTAATAATTCATACCTTCGTGTCTTCTCGGTTTGCTCTGTCGTCTAGTGGTTGAGTACTTTCTTCGCCTCTGCACTGTAGTGACCATCTCCGTGAGTTGTCTGTAACAAAAGACCTTTCTCACCCGCTTCATAAGACAACAATCTTTTCATTTTAATTACTTTTTATTCGGCGTCAGTTTCTATTGCTCGTGGAGATGTTTTGCTATCGTTGAGAGAGAGAGAGAGAGAGAGACTTATGAATATCGTGGTTAATTCTTAGCAAGCTTATTGTCTAATCAGTCCTTTGTTATTTGAGGAGCCAGGGGGGAGAAGGACATCTTGTGCGCCAGTATTCTTTCTTAGGGAAAAACATTTCCTGTTCTGACTTGGCTACATCTTAATTCCTTCGTCCGACTTCTGCGCCTCCTAAGTCCGAACTAGTTTAAAAACTCCAATTTTCTCACATATCAAAACTGTGACGTAATATCATGTGATCACTACACAGGTGCAGGATGACCTTTTGAACTAGGGTCATCCATTGTCTTGTCACTTGTCACGTTTCGATTCCCGGAAACAGCATCGCACTCTATGCACTTGGCGGCACGCACTAAATCGCACAAGCCAAACCAACGACCCCACACCCGTTCTCCACCACATACGTCCATCATCATATAACATTCTCATAAAGGTTTTTATAATCCCACAAGTTACGTCCATCATTATATAACAACTGTAGTTTTTTTCAAGGGTTCAAAGAGACCTTACAGACACATAAAAAGGAGCAACAGGCATATGTTCAAAAGAAGGTAGATCTGATCCGGTCTTCGCTAGAAAATATTGGCAGTGGAATGGAAAGTGGTAAATGAAGTATGTGAAAGAAAACGCTCTGCAAGATAAAAATTAAAAGCTTCAAGTGGGAAAGTGTCATATCGTAAGAATAACAATAAGTAAATAAGAAACCCAAGACAGGAATTGAAAAGAAATAGGAATTGTATTAAGAATACTTAATTATAATAAGTGTGAAAAATGACAAACGGAAAACAGGTTAAAGTGCAGGAGAAAAACAAAAACAAGAGATTTGACCGGTTTCGTTTGTGTTGGCGAACGTCTTCAGAAAAAGTGAAGATTTGGAAATAATTTTATTTTGAAGGCACACACATGGGATGAGGAAAGGATGATCCGATTGGACCATATGAGAAGACATTAAGTGACGTTGAAATATGACAAGTGGGTGACACATTCTTCTTTGTTTCTTATTCTTCTTTTTATATTTTTATTTATTTTCTTTTTCACTTTCACACCTACTGAGCTAGTATGGGAGAGGCGGTAAAAGGCGATAAGAGGGAAGAAGACAGAGGAACTGGCCAGCATAAGCCAACAAAAAGGAGTGGGCATGAAATTGATACACAGAAAACGAGAAACCAAAGATTAATCTGAATGAATCAGAGATAGGTCTGCTAATTTGTCACACATTAGGATTTAAAGAGCAATAAAAATCTTAAATTGACAGTATATATATGTATATATATATATATGTGTATATATATATATATATATATATATATATATATATATATATATATATATATATAATGTATGTATGGGGTAAGGTACACGATAATTCATGAAAATGAAATGCCGTGGTGGACGTGGAAAAACACTTCAGTAATCTTCTGGGAAAAATACCATCAGTCAATCCTTTACCAATGTAGAAAGCCATTGATGGACATTGCAGACTGATGATCATCTCAGTGGTCGCACTAGGGTAAAAGCAACAGAAGATGAGTTGTAGGTATCACTCAGTTGTGCTCAGGGTGTTTGTCTGTGTGTGATATCGTTGTAGCTAGGGACCCCAAACGCTGTCTTGTCATCATTGTCTGGTTGTGTCGGCCCCGAGTCGTTGATTCTCTGACTCTCTCAGCGATCTCCCTGAACCAAACTCATCTCGACAACCAGTACCCTAAATATATCCGATCTTCTTCTCAGTCACATCCAGCCGATAACCGAAACTGGCCACATCCATTTTTTTCTCAGCTTATCGCTATCCAGCCACTCAGAAACTAACAACTAACTGTCAGGGAACCATCCTGTCTGGGAAGTTCAATAGATTTGTCAGCCTCCCCCATCGCTATTCACTTATATCACTTCCTCATCATTTCTCAGTGGTCCCGGCTGCATGTGCGTGTGTGTGTGGGGGCGGTGCATAGTATCACAACTGTGGACTTTGCGGGCCAGACGCTAAGTCTTTGTGGGCCGGATGTGACCCGCGGGTCGGAGGTTGCTCGCCCCTGCCATAGATGAACTTGAAACAGGCCTGCGGAAATAAATGAAATGGTTAGGCACTTGGAAGTCTGGAAAACGAATTCTGCAATATAGTACAGGGTGCTCGAGACAAATTTGTTAATTTTTTTTTTTAATAGTCTTTCATTTCAGAATCATTTAAAGTATTTAATTGTAGTAAAGTGCAACCGGTAGCTGTTTCTGTGTACGATTGGTGGGTTTGGGAATTGGACATGATGGACGACTGGAAAGCACCAGAATATTGGAAGAGAGTGACCGGTGTCATGATGATTTGTGGCAGATTAAAAAATTAAGAAAGCTTAGTTGCGACTCAGTGCTGCTTGAAGACCGTGAAATGTGAGCTGGAGAATTGCAACTGAGATGTGGAAGCACTAGCTAGCAGGAGAGATAACAGGATTTGCCTCCCCTCTTTGGGGAGGAGTAAGTTTATTGCTTACTGCCGGAGAAATACCGACGGGGCTGCCCAAGCAATTTTTAATGGCCAGAGTGCTCACCTTCTCGGGTGCTGGTTTTTCAAACCCCACTTTCCTGACCCGACCTTGGGTCACATCTTACCTTTGTGGGAGTAAGATAAAACTGGCCTTGTGCCTAACCTCCTGGAGAGGAGGTAAATAAATACTCCTCATACAAGAGTCGCAAGGGTCAACTACTCCCTCGCCAAGGACCAAGAGATCTCTCTCCACATACTTTAGAGAAACCTCTTCTCTATAATTTCATCTTGATCGTGATCGTAAGACATCAACTGATCTTTTTAATTTAATTTTTAAAATTTTTTGTAAATATGTTTTTCAGATAATGTATGGAAAACATGTATTTTCTATGATGTGAATACATGTTTTTTTTCTAGTATTATTTTGTGTTCAGTTGAAAATAAAACATTTTTTCGATCAAGCGGCAACATATCTAGGATATTCTTAAAGTCTATTCCTATGTAAATGAATAAATGCTCAAGTCGTATCTGATTTCTTGCACTAACACTAAAATCAAAACAACTACAAGAAACCCTTTCAACCACCGATTGCCATGGCTAATAACACCTTACCCGAGAGTCCAATGTTCTAACTACTCGGCCTAACATTCACAGATAACATGAATTGGAACAAATATATAGAAGACATTGCTAAGGCTGCTACAAGGACAGTGGTCTCCCTCTACCATGCTAGAAAACTTCTCACACCTGCAAGTATCCTATATCTCTACAAAGCCACCATCTGCCCATGCATAGAGTATTGTTGTCACATCTGGGCTTGGTGCACCATCCACTAGACCCTCCCTCTTAGACAAGGTCCAAAAAAGAGTATCTAATCTAAACCACCAAACTCCAGCCCCTGTCCCATCGCTGCAATGTTGCATCCCTGTGCTTGTTTTACAAGTACTTAACTTGAATGTGCTCCGATGAACTTGCTGCTCTGGTGCCCCCTCGATGTAAATACACCCGACCAACTTGACAATCAGTTAAATCCCATCCATTCATTGCGGAGGTCCCCAGATACCAGAGGGCTTTCTACTTTAATAGCTTCTTTCTTCGAGCTGCCAGCCTTTGAAACTCCCTCCCTGCTCCCTGTACCCTGACTCTACTGATCTGCAGAAATTGAAGTGTAATGTGAACAAATATCTTGCTGCACAACTCCTCACTTAGGATGGCCCCTTTAATTTCTGGCCCCTAATCCACAGTAGCCCCTTACATCTCAGTGGCAATGTGTCTTGTCTGGAGTGAATTCAAGTTAATAATTAAAAAAAACAAAACGCCCTATTTTAAATTAATGCAACTTTATACAATAGACGCACCATCTCTTTTGTTTTATACTTGCTTATATATAGGGTCAATTTGTAGGTTTAATAAAAGCCAAAAAAGTAAAGAAAACAAAAAAGTGCTTTTATTTTTGAAAAGTACATATAATGCCATTCTGTTTC
Source organism: Sepiola atlantica (assembly GCA_963556195.1). Classification (NCBI taxonomy): domain Eukaryota; kingdom Metazoa; phylum Mollusca; class Cephalopoda; order Sepiida; family Sepiolidae; genus Sepiola; species Sepiola atlantica. Next base: position 17,891,161 of record OY744547.1, on the reverse strand, counting down.
ATTATGTTTTAAAGATTAAACCAGTTAAATGGGATGCATTATTGTCCACACACTGTCCAAGGCGTTCACTAAAGTTGTCTATAACTCGGCGGGTCATTCCGGCAGTAATTTCTTGACGAATTGCATCTTTATTTTCGTTTCAATGCAGATCCAGTAGCTCTGAAGTTTGTAACCCACAACAAGATCGTGTTTCGAGCTGGTACGGGATCATGTTTACAAAGATTGAAGTGCAAACGGAACGTTCGTTGTGTTGCAGTCACAGATTCCTTTATTTTGATAAACGTTTCCACAATGAAAGCGCGATGCTCACCAGTCCAATTCATGGCAGCAACCGAAAAAGAAACAAAACAAAATGGCGTTATATTTACTTTTCAAAAACGAAAACACTTTTTTGTTTCTTTACTTTATTTGCCTTTTATTAAACCTACAAATGTGTCAGATCATTTTGCCTGACCCTGTATATGCGATATCAGTCGCACGGTTAACTAATTTGCATATTTGTTTTAAAAAAGGACATTTTATTAATTAACTATTATTTGTTATCGTTTTTTTTATTTTTTAAATTCAATGATCGTTTTGATTTTAATATAACGAATAGTTCCGTTTTGCAATATTGTTTGATTTTCTGAACAAATATTCAGCATTTATGTTCAAATGTTCCTTTCTTTAGAGGGACCGACCTGATTTTCAACAAGTTATGAGCTATTTATAAATTGCAAGTGAAAAGGCAAATTGAGTTCTTCTTTCTTTTCCTTTCTTTACGGTCACATGCAAAAGATAAATAAATTCGTATCGAAATTAACAAAATGCTAATGTCTATTTATCTACATGAATAAATGAGAAATATTTTCTTTTGTTCTTACAACAAAGTTATAGAATTAAATCTTTATTATTTTTAATTATTGTTACAAGTATTTAAAGTAGCGAAAATTTGCGAAGCGATATCGAGTCGGCAATGCGAGCTAGTATAAGCCTTAATGTTAGAATAAGAAACGAGTTGCCTCTCTTACTTCTCTTAGAATCTGTAAAAATCCCAAGGGAAGTAAATCTGTCTTCTAGAGTTACTTCCCTTTGTATTACTGACTCCGCTTTGAAGAATGCAAGAGTTACTTCCCTTGGTCTACTTTTTTCGTGTATTTATTTACGATAGCACTGGAGATTTCTTGATTTAATCAATAATCTCTTGTGAACTTTGAAAGAAAAATATCACAGCATATATGAATAATAATAATAATCATCATCATCATATTTTATTTCACTCCTGGTGGAGGAACCCCTCCTTGGTTTCTTTCCACTTTGTTTTATCCCTGGCTAGGCGTGGCCAAGTAGGACCTAGTTGACTATTGAGGTCACCTCTCCACCGGGTTTTTGGCCTTCCTCTTGGTTTTTTCAATTGTCTTGGAGTCCATTCTGTCGCGTTAAGTGTCCACCTGTTGTCTGCATATCTCGAACGGTGATCTGCCCATCTATGTTTTGCCGTTCGTATGATAGTGATGATGTCGTTTACTCCAGTTTGCTGTCTGATCCAGATGTTTCTTTTTCTATCACGTAAACTGATGCCGAGCATAATGCGTTCCATTGTGTATTCTGCCACTCTTAGCTTTTCTATCGCTGCATTATTAAGTGCCCATGTTTCGCTACCATATGTCATAACAGGCATGATGTATTCATTGAACACTTTTTGCTTAAGGTTCGTCATGAACTTCCTACTTTTCATAATGTTGTCTACTTTGGAAAAGGCTGTTCATCCAAGCACAATTCGACGTTTGATTTCATGCATGATATCAGCGTCACCTCTCACCATCTTCCTTCGGTAGATGTAGTTGTCAACTTCCTCGTCATTTTCACCTTTCACTATGACTGGGATTTTTGTGCCATATTTGTTGAACATGACCTTGGTTTTTCCAGTGTGCAATTGAAGACATTCACAATGCTAGCCATATAGTTGACCATAAAATGCATGTATGAATATTCAGATCAAATTAGGTCCAACACTGTTTACCAAGATGCAGCCCCTGTCCCATCGTCACAATGTTGCATCTCTGTGCTTGTTTTACAAGTAGAACGTGAACTTTCGGTTTACTTTCGGCAGCCTCGTAACTCGCTTCCCTTATTTTGTCCTTTAGTCCTCACATTCCATGAGCGATGTTTCTGACAAAGGTGGAAGAATTGCTTTTTTCTGGGTCAGAATCTATCCACCGAACACTTATCGTTGGCTAGTTTTTGACCTTGAAGTAGTATTTTTTCTTTTGCTCCTTACATCAAGTGGCTTCATGCATTGTCTGGAGCGATTTCCATAAAAAAAAAACTTCTACAGAATGTGCTCCGACGAACTTACTGCACTTGTACCCCTGACAGACCCGACTAGCAGCAAAATTCCACCCCTTCACTGTAGAGGTCCCCAGATGCCAGAAAACTTTCTACTCTATTAGCTTCTTTCCTTGGATCGCTTACCTTTGGAATTCCCTCCCTGCTCCCCGACTGTACCAATATGCAGAAATTTAAATGTAATGTGAACAAACATTTTGCTGCGCAACTCCCCACTTAGGTTGCTCCCTATAAATATGGCCCCTAATCAATCACAGTAGCTCCTTACGTCTCAATATCAATGTGTTTTGTTCTTATTTACTTGCCTTTCCACACGGTCGTTTTTTTATGTGGGGAAAATCCAGCTCCCCAAAATGGGGAACTCTGCATTGGAACAAAAAGAAAAATTTCCTCAGTCTAGAAGGATTTCTTCTTTACTGACCCAGGACAAAAAAGGATGAAGTGTGGTATCAGAACAGATACTACACTTTGCTCCTAGCATAAAATCTGCCTTGTTTGGGGTGAACGAAAGCAAAAAGAAAAAGTTTATTTTTAAAATGTTGTACATTACCGCTATGTTTTAACCTGATTAGACAATTTGTTCCAAAATATATCATTCTATAAAAAAACATCTAATTGTGTGAAAGATTTAGTTTTTGAAAATCTTTCTTGCCAATAAATTACCCGTGCGTTAAAAGCACGGAATTGTAGTATAGTTAACAGCGGAGAAATCGAAAATATCAAAATATACAACAAATAACCTTCAGCAAACGATAGGAAATTAAATTTTCGACCTGCACAGTTTTAAACTTTTGAAACTGTAAGCTTTGTTATTTCAAAATTTGTTTCGTTATTTTCACTTAAAGGATTTTGTAACAGAAGAATTCTCTCTCCAAATAAATTTACAACTTTGTTATTTTGGGGGTTACAATAATGCTCATTTTCTTCTACTGAACAACAGACTCACAAATGAGAATTCTTAGCCCGGCCAAATCAAAATACAAGTCTAAACAAACAGAAACTGATCATCTGTTTCTAAGGACCACCGAAAACCTACTAACTGTCAGACCTCAGAGAGCAAACTGACCATCAGATGCACATCTGGCTTACTGACTGACCTCCCTTGCCCATCTGCTGGAATATATAGATATTCTGGGGCTACACCGAAAACACCACTTGAGATAATGGTCAGCCTTATCTACGAACATAAGAAACCTAATGCTTTATGTATCTTCCTAGCCATTATTTTTGGAAAAACTCAAGTAGGTCATATTTGAATGAACATTATTTTCTCAAGTGGACAAATTAAATTCTGGGTGACCAAACCCCAAATCAGAGATATTTCGCATATTTTGGGTAATTTCTCTTTTCTTAGTTAAATATCTCTCACTCGTAGCAAGTCTGTTAATGACGTGCATTGCATCTATGCAACCCACTAAACATGAAGCCTAGTGCATGTTTGCATTGGTACCATAAGACTTTTTTTTTATTTACTATCTTTTAAGTCTGAAATTAGCGACCACCTAAAAAAAAATTGGCTGCCATTTTTGATTGACAAAATCAGTTAAGTGAAAGTAAAAAAAAAAAAAATTTTGAAATAACAAAACTTACACACAGTTTCACAATTTTAAAAATATGCAGGTCGATAGAAAATTAAATCTTCTATCGTTTTGCAAAAGTTATTTGTTGTATATTTTGCTTATTTTTGATATCTCAGCTCTTAACTATAGTACATTTTTGCCGAGGATAGACATTAAAAAAGAGTGTATTCCATATTTAGAAATTAAATCATCTTCATTCTTGTAAAGTAGTTAAACTTAAGGATTCTGACATTCCTCCATTGCTTTTATTAGGTTAGTCACTTTTCATTTTACACTTTCCAATTTTAATATTATATCCCAATTCCAGCTACTGGTGCCCAGAATTGAGTACAATAGTCTAAACTAGTGTACACCCTCCGTCTAGAATGACGGAAAAAAAAAATAATGTTTTTCCAGTGTTCTCGGTAATTTGATTTTTCATATATGAATTATCATTTCTGATGACCTAAAGAAAAAAAAACTACCGTTGACTATTTAGAATGGAAGATTTCTTTCCGAATTTACTTCAGTCGGCGAGGATTATCTGACTTGCTATTTGCTGTCCAATGTAAGCCTTTTTAATGCTTTTTTTTGAAAAAATTTCAATAGGATGATTAGGGACTGAACTATTAAGAGTTTACTTAGATTTTTTAAATTTATTTTCTTCCTTTGATTGTTCGGAGGTAGGAGGCGACTAGACATAAATAAAAAAACTGAAGCCTGACTTGTTAACATCAAAGACGTTAGCGGAAGTTAAATGGTTAAAAATGGACATTGAAAGAGAACAATCATCGCTCACATAAGAAAGAAAGAAGACGTCTCAAACTGGAAAGTTTATAAAAAGAAAAAAGGAAAGAAAAAACGTATAAATCGGTATAGAAAAAAGAAAGAAAAAAGAAAGAAAGAAAACGTCTCAAACTGGAAAGTTTATAAAAAAAAGGAAAGAAAAAACGTATAAATCGGTATAGAAAAAAGAAAGAAAAAAGGAAAGAAAAAACGTATAAATCGGTATAGAAACGATAAAGGAAGAAAAGAATTTGGCATTTTATTGTCCTGGTTGTCCGATATATATGCAATAGTTTTGTCGATATTAACAGTAATTTAAGTGATTTAATAATAAAAAAAAAGGATACATTACGAAAACTTTTCTTGAAATATTTGTTTGTGAATTTTCAAGGGAGATAATTTAAATTAAATTAACATCGCTGGCTAAAAAAAAAAGATTTCATAGAAAGAGCAGAGGGTGACTGCTTGCTTGCTTGCTTTCTTTCTCTCTATTTCACTCACTCACAATCGTGCAGGCGAATTGTATTTCTTCTTTCTTTCCATTGCTTTACGGTTTTATTTAAAAGATAAGTAAATTTGTATCAAAATAACGAAAATGTTAATATTTATCCATTTATGTGAATAAATGTTAACGTTTATTTATGTTAATAAAATTATGGTAAGATATTGCTTAATGGCACATCAACCGTAAGGGTCATTTCATGCCATGAATGTAGAAGGAAATATCCTTCATTTGAGTCTTAAGTCAGTGGATCATTTATAGTCATTAGTTAAGAGTTTTGGATTTTTGAATTGTTGTCATTTTGGTGAAGGTTTTATTCTTCAAGTTCTTTATATCTTCAAATGTTTAATCATGGTTTTTGGTTTGGTTGTTTTTGTTTCACGGCATATCGACACTTTTCAGGTCATTTAATGCTGAATCCGATCATTTTGGTGAAGGTTTTTATGCTTCAACTTCCTTATATGTTTAAGTATTCATTCATGGTGTTTGTTTGAATGAAAGGGGAGAAGATAGACGGGGAGAGGGAAGAAGAGGGGAGGGAGGGAAATTGTTGTTTTTTTGTTTTGTATTTTGCAGAACATGATTGAGTTTTGTAAAGAAAAAAAAAACAATGAAACATCAATGTTTGGTGCATTTTGAGTCAGGAAGTCAATAACTTGAGACAGCCTGATTTGGTAGCGCTAGTAGGTTCTATTTGACCCATAGATGGAGCCCTTACAGGAACTACCACTCCGGACCAGACTGGACCTGGGAGCAATGGCAACTACACATTCCCCACAGCTCCAAAATGGAGGCCTCACCCCTGAATGTCTTTTAAAGTCATACTGAGGACCTATGTGAATAAAAGCGAATGTTTTTGTCCTGTGTTTACAACAAACCTATGAATGAAATGTTTAGTATTTCAAATTTTAGGTTCTGCGAAGCGGTAATGAGGTGGCAAAGCTAGCTAGTATACTACTAAAACTATATGGATCCTAAGTAAGGAAATTAACATCTTTGAAGCACGGATTAGAATGTATTAAAGTGAAATATTTTGAAAATCAACAATCGTGCAATTTTAAATGAAAAATTAATTCATTTAATTTTTATTTTTTTTCGCGAGCTTTCGTTGTAGTACAACCTTGTCTGGCGAGAATGTCTTATAGTTTTTTTTCTTCTTCTTCTTTTCTTCCTCCTCATTTTGATGGCATTAACCCTAAGGGGTCAGAATAGACGTCAAGTTCTTAAGACATTATAAGTTTAGTCCTAGCGATGTTATGCGCAGATTGGCGCTTTTTTTTAAGTAAGGAAATTAACATCTTACAGTCTCGCCAGACAAGGTTGTTCTACAACGAAAGCTTGCGTAAAAAAAAAACAATTAAATAAATTTTTCATTTAAAGTTGCACGATTGTTGATTTTCAAAATATTTCACTTTAATACATTCTAGTCCGTGCTTCAAAGATGTTAATTTCCTTACTTAAAAAAAAGTGCCAATCTGCACATAACATCGCCAGGACTAAACTTATAACGCCTTAAGAACTTGACATCTATTCGACCCCTCAGGGTTAATACCATCAAAACGAGGAGGAAGAAAAGAAGAAAAAAAAACAAAACTATAAGACATTCTCGCCAGACAAGGTTGTACTACAACGAAAGCTTGCGAAAAAAAAAAAATTAAATAAATGAATTTTTCATTTAAAATTGCACGATTGTTGATTTTCAAAATATTTCACTTTAATATATGAATCCTGTTTGTTTGATATCTTGTTTGTTTACCTCCCCATCCCTTTCCTGTGCACACTTGGTGAGGTCACAAAAGGATGACATCATCCATTAAAAACAGAGATGGGGAATAACCGTACACAGTGGATGATGTCACAAAATGATGACATCGTCCATCAAATCAGGTCTAGTTTATCATTAAAATTTACTCCCAAGTCACATTCTTCTGCTTTTTTTATTCTCCTGTTGTTTAATCTCTATTCATATTTTATATATTTTGTTCGAATATTTAAAATTTACATTTTAGTGTATTAAATTCCAACTTCCACGTACCTTCTCAATTTTGATAAACTATCGAGATCTGTTTGTACCTGTATCTTGCACTGATGGTCCAACAATCAATTTGACATCAGCAAATAATTCTAATATTGATTTTGCACTGTCAAGTAAACCATTTATATATATATATATATATATATATATATAATAAAATGTAGTAACACAAAATTACATAATCATCGATGCAATAATTTATTTCAACCTTGTGGTATTTTCAAGCATCCGATTTAGACGATTACATTTTTGAAACTAGAAAAAAAGTTTAAATTCACACTCGACAAGTTCGTGTTACTACATTTTATTTTATTCTTGCTCTGTTTATTACATTGAGCTCTCATACCCGGATTTCCTCCTGAAATTATTTCATTATAACACAAATATATATATATATATATATATATATATATATCTATATATACTAGAAGAATACCCATCCCAGGATGGGTAAAATTAATTCCTCAAACAGAACAGTTTTGCACCATTTTTATACCTCCTTATGCAGATTAAAATAAAAACCTTTATCTAGAATATGTATTCGAATTTTGATCAAAATCCATTACATGATTTTGATTCTAGAAAATGTCTAAAATTTAAGGTTTAAGCTTAAGGGGTCTTAAGAAAACATTGGAATATTTATTAATTGATGTGAGTACCTATTAAAACTTCACAAAAATCAGGTTTTCACAAAGGGCTTCCACCCCGTTTGACCTTATTTGCATAAAACTAGATTAAACCAAATATAGCTCACATTTTCCACCCTTACACCGAACAGCTGTATTTCAAAATTCATAATGATCGGTTAATTAGTTTAGGAGTGAATCCTGTACATACAAACATATACACATACCTAACTTATATATATATATATATATATATATATATATAAATAAATAAATTGTATAAAAACTATAAATTACCCCCCCCCCCCCCCGCCAAACACTTTGAACAATACTAATCAACAGGCTAAGAAATTGTAAGTAAAATTAAAAATACATAAGTATGTTGAAATAATAACCCCTAAAACCCCAAGATTTATGCTTAAGAACCATAAACACAATTTTAACACTGACCCATCTATAGTATTAATTTGCCCATCTAGTTCAGATGTAGGTAGAGTTAATAAAACTATTTTAGATTATAAAATAGAAAATCTTGAGAAGATGCACCATACCTCGTATGAGCCAGTGTATAAGGAGATCTTATTTGGGCTTTGAATACTATGTTATTTTTAATATTTCATCAGGGTTTACTTGTAGGGGGAAGTATCCTCATGTCAGGTTATACTGACAAACCATTGTACAGAGAGACTGAAGACACTCGAGAATGGTGTCTAAGGTAATTCAAACTCCCCAGTAGGTAATTCAAACTGCATATATGTGTGCACAAATGTGTGTGATTATGTATTTTTATTTTCTCGGCCTTTTGGCCAGGATCAAAGTGTAGTATCTGTTCCGATGGATACTACACCCCATAAACTGGTATTGTCTTGGCCTTCGGGGCTTGATTTACGCCGGTCTATGGGTCTGTCCTGTGCAGTTCTAGGAGGTCCACTCTCCCAGCCTTGTCCTTCTCACCCTTTGAGAAGGGGTTAGTTTATTGCTAATCGCCTGAGACTTCCTACCGGGGAATGCCGATGGGGCTGCCCAGGCAATTTTTAATGGCCAGAGTGCTCAACTTCTTGAGCACTGGTTTATCAAATCCCACACTTTCCCGACCTTGTGTCACATCTTACCGCTGTGGGAGGTAGATAAATAACCCATGTATTATATATCTGTATGTCGGGATATATATGTATAATTTTTATCTTTTTATTATTCTTTTTTGTAGCATCTGTTCTGATACTACACTTTATCTTTCTTGTCCTCGGTCAGTGAAGGAGAAATTCTTCTAGACTGAGGCAATTTAATTTTTTGTCCCAATCCAGGGTCCCTTTTTTTGAGAGTCGGATTTTCCTTACATTAAAAATCGATCTTCTGTCTACCTCGGCCCCCATGGGGAGGCACGTAAATAGGGTAGATGTTTTTGTTTTTTTAATATTTGTTTGTTTATTATAAAAAGTTTTGTTAATAAATCTATGTATTTTTAAAAATTTCATTAATTAGTAAATAAATATTTAATATACCCTCTTTTTTATAAATCTCCAAAGTTTACGAAGCAAAAAGTTTTGTAAATAAAACTTTTTTTAATTAAAAATGTGCGTATAACAAACCATGCTTTTAAATAAAACTACGTACTTTTTTGGCTATTAGTAAAACTTTTTATAAATAAAACCCCTTTCTTTTAATAAAAAAATCTCCGAAGGCAAGTATGCATATTGTTTTGTTTATAATTCAACCGGAAAGTAAATGAAATCGGTGTCAAGGCAAATTGTTTCTTTTTGGTCGTTACGAATTCTGGGGTGCCTCAAATATAATTGATCCTTATTATATTGCCAATTAAAGGCTATTTAAGTCAAACTTTTAAAATCCGACTGACATAATTTTATAGATATAGATATATAAAAAGATGCTCTGTTGTTTCGAACCAACACAAAGGAACTCTTTAGTTTTTATTTTTCAATAACTTTTCATGTTCTCTCACGCGCAAAACCTATCTTTGTGTTATAAGATCCGGACGGGTTTTTTAGATTTTATTTTTTTAGGAAAAACCCGTCTTATCTATTTATTTGTTATCTTTTATGCCTATAAAACATATTATTAATATATAAACCCAAATTCTACTAAATATTAATATTAAATCTTACGTGGCGTGAAATACGGTACTTACTCGAAATAATAAGTTTTTTTTTTTTAAGAATCCTCAAAGAGCATTAAGTTGAAAGATTAATATTTATCAACTGGAAATACCCAAAATAATTCCTGTCTTGCAAAAGAGGTCACGTTTATTCCGGGTTCGACATTTTTGGTTGCGCTCCAATAATTTCAACATAATAGAATAAACTTCTGTGTATAATTTGGATTATTTGGACTGCTATTCTCATCTTGGTTCTTTTTTTAACGTTTCGGCCGATATGACCTCTGACCTTTTTCAGGTGCATCCTTTTGAACTTGTGAATCTTTATGTCGAACTTGGAAAGCTGTATGGAATTTTGAACCGAACCCTTTATTTAATCCACTGGGTAGATTATTCTTGTTCCATCAGCCATAACTAGGTAGAAATGTTATGTAAATTTTATTTTATTCTTAGTGTACTTTGAAATATTTATTTGCAGAAAATATAAAACTTTACATTTAAAACAAATTAGGCACAAGGCCATCAAAAGTTTGAGGAAAATGTGTTTTTATTGATCATCTTTGGTCTAAAGTGATAAAAATGCCTATTCTACTATTATTTTTTCTAATATTTTTTGATTGCGTTAAAGTATTTTGGCAGGATGCTTTATTGATTGTTGGCAATATGTTTTTTGATTGATTTGAAGTATTTTGGCAGTATGTTTTTTGATTGCTTCGAACTTTTTCATGGAGTATGTTTTTTGATTGCTTCAAACTTTTTCATGGAGTATGTTTTTTAATTGCTTCAAACCTTTTCATGGAGTATGTTTTTTAATTGCTTCAAACTTTTTCATGGAGTATGTTTTTTGATTGCTTTGATTTTAGCAGTATGTTTCTTTCATTGATTTAAAGTAATTATTCAGTATTTTTTATTGGTCTGACTTTAGGATGTTTTATTGATTGTTGGCAATATGTTTTTTGATTGGTTTAAAGTGTTTGGCAGTATGTTTTTTTATTTGTTTGAAGTATTTTGGCAGTATGTTTTTTTTTATTTGTTTGAAGTATTTTGGCTGTATGTTTTTTATTTGTTTCACGTATTTTGGCAGTATGTTTTTTTATTTGTTTCAAGTATTTTGGCAGTATGTTTTTTTATTTGTTTGAAGTATTTTGGCAGTATGTTTTTTTATTTGTTTGAAGTATTTTGGCAGTATGTTTTTTTATTGGTTTGAAGTATTTTGGCAGTATGTTTTTTATTTGTTTCAAGTATTTTGGCTGTATGTTTCTTATTTGTTTCAAGTATTTTGGCAGTATGTTTTTTTTTTATTGGTTTCAAGTATTTTGGTAGTATGTTTTTTTATTTGTTTCAAGTATTTTGGCAGTATGTTTTTTATTTGTTTGTAATATTTTGGCAGTATGTTTTTGTTTTATTTGTTTGAAGTATTTTGGCAGTATGTTTTTTTATTTATTTGAAGTATTTTGGAAGCATGTTTTTCTGATTATTGGCAATATGTTTTTTTGATTGCTTCAAAGCATTTTGGTTGTATATTATGTTTAGATTGCTTTGAAATATTTTTGAATCCGATTTATTCCAGTTATTTAAGAAATCTAGGATGGTTTAATATTATGAAACCGTCCAGGGGCGGGTATTCTTGCTAGTAAACATATGTGTGCTGCAATAGCACTTCTTTCCGAAGTTTGAATGAACTGCGTAAAAGAATTTGAATTATTAATAGAGGAAATATTTTTGAACACAATTGATCTGTTCTATTTATAGATGAGTTACTTTTGAATACAACAAAAGGGGAGGGGGGGAGGGAGTTGACGGGCAGTCTGCAATCGATTTCACAATCTATAAGTCTATTAACCCTCCGGTTTCATGTATTTAATTGTTCTAGTAGAAGACAGTATAGTACCTGGCGTTTCTAGGTGTGTATAACTTGTATAATATATACTTACTAACGAGACTCCTTGGAAATTCCACGGTGCTTTCTACATCAATTTGTATAATTTACTGCTAATAATGATATTCCTGTTGAAATAATAAATGTCTGTCAGGGTCAATACTATTAAGAAATGACCTTTCCTCCGTAAAAATAAATGTCATTGTCAGCGAAATATTCTTTAAAATAAATAAAACGAATATGTCTCTTCTTTATTTATTTGCTCATTTAAAATTGCAGCAATCTAATTCTTTTTAAAACAATAAATATTCTCTGTCTTCTTACCGTGAAAATAATTCTCAGCTAAATATCCGCTGTGTATCAGAAAGAGTGAGATTTAGCTTTTTCTTTGAATTAAAAAAAAAAGAAAAGCGATTTAAAAAAAAAAAAAAAAAAAAAAAAAAAAATTTTTTTTTAACCTTTTTCTCTTTTTAAGCATATATTGATTTCAGCCGAATCGCTAGAACTTTACCTCCTATTTTTTGTCATTTGGCTCTATTTGCACCCCCTCCCCCTGTTGGGAAATTGGTGTGTGTGTGTGTATGGCGGGGGGGGGAGGCTCTCAAGTTGGGAAATTCATCCTGCTTTCAGCTTTTTTGTCATTGGCCACTCACATCTCTGTATAAAGACTAAAAAGCCATTTGAGGCTAAGATTTAATTGTTATATTACGCCTTACCGTTGGGTATATAAACCGTTATACACTTGCGTTTTGTTGGTGTTAACGCACGTGCGTTGATCTTCTCTTCGTTGTGAAACTCAGGTTGCTTTTGTGCTGTTGATAAAAACCACATGGACACCAATATTCAGTTTTTTTTTAACAGGATTTATTTAAAACAAAAACAGAAAACAGATTGACTTCTTATGCGTGACATACAGAGAGAGAAAGACAGACGGACATATAGCTACACTGTACACGACACCCCCCCCCCTTGCTCTTGCTTCAATTGTCAGCCAAGAAGAGACCGGAAGTAAACATGGTTTCCTCGACTTCCGCTTTGATACAAGTCTCTCACTCGAACTTCTCAGTCTGATAGAAGTGTTTGAGTGACACCCTAAAGGTCAGAACCTTTGACCTTTTAGAGTGTCACTCAAACCCTTCCATCCAAACACCCTCTTCACAATCTAACACTATGACACAGACTGACGATTCTGCGTGACATACAGAAAGAGAGAGAGGGAGACGGACAGACAGACGGACGGATAAATCGCCTGTTTTATTACACTTAACTACGCTGAGAAAAAGACAGACAGATAGATCATTTATCTCAATACACTTAGCTACATTGTACGCGACTGCTCCCACCCGCGTTGGGGTGCCAGGAACAGTGACGTTACACGTCCACTTGCTTCAGTTGTCAGCCAGAAAGAGACCCCCCCCCCCCAAAGCCAGAAGTTACAGGGTTTCCTCGACTTCCGCTTTATGGTCACCCTCAACCTTTAGGGCGCCATTCAAACCTCTCCATCCAAACACCCTGTTCGCTATCTAACATAATGAGGTGGATATATTGTTGTTATTTCCATTGAAGGTGCTCGACTGAGCTTCGATCTCTAATTCCTCCTTGTAAAGCTTTCACAGCAAGAACTCTTCTAACTACCACCATTGCAAAGAACTTTTCTTTGTTCCTTCGTGTGCTTAACATCAAACGAAATTTCCATAGACAGAGTTTATTTCCAAGACGTTCCTATCCATAAAACACGTTAACACAAGATTTCTTCCCTGAGGACTACAACATGATCATCTTAAAATCTAATATCAGTAAACACTTGTTATAGACCGCCTTCATAAGTCATCAATTTTTAGTGGTAAAAATTTTTTTTTTTTAAATTATATTCACCCTAAACAAGGCACATTATCACTGATAGTAAGGGGCGACTATTAGGGGCCAGATTTAAAGGGGCATCCTTGTAGCAGCAGGCTACAAGCTACAGCAGCACGCGGTTTTCGATTTTGAATCTGATTAATTCATAAGCTCGGTGCTGATTGGTGCACGCATTTAACTTCCCTTCCGGCTTGTCCAATCAGAGACCATCTCTCATGCAAGCTGACTACGTGACAAGAGACGATAAAAGAGATTGCACAGCAGGGACTTCCTCTTTTTCTTTGGCACTGCCAACTGCACTTGCGTTGCTCTGACCTGCCCCCAAATTCCTCTCTGGGGACGCAACAGACATCTTCCCGGGCCTTTGGACCTAGGTTCGACTTCGACAAGAAGACAAGGATCCAAAATAGCTACTGTCGCATACATGTGGAATTAATATAACACACACATACATACTTACATACACACATGGACACGTCCTGACACTGTTACCGGTGTACAAACATTCCATATTATGATCTATTCTCTCTTCCCTACTCAGGGGTTCTTGGCCTTTTGGCTAAGATCAAAGTGTATTATCTGTTCCGATGGATACTACACCCCATAAACTGGTATTGTCTTGGCCTTTGGGGCTTGATTTACGCCGGTCTATGGGTCTGTCCTGTGCAGTTCTAGGAGGTCCACCTTCCCAGACTTCGCCTCCCCTCTTTGGGGAGGAGTAAGTTTATTGCTTACTGCCTGAGGCGCCCCTACCGTGGAATGCCGACGGGGCTACCCAGGCAATTTTTAATGGCCAGAGTGCTCACCTCTCGGGCGCTGGCTTTTCAAACCCCACTTTCCCGACCCGACCTTGGGTCGCATCTTACTTGTGGGAGTAAGGTAAAACTGGCCTGGTGCCTAACTCCTGGAGAGGAGTAAATAAATACTCATGGGAAATTATATCTATGGACTTCCTTTACTTTTGTCTTCGTCCATACTTATCGACATACTCACCTCTTTCCTTTTCCTTCACGTACTAACGAAGGCGACTCAATAAAGTTGTTATTAAATGTTAGAATGAGAGTTTGTCACTTCCATCCTACATCCTAAGTGGAGAGTTGTGCAGTGAAATTTTTGTTCAGATTACATTTAAATTTCTGCATGTGGGTACAATCGGGGAAACAGGGAGCAAGGAGGGAATTCCAGAAGCAAGCAGTTCAGGGAAAGAAGCTATTAGAGTAGAAAGCTTTCCGGCATCTGAGAACCTCTACAGTGAAGGGGTTGGATTTTGTTGATTAGCAGGTTGGTCGGGGGTATTTACGTTGAGGGTGGCACAAGTGCAGCAAATTCGTCGGAGCACATTCCAGTGAAGATTGTAAAACAAGCCCAGGGATGCAGCATTGCAGTGATGGGACAGGAGCTGGAGCTTGATAGACAGTGTGTGGCCTATTAGATAAGAGGCTCTTTTTTGACCCTGTAAGAGGGAGAGGCTAGTGGTTGGTGCACTAGCCCAGATGTGACAACAACACTCTTTGTAAAGGTATAGGATACTTGCAGGTGTGATAAATTTTCTAGTCTGGTAGAGGGAGCCCACCTACTTTGCATAGACTTTTAATTCTCTCATAATATTCTTCATCATTCAGTTGATAATCTATTCATCTCATTAACCCTTATCCTCGGGTCCCTTTTAACCTTGATAAGTGGAGATTCATTAGTAAATAAAGAAAAAATATTAAAAATAGAATACATGAGAAGAACAAGAAGCTCTACTTTTGTTTGTCTTAAGTATGACTAGCAGGGCTAGCCGGCGTT
The DNA here is from genome assembly GCA_963556195.1 of Sepiola atlantica. Lineage (NCBI taxonomy): Eukaryota > Metazoa > Mollusca > Cephalopoda > Sepiida > Sepiolidae > Sepiola > Sepiola atlantica. The sequence continues at coordinate 17,875,682 of OY744547.1, read as the reverse complement.
CCCGGGGAAAAAGTGTAACATATTTCTATTAAAACTTCTATCTCTCTCTTCCCCGGTTCCCCCTCCCTTTCCACACCCCTTCTTTTTTCTTCGCCCAACCCATTCCTCTCTCTGGACATACACTTTTTTATAGATTACTCAAGTCGGCATAAGGGAAATAACTCCTTGAAAAAAAAATCAGAGTTACTTCCCTTTAGTTAGTACATGAAAATGACTGGATAACCACTATCCCCTTGATGAAATCGGCGACAGTTTAGGGTCAAAGAATAGATTTTTTTTCCTAAATGTTAGATAGTATTCATTTCAGGCAATGCTGATCAAGAAAATATCAACTTTGATGGTTTTTGGTTTGTATGTTTCAAGTTTTAGCTGGACATAAATACTTACAGACGTGTGCCGTTTATATAATAGAAAATTCCACTCACCAATTTCAGAAGACCGAGGACACTTGTTGAAACTAAATTCTATAGTAGACACCTAATAATAGGAACCCTAATCCTAACCCTAATATTAGGAACCCTAAATCTAATAATAGGAACCATAACCCCATTCCTAACCCTAAACCTCATAATAGGAGCCCTAACACGAACTTTAACCCTAAACCTAATAATAGTAACCATAATCCTAAACCTAATAATAGGAACCCTAACCCTATTCCTAACCCTAAACCTAATAATAGGAGCCCTAACTCTAACTCTAAACCTAATAATAGGAACCTTAACCCTAAACCTAATAATAGGAACCCTAAACCTAATAATAGGAACCATAATCCTAAACCTAAACCTAATAATAGGAACCCTAACCCTAATAATAGGAACCCTAATCCTAAACATAATAATAGGAACCCTAAACCTAATAATAGGAGCCCTAACCCTATTCCTAATCATAGGAACCCTAACCCTAAACCTAATAATAGGAACCCTAACCCTATTCCTAATAATAGGAATACCACTGATGAGATAGTCAGGACCTTTCATAGACTGGACGAAAAAACTGAGGAACCTGGACTCAAAAAGAAAGCATACTTGAGTAGCTTTTCATCGCTAAATGCGCAGATTGAATGGACTCATCTTAAGAATCGACGCATCTTAAGAATGGCTCCATTGTTTTTCTTTCCCTCGCAACCGTCTCCGAAGAAAGATCAGCTCGTAAACAAACGAAAGACAAATCATTTTGAAATGTAGATTTTTTGCATCCTTCAAGACGAATGGTTCCTCATTTGTGTACAATTAGAGAAAAAAAAACGACATTGTTGATCTTAGAATACAGACATTGGGAGTTTTACTTTTTTTAGTTTAGCAAAAGCATCGCAGAAGTTTAGATAAGTTTCTGTGATTAACCAGATGCACATTCAATGCAAACAAAATCCCTCATCATTGCAAGAAAGAAGTGTGCAGGCTGCAGACTCAGAAGTTTTTTGGGGAATAGGAAAAAAATGGTGGGTTAGAATTTCAAACTGTTGAACCTTAAAATATCACATAGTGATCATTTGCTTATAATTTAGTCATTCAAAATTAACAGTTCAAATCATCTTAATCATACCTTGTTTTCTCGCTGTGCTTGCATGTGTGCTGTTTATCCAAGGACTGAGGTCAATTTGATAGATGCAACAAAGCTTATGACATTTAACTAATTAATACAACACAAGATTTTTTTTGAAGGGGAATGATTTATTCATACCAGTCGGTTAATCATCTCGTGATGAGGCACATTTAATGCAAACAAAAACCTCTTCCTCTTCCTCTTCCTCTCTCCATCATGTTTGGTTTTGCCTTGCTTCACCTCCCTTTCCCCTTCACTCTGAAAATGTTAATTTTGCCATACATCAAACGAGGTAGAATACTTTTGTTTCATCAATGAATGTCTTCCTGTCTCCTTTATCCTAACAACATTTAATATAAGTTGATACTTTCAGTATCACCATTATCATATTCTGTTTAAAGTCCATTTTACATGCTGGCATGCGTTGGCTGGCTTTAAGAAATCGACTTCCAAATTACCTTATCTCTGGCCAGGTCTTTATTTATCCCTCTTTCCCTCAGGCCCATTTTTATCACTTCCTCCATGTTTTCTTTGGCCTTCACCTGTGAACTGAACCTGATACTTCAACTGTCCTACATCTACTGACCCAAGAACTCTCAACGATTCTTTCAACATGGCCATACCATGGAACGCTACTCTTTCTGCACACATCGCCCTATACTATAGCATGAAAAAGAAATGTATTGTAGATTAACACTCTTCGATTAAATTACCCCCCCCCCCTCTGGCCTCTGGAAATTGGTGTGTGTGTGGGTGGGTGGGAGGTGCATCCCCTCCCCCCCTTATCCTAGTTGAGAAGTTCATCTCGACTTTAGATTTTTTTTTGCTATTGGCCACTCACATCCTTGATAAAAAAATGAAAATGGTCTGGACTTTGTAATCTCATTAAAAGATCATGTATTCTTACGAGATTTTACCATTTTCTCCCAGGGGCACAACTCTGACTGTTGCGTTTTCACTTTACCAATGCGTGTGTAATCCACTTTCTGGAAGTCAGATGGTTTTGTTGACTTCCGTTCTAGGGTCACCTCCGACCTTTTAAGTGTCATATTTGGGCTGGTGAATCTCTTGAGGCATTCTTGTAGATGCTATACAATCATTCATCAGTAGGAGATGTGATCCTGAATGAGCTTCACACTCACCGGACCTTAATCACCCACATTTTTATCTGTAGGGTTATCTTCTCTCATATATATGGCTACACTGATCCTTGGGTCAATCTCTGTCATTCAAACTCTCTAACCCTATAAGCTTACCTAAAAAAACAATTTCATTTATTACCTCTGCTGCCAAAGCAGAGGTTATGTTTCCGGTCGAGTTTGTTTGTCATTATGTTTGTGTACAGCTTAGCGTCCACATCGCTGGACCAATCGTCACCAAACTTGATCAAAATATCGGTCATGGTCAAACTTAGAACTAATTTAATTTATCTAGGTCAATGATCAAAGTAACGGCCATGGAAAAGATGAAAATCACACTTTTAGCAATGACTTTGTTTGGAGAGACTCACTATTTGGCTCTAATTGTAGTCAATGATGTCCTGCATCATATATGACCTTGATCCTGACCTTTCATCATGACCATGACAATTTCGATCAAGGTTGAAATTTTGACGGAATTTCAACTTCTGATTTTTCCAAATTTTGTGTATTGATCTGATTTTTCCAAATTTTGTGTATTGATCTGATTTTTCCAAATTTTGTGTATTGATCTGATTTTTCCAAATTTTGTGTATTGATCTGATGTTCTTCGACAACAGTGAGTTCTATGAAAAATTTCAGCCTCATCAGATAAATAGTTTTGTAGTTATCAACGTTTCCATGGCATAACTTTGGGAATACTTCTTACAATATGGAGAAGTAAGACCCAGATGAAACTTTGGCTCATCCTTACATTGTCAGGCGAGGTATGCAGTCTCGCGACTGACTTAGATTCTTGTTTACTCTTGCATTTGCCATTACAAAAATTTGAACGCTGTCATTTGAATTTCAAAAGTTTTATTTTGCTATTGTTTTTTCAGGCTCCAGTTTCCATTTGCATTCTTCCTGAATAAATTGGGTCCTCTCGGACAAATTTATTATTTTCGATTTTTTTTTTATCTTGCGTAAGTATTTTTTTTCTTTTTTGAATTTATGAGAATTTACCATGTCTATTTATATTATTACGTTATGAAAAGTATTAAGATAAAAAACAAGCCTGTTCTTATTTCTAACGAGATATGGTCTGTCTCTTTCAGAACGGAGCTTTTTTAAACAGGGTTTTCCGCAAAACATAGCTTTTTTTTTCAAAATTTTTTTTTTTCAAAATGTTTTTTTTTCAAAATGTTTTTTTTTTCAAAATGTTTTTTTTTTTCAAAATGTTTTTTTTTCAAAATGTTTTTTTTTCAAAATGTTTTTTTTTCAAAATGTTTTTTTTTTCCAAAATGCTGTTTTTTTCAAAATGGTTTGTTTTTCAAAATGTTTTTTTTTCAAAATGTTTTTTTTCTCCAAAATTGAGCTTTTGCCGGAACATGTTTTTTTTTTCACAACTTTTTCCCTTTTCCAATTTTCCCTTCTATTTTTTTTTCAAAATTGCCTTTTTCCTCCAAATAGTTTTTTTGTCCAAAAACAAGGTATTATTTAACTCCTTGTGCACTGTGGCCTACAAAAATGCCTGAGCAACCCTGTCAACATTCCTCGGTAGGGGTGCCTCAGGCAATTAACAATACACTAACCCCTTCTCAGAAGGTAAAGCTTGGGATGGTGGACCTTTGCGAACTGAACAGAACCATACATCAGTCCAACAACAGCAAAGTCATTGTCGGACTGATTTGTGTCATAGAATTATGATACAACATCACAAAACAAGGGTTTGTCCCAAAACAATGCTTTTTTTTTTTTCAAATTGAGGAATTTCTAATAGCATTTTCCGAGATAATTCTTTCCGCAAAGTACACCTATTATCTTGGGCTAAAACAAGTTTTACTTTATCCTCAACAAAACTATTCCGCAAAACATGGCTTTTTTTTTCCAAGATGGCTTTCTTTACAAAACAGCTATTTCTCAAAAATAAAAAGCTAAGCAGCTTTTTATTTTTGAGAAATAGCTGTTTTTTCCAAAATTATTTCCAAAATTATTTTTTCCAAAATTATTTTTTTCAAAATTATTTTTTCTAAAATTATTTTTTTCCCCCCAAAAACGTCTTTTTAAAAATTAAAGGTTTTTCAAAAACAGTTTTATTTTTCAAAAAAACGAAGCTTTTTCTCAAACATGTCCTTTTCTAAAACAGTTTTCTTTCTTTTTCATAAAAGGGCTTTCTTTTTACCCCCGCTAAAAAAAAAGGGGGTCTGTTATTAAGGTTGTTCAGAAAATAATGGCCGTTTTCAGAAACAAGCATTTACTCATCAGGCGTTTTCGAAAACAGGTTGCCTCTTTTACAAAACAAACCGCTCATACGAATTTGCTTCAGATAATCGGACACTGTTGAAGTACTGACATCAAGTGCCTCAAAAACTTTCTCTGACACTTTGACGTGTGTTTTGTTTTCAAACGTTCACTGTCAAAAATGCACGACTGTCCTTTACCTTCTACCTTTTCAATGCTCTTATTACCACTGCAGAAATTCAAATCGCTTTCTACTGTCTTCTACCTATGGATTCTTCTCCCGATGCACTGTTGATATGGCTAGCTGTTTAGGAAGCACTATTCTCTCACTCCTGACGCAATTCTATACTTGTATAAGACTCAAATACGTCCTAAGGTGTAATACTGTTGCCACATCTGAAGAGGTGCCACTCAGAGCACTCTTTGCTGCCTTGCCAGAGTATAAAACCGACTTCAAAACCTATTGAAGGAGAATGTCCTATTTCCCTCACAGAAGAGAAGTTGCTAGTCTTTTTCTGCTCTACTGAGCTCCAATCTATGGTCCCCCCTGTGAAACATTTACAACAAGAACTCGTCTAGCTACAACAAGTGTAGATAATTTTCCTTTCCCATTCTGTGTACTTGAAAGTAAACGGAACTTTCATGAGCGAAGCTTCTTTCTAATAACTATCTGTGGAACACAATACCATGGGGCTGCTTCCCAACTGACTATAGCATGTTCGTTTTCAAGTCCAATGTTAACAAATTCTTGTTGAGCCGTCATCTTAAATAATCTAATTTCTGACCAGTCTCAACCATTGTCATCAATCTTCACATTGTTGTTTCACTGTCCCCCTGAGAAACTCATTAACCCTCATCCTCGAGTGGCCTGTCGGCCTTGATAAGTGGTGACCTTCTTAGTACATAAAAAAAAATTGAATTTAATACATTTGGCCAAAAAATAAAAATAAAATAATTATGCTTCAGTTGCTATTTAAGGAAAGGGGAATAGAAATTTACACAGAAGAGGATACAGTGGCTTAACACTTGTCCAATTTTATCTTAAATTGCTGTGTCATTGGCATATTTACTACATCTCCTGGAAGTCCATTCCAAGGTCCAGAGCACCTGATTGAAAAAGTGGCCCTCCTCTGGTTCAATCAAAACCAGCGGCGAAACAGTTTCTAGTAATGCCTGCGTAGACCTCTTTCCGGTGCACGAGTGAATCGTAGGTATTGAGTGAGATCATAATGGCCATTATGACCAAGTTTGAAGTCATATAAGGAAAGTATATGCAGTTCTTCTTTTTTCATTTTCGTTTTTAAGAGCTGTTGTACTTATATTTGAAACAGCTTTCACCTGGAGTAGGTTGAGCCGGCTCCATCCATCCTTGCCACTACGTCCCTCACAAAGGCCGACCAATCCTGACGATTTAAAGTCAACGATTAGGGGATCGCTAGCCACTCACTGTTCCAACGGTGAACTTCGTAGATTCTGGGGCCCAGGTTGGGTTCCAGGTCAGCTTTTAACCGTCATCAGCCAGGTTTTTTTGTTGTTCACCACATCGCTTTTTTCTATTTCATATGCTGAAAAAGTGTATTTTGAAAGAAAACCTTGAGAAAATAGTGTGAAAATTATTTGAAAAACCGGTCAGTACTTTTTCGAACAAGCTAATAATTAAAACAGAATAAAGTTCTGTTTTAATTTTTCCCAAAACAGGTTGTCTTTTTTTTCTAAAGCAAGACTTCACTGAAATATGTTGCAGTTTAGAAACAAAATCATCTTTATTTTCTGTGAAAGAGGCAAAACTTTGATAACCACCACAGTTTTAAAACCAGTTAATACAAGATTTTAAATTGCCTATTTTAAATGTTTTCTTTTTCTCTCTGTGGTTGGAATAATAGAAGCAAGTAAAAAGAACAACAAATAACTCCATTATTTGCTCTGAGATTTTGTTTACTTTTGACAGCAATTTACAGCAAGTACATCAAGATGAATTGAATATTCCCCTATTCAACCTCCTTAGGATATGGGAATCCTCAAAACAGGTGTCTGTTTACTTTGAAGTAATAGAAGCCATTAAAAAAGAACCATAAATAACTCCATCATTTGCTCTGGGATTTGCTTTACTTTTTACGGCAAATGACAGCAAGTACATCAAGATGTACTGCATCTACCCAGCCAACCACCATGGAGGTAGTACAAGAGCTTTGAAACCTGATGTCTATTCACCTTGATGTTGAACAGCCAAGGTGAAACAATCTCGCTTCTCTACCACATACTTCCTCTAACCTACCCTCTAATAGAAAATTCTTTTTTTCTTATTTATTTTAATCGTACGTGGAAATTTATAATTCTTTTTTAACACTGTTTTTACATAAGCATATTCAATATCATTACATTGGCTCTTATCCGTTGACCAGGACAGACGTGCTTTTCCACCCACCTCCCCCACAGAGGCTGGGAGAGGATATGTAAAATTACTATAAACATGCTAAGAGGAATTTTTAAGATAAAATAAATGTAAAAAAAAAAGGAAAAATATTAAAATTCAGATTGTGTGCTGTTGTTATTAATATCTATCACATCTGCTGAAGAAGAAAAAAGTAATCAACTCTACTGCGACTACCACGACTACTACAGCTGTTATGAGACAAAGAATCATCATCCGGCTATGCAACAAATCAGTTTCTTAGAGCAACCATAACACTATAATTTATTTATTAACCTTACGTGAGAAATTTCTAATTCTTTCTTAACACTATTTTTACATAAGCAGATTTAATATCACTACGTTGGCTTTTATCTGTCAACTAGTACAGACATGGTTTTCAGAGATGCTCTCCCCCCACACACAGAGGCTGATGGGGATATGTAATATTACTATAAACATGCTAAGAGCAATTTTAAAGATAAAATAAATGAAAAAAAAAAGGAAAAATATTAAAATTCAGATTGTGTGCTGTTGTTATTAATATCTATTACATCTGCTGAAGAAGAAAAAAGTAATCAACTCTGCTGTGACTACCACGAGTACTATAGCTGTTATGAGACAAAAATTGTAATCCGGGTCTGTAACAAATCAGTTTCTTAGAGCAACCACAACACTATAATTTTATTTATTCATTTTCTTTTTTCAAATGTGCCATAATTGTTTGTTTTTGTTGTTGTTATTCTTTTCAGCCTGTGCATTCCGTGTGTCTTTTTACTTCCGACACTCTTGGGTGGAATATGCCTTCTCATATCGAGTATCCTCTATTTTGTGGTGAGTATTAAACATTCTTTGTATTGAGCTCTCTAGCCTTGGTTGTCTGATCTAAGAGAAAGATAATTTTAAATTTAAAACTAGGATCAGATCTGCAGCGATTTATTATTATTATTATTATTATTATAGAGAATCTATAGTTGCTTTCTTCATTAAAATTAAATTTTTTGAATGATTTAAATGTTATGTTTCAGAATTCATCATAGTTACTTACTCTCTAATTTAAATACTAAGTAGCATGCTTTTTTTCCCACAGAATTTCACAAATATTGAACAAGTTATGTCTCTTTTGTTGAACTTTCAGGAATAATGTTTACTATTTTCATGAGAGAGAGAGAGAGAGAGAGAGAGAGAGAGAGAGAGAGAGAGAGAGAGAGAGTAACAATGATGAATTTTTGTGTTTAAGAATTTTTGAGATGAGGATTGATAATTGGTATTATTTGGATTATTCGGACTACTGTTCTAATCTTGGATGCTATTCTAACAACATTTCGGCCGATGTAACCTCCGACCGACTTCAGGTGCATCTTGTCAAACTCGAGAACCTTTCTGTCGAACACGAGGAATCTGTACAGAATTTCAAATGAAAACCTTGATTTAATCCATGGGAGTATTGATTTACTCCTCTCCAGGAGTTAGGCACAAGGCCAGTTTTTATCTTACTCCCACAAGTAAGATGTGACCCAAGGTCGGGTCGGGAAAGTGGGGTTTAAAAATTGCCTGGGCAGCCCCGTCGGCATTTCCCGGTAGGGGCGCCTCAGGCAGTAAGCAATAAACTTACTCCTCCCCAAAGAGGGGAGGCAAAGCCTGGGAAGGTGGACCTCCCAGAACTGCACAGGACAGACCCATTGACCGGCGTAAATCAAGACCCGAAGGCCAAGACAACACCAGTATGGGGTGCAGTATCCATCGGAACAGATACTACACTTTGATCTTAAAAGTTTTAAGTAATTTGTAATTGTATTTTTAGTTTAGCCAGCACTGAGGATTGAACCTTCAACCTCAAGATGACTGTCACTTAGAACTGATTATTACTTGACACTTACATCCATTACGCCGCAGGTCCTTGCGGCACATGAGCTCTGTTTGAAATTCCGTAAAGATTCGTGAGTTCGACAAGATGCCCCTGAAGAAGGTAAGAGGTTACATCAGCCGAAACGTTGTTAGAATAACATCCAAGATGAGAATAGTAGTCCGAATAATCCAAATGATACTAACAGTTGAACTTCGAAATCTTTATGTCAAACTCGGGAACCCGAACGGGATTTCACAAAATCTTGAATGTTGTTTGTATGTACATTTTGAGCATCCTAAAGAAAATAGCTACTTACAAATTGATGAACAGCCAAATTCTTCTTCTTCTCTACTTCTAACCTACTTTTATTGCCTTTGGTAACAATTATTTGTTCACAATTTTTTTTTCACACCTTTTTTCTACGTTGGAAATTCAACTACAGGAAGGACATATGCGTTATAGATTTTCGCTTTGATTTTGCATGTTACGCATTTAGAAATTAGGGTGTTTTTTTTTTCTGGTGAAAACGGCCCAACTTAAGCCAATTGTGCTGTTTGTGTCTGTCGTTAGATGAAGACATTGTGTGTCCAAGGTAAACAAACGATCTTGGGCCAATGTGTTCACTTGGTTTATGCTCATATTCATCCATTCACAAACGTTGTCTATCCATCTTTTTTTTTTGTCTACCTTTCGACGGCTTCCCTGTATTATGCCTTCAACGCATATTTTGCATAGCCTTACACTGGAACGTTTAACGCGACTAAACAATCTAAAGACTTTATATTTGATGACAGGGGATATTGATGCGATGCCAGTGAGTTTTCGCAACTCTGCGATACCGATAGTTTATGATCAGTAATGAAGCGCATAATGTGGCTTTGGAAACTTTCTACTTTCTAACGTTACAGTACAGTTTACATATGCAAGTCCATATAAGACTACTTAGCTTAAGCTCATGTAAATTAAACGTATCTCAGCCCCGAAAGTCATGAACGATCAAAAATAAAGTTTAAAAAGTATGCATCCAATCAACAAGTTTAATGAAATAAAAAAAATATAGATTGACTGTGAAAAGGGTGGACAAGTCATCAACCACGGTGCATTAATATGGCGTCTTACTTTTGAACGTGCCAAACAACCCTTTGTAATTGAGCAGAGAACAGTTTTTCTGTCCTCGAATATTACTCGCCCATTAAAACTAGCTAACTTACCCACCTGTATTATTAGCCTTACACTGGAACGCTTAACGTGATCAAACAATCTCAATACTTTACATTTGATGAAAGTGTATATTGATGGGATGCCAGTGAGTTTTCCCAACTCTGCGATACCGATGTGATCAGATAGTTTATGATCAGTAATGAAACGCATGATGTGGCTTTGGAAAGTTTCTACTTTCTGACATAATTTTACAGTCTAGTTGATAGATTCAAGTCCGTATAAGACTACAGGAAGGACATATGCGTTATAGAATTTTGCCCTGATTTTGTATGGTGTACATTTAGAAGTTAGGGTGGTTTTATTTCTTGTGAAGGCAACCCAATCTAAGCCGATTCTGTGATTTACAGCTGTTTGCCCATCATTAGATGAAGACAGTTTGTGCCCGAGGTAAACAAACACTGTAACTTGTTCGAGTTGATGGCCGTTAATGATAAATTAATGTATATGTTTATTTTATGATATATGTATATATGTGTAAGCTATAAGACATTCACATATGTTGCTGTATGTTAATGATAAATTAATGTATATGTTTATTTTATGATATGTGTATATATGTGTAAGCTGTAAGACATTCACATATGTTAATGTATGTGCTTATTTCATGTGTATTTTTATATGTATGTGTAAGCTTTATGTTTGCTATCTGCTATCTGAATATTATCAGCAGCAGCGTTTTAGCGCAAAATGTAATTTCTTTCCGTATTCAGTTCCCGTGTTTTATATTTTCCCTCCACTATAAGGTACTTTAATACTGGGCCCAGTAACTCTGCAAGGAATTTAACGCCATTGTTTTTTTTTTTCTTTTTTGGTCGTTCTTCTTCCAGGCGGCTCTGAAAGGTGAACGTTGGAAAGCTGACTTGCCCCGCACAGAAGAAGTCCAAAGGACAGAATTCAGAACTCCACCAACCATGCCCCCTCCGAGGCGGCCGACTGTCTTTGCAACAGCTCAAAGCGCAGCTGTAGTCTAAATCATCAGAAAGGAAATCCTATCATAAGGATGAATGATTAAAATTCCTGGTGAAAAACAGAGGAACAGTCACAAAAAAAAACAACAAAAATAAAACAATCTAGTAAAGATGATGTGGGTGGGGATAAAATTTAAAAAAATCTTTTTTTAAATGTGAGTCAAGGTAAAAAAAAGAAAGATCTGCAGAAAAATATAAAATATTTTATAAGAAATACCATTGAAGATTTTATTATTATTTTTTTTAAATAGAGGAGAGTTGTCTCTATTTACTTGCCTCCCCACGAGGGCAGAGTTAGGCACAAGATCAGCTTTTAATGTGGGGGAAATCTAACCCCTCAAAAAGGGGGGATTCTGAATTGGGACAAAAATAAAAATTGTCTAAGTCTAGAAGGATTTTTCCTTCACTGACCGAGGACAGAGCAGATGAAGTGTAATAGCATTGCCTCGAACAGAATATGAATACTTTTTTTTTGTAATATTCATTCTTTGGGGGTTGACAGGAACAAAATTAGTCGGGGGAGGGGGTCTACTTTTAGAGCGTTTTCTTTTCCATTGACCGTAGGTGTGAAATGGTACATTTTGTCCTGACGTTTGAAAATGTAATACAATTTTTGCATAGTGTTAGTCATGTTAATGGAAAAGTTTGGAGGTAAGGGGTTAGAGGATGGGTAGAGGGGGCACCAAACAGAAGTTAGGCAAATGACATGATTTCTGGGTGGGGCTCCTCTTTCTGGCCCTTAGCCATTGATACTGGTAAAAGTTAGGATTCTTTGCTGAATTTCACTTCAGGTTTCCCTCCCCATGTTGAGAATGACTTTCTAAATAATAAGTTCTCCCCGTGTTGAGAATGACTTTCTAAATAATAAGTTCTCCATATGTTGAGAATGGCTTTCTAAATAATAAGTTCTCCCCATGTTGAGAATGGCTTTCTAAATAATAAGTTCTCCCCATGTTGAGAATGGCTTTCTAAAGAATAAGTTCTCCCCATGTTGAGAATGGCTTTCTAAATAATAAGTTCTCCCCATGTTGAGAATGGCTTTCTAAATAATAAGTTCTCCCCATGTTGAGAATGGCTTTCTAAATAATAAGTTCTCCCCATGTTGAGAATGGCTTTCTAAATAATAAGTTCTCCCCATGTTTAGAATGGCTTTCTAAATAATAAGTTCTCCCCATGTTTAGAATGGCTTTCTAAATAATAAGTTCTCCCCTGTGTTTAGAATGGCTTTCTAAATAATAAGTTCTCCCCATGTTGAGTATGGCCTTCTAAATAATAAGTTCTCCCCCTGTTAAGAATGGCTTTCTAAATAATAAGTTCTCCCCCCGTTAAGAATGGCTTTCTAAATAATAAGTTCCCCTATGTTGAGAATGGCTTTCTAAATAATAAGTTCTCCCCGTGTTAAGAATGGCTTTCTAAATAATAACGTTATTATTTAGAAAGCCATTCTTAACATGGGGAGGGCAACCAGAAGTGAAATTCAGAAGAAAAAAAAGTAACTTTTACCGGTGTGACTTTAACGAAAAAAGACGTGTTTTTTTTTTGCATGTTGCCACAAAAATGAGGAAAGCACGTGGTGGGAGGCTGATGTAGTGAACTTGCTCTCTCTTCCTCTCCCTCTCCCCTCTCTCTCTCTCTTGATTTTTACTCTCTCTCTCATTATGTCCTTTTTATTAACTAACCAATGAGTGTTAACATGGTTTTGTATGAAAGAACGAAAACACAACTGTGGGGCTCACAACTATGACGGTGGCGACAGCGGACGAAAAAGCAACCGGGGAGGGGGAGGGGGGTCACAACTATGACGGTGATAAGCAAACTATGCCGAGACAATCAACCTGCGTGCCTAAAGGACTTGGTACTCCCATGGGTAGGGTGTATATAGCACATTTTTTAATGTATACAGAGCTAATAGGAGGGGAGAGAGCAATAGAGATAGATGGAGAGGGGAATATAAAGAGGTAGAGAGAGAGAGAGAAGGTTTAAAAGAAAGATGTTACACACCGAGTATTTATTTACTCCTCTCCAGGAGTTAGGCACAAGGCCAGTTTTATCTTACTCCCACAAGTAAGATGTGATCCAAGGTCGGGTCGGGAAAGTGGGGTTTGAAAAGCCAGCGCCTGAGAGGTGAGCACTCTGGCCATTAAAAATTGCCTGGGCAGCCCCGTCGGCATTCCCCAGTAGGTGCGCCTCAGACAGTAAGCAATAAACTTACTCCTCCCCAAAGAGGGGAGGCGAAGCCTGGGAGGGCGGACCTCCTAGAACTGCACAGGACAGACCCATAGACCGGCGTAAATCAAGCCCCGAAGGCCAAGACGATACCAGTTTATGGGGTGCAGTATCCATTGGAACAGATACTACACTTTGATCTTAGCCAAAAGGCCAAGAACAAGTTACACATTGGGTATTTATTTACTCCCTTCCAGGAGTTAGGCACAAGGCCAGTTTTTATCTTACTCCCACAAGTAAGATGTGACCCAAGGTCGGGTCGGGAAAGTGGGGTTTTTAAAGCCAGCGCCTGGGAGGGTGGACCTCCTAGAACTGCACAGGACAAACCCATAGACCGGCGTAAATCAAGCCCCGAAGGCCAAGACGATACCAGTTTATGGGGTGTAGTATCCATCAGAACAGATACTACACTTTGATCCCGACCAAAAGGCCGAGAACTACACAAGCTTGTTAGCTATGGAATATCTGGAAATATCCTCTAAACCATCGAATCTTTTCTCTCCGATAGGTCTATAAAAGTGATTGTTGACGGGCAAATGTTCGAAGCACACAGCATCAATGCCGGCATACCCCGGGCATCGATTCTGGGCCCAATCCTATTCCTGATTTTCCTCAATAATCTTCCTGATCATATTGTGAGATAGTTTGTTGACATATATGCGGACAGCACAACTATTTATAGCAACACGTCGAGGGGAAATGAAGATGAGGATCTTGCTGACTCTCTCTCTTCCAATTTGGAGCACGTCGTGCAATTAAATCAGTTTGAAAAGTAATAAGACTGTGTGAACTATGAAGTTCTGGGAAGATTGCGAATATTGTTTTGACTTTTTAGTTTTTCTATTCAATTTACAATTCTGATTGTGGAAAAAATGTTTATATATATATATATATATGTGCATGAAAAATGACAAACGGAAAACAGGTTAAAATGCAGGAGAAAAACAAAAACAAGAGATTTGACCAGTTTCGTTCGTATTAACGAACGTCTTCAGAAAAAAGTAAAGATTTGAAAAAAATTTTATTTTGAAGGCACACACATGGGAGAAGGAAAAGATGATCCGATTGGACCACATGAGAAGACTTTTAGTGATATTCTGCACTCGACTGTACGGGTCCACCCGTACTAAATCGCGCAAGCCAAACCAACGATTTCCAACAGATACGCCCACCTCAAGATGCGTTCGTTCCCACAGAGCCATTATCCAACAGAGGGGCCTTTACAAAAATTGGAATTCAGGGAATATTACTTAATTGATGTCTAATGACTCTGAATAAAATTCAATGTAATCTGAAATGCATACATTTTCAAATGGTAGGTTGTGCCCTTTTTGTGTCCCCCTAAAAACTGTTTAAAATTCTCCAAAGAAACTAAAAGTTGGTGAATATTGATTAATTGATGTTTGATAACTATTATTAAAATTTCACAAAAATCGGATGTAACTGAATTTCCATTAAGGGTTTCTACCCCCTCTTTTCCATTTTGCCTAAAACTAAATTGAATTAAATATGGCTCACATTACCCACACTTACCCCTAGCAGTTCTGTTCCAAAATTCACAATGATCGGTTAATTATTTTAGGAGTGAATCCTATAGATAGAAATATATAAACATATACACATAACTAACGATATATAAATAAAGATATATTGTGTGTGTGTATATATATATATATATATATATATATATATATATATGCATATGTTTGTGCAGGTCTATGTACACATGCAAATAATTGGTCACCTAACTGTGTTTTTGTTAAAAAAATAAAAATAAAACTTTTACAAAATAAATTTGCATTGTCAATGTGATGGCGTTTTCTTACCGGAAATTATGCCCAGATATTCAGAGATTACCGGAAGCTCTTTTAAAATAAAATGCCGGCCTGTCCTTAGTCTGACAAAGCCATTTAAAAAAAAATGTTCTCATTACATAACACCTAGAACAATAATTGACATTGCAATTGTCACTGGATTCCTAAGGAAAACCGTCGTGCATTTAATAAAATTAAATATTTTTCTTTTCTTTTAGGCATTGCAAACTACATCCGGAAGTTTTTGAAATATCAAATCGGCAACAGCCATTATTTCAGTAACTCGGTTAAAAGCAGATACAACTGGAATTATTTAACTAAATATGTTTAAATGAAAAACCATACTGTTAAATATACATTTGGAATTAAAGACCAAAAACAAAATTACGGATATTCTTAAGATGCGGCCATTCAAATTGTGCGTTTAGTACGAAAAATGCTATTTCAAACTGAAGCATGACAGACAGACGAAAAGCTATTTTCGACTTTAGCATAACTGACAAGCGGAAAATTATTCCAAACTTAAACATGACAGACCAAGCTAAATGCTATTTAAACCCTAAACATGACAGACCAACGCAAAGCTATTTTAAACTTTAGCATGAAAGACTAACGAAAAATCTAGTTCAAACTTAAACATGACAGACCAAAGTAAATGCTATTTAAACCCTAAACATGACACACCAACGAAAATATATTTACAATTTTAAGTGCATGAGACTTAGACAAACAGAACCATTTGCAGAGATTCTTGGATGCATCTAACATGAGATGCGTCCATTGAATCTGTGCGGTTAGTGATGAAAATGCTATTTCAAACTAAAATATGACAAATCAACAGATATCCTATTTGAAACTGAAGTGTGACAAACCGACAGATATCCTATTTGAAACTGAAGTGTGACAAACCGACAGATATCCTATTTCAAACTGAAGTGTGACAAACCGACAGATATCCTATTTGAAACGTAAGTGTGACAAACCGACAGATATCCTATTTGAAACTGAAGTTTGACAAACCGACAGATATCCTATTTGAAACTGAAGTTTGACAAACCGACAGATATCCTATTTGAAACTGAAGTGTGACAAACCGACAGATATCCTATTTGAAACTGAAGTGTGACAAACCGACAGATATCCTATTTGAAACGTAAGTGTGACAAACCGACAGATATCCTATTTGAAACTGAAGTTTGACAAACCGACAGATATCCTATTTGAAACTGAAGTTTGACAAACCGACAGATATCCTATTTGAAACTGAAGTTTGACAAACCGACAGATATCCTATTTGAAACTGAAGTGTGACAAACCGACAGATATCCTATTTGAAACTGAAGTGTGACAAACCGACAGATATCCTATTTGAAACTGAAGTGTGACAAACCGACAGATATCCTATTTCAAACTGAAGTGTGACAAACCGACGGATATCCTATTTCAAACTGAAGTTTGACAAACCGACAGATATCCTATTTCAAACTGAAGTTTGACAAACCGACAGATATCCTATTTCAAACTGAAGTGTGACAAACCGACAGATATCCTATTTCAAATTGAAGTGTGACAAACTAAATAATAATCTATTTCAGATCCTTTGTAGAAGAGCTACTCTAAAAAAAAAAGACCTCCAACTCAAAACAACAGGACCCTAACCCAAACTCTAACCCTAACCCAAACTCTAACCCTAGCATGTCCAGACAAAACTCACAAAAGTAGGTCATGGACGTGCGTTCTGTGCATGGCTTTTTTTTTTACAAAACTAATTTTTCTATTAGTGGTAAGCGGCTGTTGTGATAACACAATAATTTACAATGGTTATCAAAAGAGGTGGAGAGTACTGGATATATGGGGAGACTTGTTGTCACTCCGATTTTTTTTCTTTTTACATAAGATCCGTTATTTCAAACTAAAACATTACACACGAAAATGCCATTTCAAATTTCAGCTTGACAGACCAAGTGACGCACAGAGCCTCTTCTAAAAATGCTTGGATCCGTCTAGAATAAGATACGCCCATTCAATCAATGCTTTTAGCGATGGAAAATGTATATTTTAAACCGATGTACGACCAAGGACAGACGGACAGCACCTCTCATAGAGATACAAGGATGTAATCTAGAGATATAAACTGCTCAAAAGGGGGTACTCTCGCCTTGGAACAAAAATATCCCAGTCTAGTCGACATTTTCTCTCGAATGAGAGTGTGCCTAAGGCGGCAATAAATAAACTCAACCTAACCTAAAGGAAGAGACAATTTCTGAGAAGGGTGCAACGAGTGCTGAAACCTTGGGAAGGCTTATTGCCACCCAAATTCCAGAGAGAAGACCAACTGTTGTTGCCAGTGAGAAATCAATGGTAGACGGCTGTTGTGATAACACAAGGTCATTTGCAATAGTTATCGAAAGAGGTGGAAAGTACTGGAAATCTGGGGAGACTTGTTGTCATTCAGACTCCAGGGGACACCACCGGTGATTATCAGTGAGCAATCACTGATGATGACCTGTGTGAGAACTCCTAATAAGTACAAATAATAATAATAATTAATAATAAGGATGAGAAGGATGAGAAGACCGAGGAGGGACAGTACAAACCAGACCTCCACTGGAAAAGTGCAGAGAATGCTGAGACCTTGGGGAGGCTTATTGCCACCCAAATCCCAGAGAAGACCAATTGTCCTTACCAGGGAGAAATCAATGGTAAGCGGCTGTTGCAATACCGCAACGTTATCAAAAAGAGGTGAAGAATACTGGAAGTCTGGGGAGACTTGTTGTAACTGAGACTCCAGGAAATACCACTGGTTGTTGTCGGTGAGCAATCACTGACGATGATCTGTGTGAGAACTCCTAGTGAGTACAAATAATAATAATGATGATGATGATGATAACAACAACAACAACAACTTAAAAACGAGTGGAACCAGCTTCGGGTGGTAGCACACAAAATGGTCGTGAATGATCAAGGAGGATGGAAAGACAGAGGAGGGAAACAACAACTAGACCATCCAGACCTCAACTGAGAAGGCGCGAGGAGTACTGGAATCTTATGGCAGGTTATTGGCACTCAAATTCTAAAGAAAGCCAATAGTCATTATCAGCGATAAATCAATGGTAACCGGTTGTTATGATAATGCAAAATAATTTCTACCTATTATCGAAAGAGGCTGGGAGTGCTGGAAATCTTGTGAAGCAAACTCCAGCAATCACTGATAATTACTTGCGTGAAAACTTCTAGTAAGTAAATAATAATAATTACATATAACCGAGGAAACTGAAACTGCCAATGTATATATATATATATATATATAACTAAATAACACACGGTGGTACCAGCATCGGTTGATACCACATAAATGCTCGTGAAGGGGAGGGGGAGGAGGAGGATTATTATTATTATTATTATTATTATTATTATTATTCCAAGTCATGAAGACTCTGTGCATAATTATTAATAATAATTAATAATTATTAATAATAATAATAATAATAATTAATAATTATTATTATTAATAATAATAATTAATAATAATAGGTACGATCGCCATTATTCCAAGTCATGCAGACTTTGTGCATTTGTCTTTTTTATTCAAAGACGAACGTGATGTATTATTTGTGGAATCGCATGACACTGTTTGCATCTGCAGAATTGGTTATTTTGGCATTGTTGTAATGAATGGGTCTGCCTTGTTTTGGATCTGCAATTAATCACTCGATATAAATGTCCTTGTGTCATGTTGAATCAAAAATCTACAGAAAACAATGCTAACAGATTATGCATCTCTAACGAAAAATTATCTGCGTCATTTCCTGTTAGGTCAATACGAATACTTCCGGTAGCCATTTTCTTTTTTCAAAATAGTCTTCGGGAAATCAGAAAACCAACAGGAAATTAACCTTTTAGACCAATTTCCCTTCAGTTAATTCATCATTTAACATAATTTATCGGAAAACGCCATATTTAATCGGATTGCGCTCATTATTCCGAAGAGTTTTATTAATGGACTCTTAACAAGCCGTATTAATTATACAATCGTAGATGTTGGTTTGGTTTAGTTTTGTGTTTGTCTGTATTCATTTATTTGTTTATTTATTTATTTATTTTTATTTATTTATTTTTTAATTAATTTATTTATTTTTATTTATTTATTTATTTTTTAATTTAAAAAAAAATTTATTTATTTATTTATTTTTTTAAATTTTTTTTTTATTTATTTTTTATTTATTCATTTATTTTTATTTATTTATTTATTTTTTATTAAAAAATTTTTTTTTATTTATTTTATTTTTTTATTTATTTATTTATTTTTATTTATTCATTTATTTATTTATTTTTTTTTTTATTTAAAATTATTTTTTTAATTAATTTATTTTTTTATTTATTTATTTATTTTTAGAATTTAGGTCACTATTTATCAAGGCCAAGAGCCACTAAGGGACAAGGGTTAATGAGATTGAATGATTTCCAGATGAGGAACACTATGGGAGTACTAACATTGATCAATGGTATGAACTGTGTTTGATTACTTTTGGACATATATTAATTTTACATGAAATATAACAGACAAACTTCAATCTGAACCCTGCGAAACGGATAATTCCAGCACCAAACTAATGCACAGACAGGATAAAATGGACGGTATCAATTGCCGTTGGACCACCAGCCTCTTACAAAAATATTTGGATTCCTAGACAATTTGAGTATTGTTCTTTTTCAAACATTCATATCCAAAATAACAGCTGTTTTTATTTTTATTTTTGTTTTGACGTGTTTTGGGGCCGAATATCCACCCTGACTTTACGCTCTCATCTCAACATAAGACTCTTTATCTTTTGGCCCTTATTTTGTTTTTATTTTATGAAAAATTTTCAAAGTTAAATGTTGTTGATAATATTTACAATCACATTGTCGGCTTTTCCCTATCCTCGGATGAGAAGAGTTTATCTTTGAAAATCCATGGATTAAGGATATGAGGCTCCTGCTCTGAACTTTTGATGTTCTAATAAATATTGTATCTTTACAATTTTTTATTCTCATCTTTCATCTCTAAAATTGATTGCTCTATTCAATATATTCAGATTTATATTATCATGATAGATTATTATTAATCGATAATTCAATTATCGTTAATTACATTCAACCTTTAAATATATATATATATATATATATATATATATATATATATATATATATATATATATATATATATGTACATATATTAATTGAGAAGAATTTAACATTTCTAAAATCTTAAATTACGTTTTAAATATTATAATCAATCTCCGTAAGTAAACACTCAACAATGTCAATCCATATATACGCACGTTTCAGCAAATATTTTTTATTATCAAAATTACATTGAAATAAAGGTGGCATTGTTAAATGTTTAAACACGGAGCATGATTATAATATTTGAAATGCTACTTAATATGTTTTAAAATATCAATACCTACTCAATTAATATGCGAACGTTCTTATTAGCATAACCTATTAATCATTTTGCTTATTTAGTTAAACATACACTGGACAACAATAATATATATATATATATATATGAAATTAAAAATGGAAAAGCGGAAGACCTTTTCGCTCAACGTTTCGCCCAAATTTCACGTGGGCTTTGTCAAGAGCGGACGAAGAATACAAAAATGACAAGACGAGAAGGTCTGTAAATTATGGGAAATATATATAGTGGTTGGGTTCATGTTGAGATGAAGGGTATGCAAATATGAAAGAAAAAAAAAAAAATAGAAATGAATATATATATATATGCACATAAATGTGATCGAAACATATATATAACACATATACATACATATATATCAAATATACATAGAAGTAGCATTGGAAAAGAAGAGGAGAAATTAAAGAGCAGAAAGGGGTCCAAAGGATATTTAATTTAAAGCTCAGGGAATCATCCAGTGTCTAGAATTATCTTGTTTTCACTAATGATTGCTTTTGATAGGTTGGGGGAGATATTGTAGAAGCCCATTCTTTGTTTAATTTTATTTGTGGAAAGGACTATGAGGGCAGATTCAATTATTCGACGTGTTTACTTGTTGTGTATTATTTCTATTTTTCCTTATTCAATCCCGAGCAACGTCGAGTCTTCCTGCTAGTATTTATATATATATATATATATATATATATATATATATATATATATATATTATATATATATGGATAAAACTCCATGCATTTTAGCCTGACGATTCCTTACGGGGATGAAACGCGGAAGCCTCTGTGTAGCTTAATTACCATAAATATATTTTCATAATTTACTATATATATATATATATATATATATATATACTAGCAGGAAGACTCGACGTTGCTCGGGATTGAATAAGGATCACTACTTTTTCACTTAAATAGTCTGAAGAAGCTGAAACGTTGGAAAAATCGAATATACGTGTTTTAAGTTTCAAGGGAGTTCTGTTCTAATGGGTCACTTAGAGATGCGAGCACTTCCATTGTCTTCCCCAGAAAGTTTTATACATATGATACATAGGTGGGAGCACGTAGATATTCGGCACATAGAGGGTAACGTAGAGATTCACGGCCACTTCCATTGTCTTTCTCGGATAATTTTATACATATGATATAAATTTCAAAAAAATAGGATATATGTTAAGTTTTAAAAAGGGGTTCGGCCCCCATACCTCTCTTAGGTTATGAGGGCACTTAGAGATTCGGGACCACTTCCATTGTCTTCCCCAGAAAGTTTTATACATATGATTTGTTCCTGCATAGCCCCATTAATGGTGCACTTAGATATTCGGGAACACTTCCATTGTTTTCCCTGTACATTTTACAGAAGAATACACTTTTAGGTTTTACGTAGATTCTCTTACCTTCCTTTCTCTAGGGAACACACAAACAGCACACGTACACACACACACACACACATATATATATATATATATATATATATATATTAATATATATATATATATATATATATATATATATATATAATGATTATTTACATTCAAATGACCAAAATTTATTTACATATATACATATATATACATATCCGAAAATACGGTTTATGGTAGTGAATTCAACATGTGTCCTTTATAAATACATTTTTTTAAAATCAAAATATCCAAATATATTATATAATATATATATATATATATAATATATATATAAAATATATATATATAATATATATATATATATATATATATATATATATCTAGAAAACATAACTCCGAAAAAGTCTATAGACTCCATTT
The DNA here is from genome assembly GCA_963556195.1 of Sepiola atlantica. NCBI lineage: Eukaryota > Metazoa > Mollusca > Cephalopoda > Sepiida > Sepiolidae > Sepiola > Sepiola atlantica. The sequence goes on along the minus strand of OY744547.1, from coordinate 17,853,049 downwards.
CTATATCTTTTTTTTTATTTCACGTATAATATATCCGGACTGTTTGCCAGATACACTTGCGTTTTTTACCCCCCCCCCCCAAATAACTCACACTTCCACGGAAAATCTGTGAAGAAATGCTCATAAGAGAACAGCTCTGTTATCTTTTGAATCAATGCGAAACTTGATTCGGTATTCTAAGTCCGTATGCACCACTAAAAACGACTTAGATTTCAACGTATTATCTGCCTGATCCACTGGCGAAATGCCGACAACAGAAGATGTGACCCGTTGGGTCACTGACTTAGCTTGGGCTAGGTTGTTTGAATCAGGAAAAGATGAGTTAGCAAAGCAAGCAAGTTATATACATAAAAAAAATAAAACGATAAATTCCTAAAATAGCCCATTTTTTTCTCAATACATACCGTCTTTTCCTCTTCGGGTTAAATAGTATACCTTCCTGTTGTGATATATCCTTTATATTTATAATGGACTATTCCAATCTTTTTATTGTTTCCATTCTTTATTACACTAGACCGTTACTAAAGAGGGGGGGGGGAAGTTATTGATATAGTATCAAATAAGAGCGTGATCAAACAACGTACAATGAAAGAAAGTGAAAGTGATATATATATATATCTTACCTGGCACGCTAGGAAGTAAGTGTAGTATCTGTTCCGATGGATACTGCACCCCATAGACTGGCATTATCTTGGTCTTCGGGGCTTGATTTACGCCGGTCTATGGGTTTGTCCTGTGCAGTTCTAGGAGGTTCATCCTCCCAAGCTTTGCCTCCCCTCTTTGGAGAGGAGTAAGTTTATTGCTTACTGCCTGAGGCGCCCCTACCGGGGAATGCCGACGGGGCTGCCCAGGCAATTTTTAATGGCCAGAATGCTCACATTCTCGGGCGCTGGCTTTTCAAACCCCACTTTCCGACCCGAGCTGTGGTCATATCTTACTTGTGGGAGTAAGATAAAACTGGCCTTGAGTAAATAAAATATATATATATATATATATATATATATATATATATATATATATATATAAGTTAATCCAACAAAACATATAAGAGGCAACTAATATCTTTAATTAGTGAACATCCGGATAAAAACTGAAACTCAATATACTGGATAGAGCGTTAATAGAATAATATAAAATGAAGTAATAAAATAAGGTGCAAATCAAATTTTATTAGCATTCAATGTTCAAGCAAAGTACTTTAAAGTCCTTAACTCATGAGTTTTCAAAGAAAATCTTCTCCTCAGAGGACCATTACCGCAATGACATTACTGCAGGTAATAAAATTAAACTTTGAAAAATAAAGTTTAATTTTATTACCTGCAGTAATGTCATTGCGGTAATGGTCCTCTGAGGAGAAGATTTTCTTTGAAAACTCATGAGTAAAGGACTTTAAAGTACTTTGCTTGAACATTGAATGCTAATAAAATTTGATTCGCACGGGAGATTGTCACGTGATAACGAAAAAATTAAGATATATTTAACATTGAAAGCGGCGAATGTAAACACAAAGACATTCGATAGGACTCTACGACAGAGCCGGAGACTTGTACTGGAACTTCAGGTA
>OY744547.1:17838985-17841485 GCA_963556195.1 Sepiola atlantica | reverse complement strand
ATGTAACAATTAATGTTTGTATAAATAAAAATGTATACTTAAGAACAGCACTACTTGTTATTGAGTACTTTTTATTTATTTATTTTGTAACGGATTTACATCTACAGAAACTAATACAATACATGTACTATATATATATATATATATATATATATATATATATATATATATATATATATGAGGATAAAATGCACGATATATCATGAAAATGAAATGCCGTGAAAGACAAGATGTGTGAAAAAAGACAAACGGTAAAAACAAATTTAGATACAGGAAAAAATCATCGAATCAACGAACGTCTTCAGAAACAGTAAAGATTTTAAATTTATAACGGTAAAAACATAGGAAAAAGAAGAACGCACAGAGAGACGTCATTGGCGCGCGTTTAACTATTTGAAAAAAATAATAATAGAAAGCGCGTGCAGAGAGACGTTATAATGGGAAAGAGCGAATGGAAAAAAAAGTAGAAAAAGGAAACGAAATGGAAAAAATCTGAGTTTATCTTAGATAGCGATGAAAGAAGTAGTATAGCGCTTTCGATGCACTTGCGACGTGGAAGAGAGTATTCGCTTTTGAGGAGGGTGAACTTTTTAAAATCAAAATTGTGGGTAAAGTTGTTTATGTGTATGACTAGTGCGTTGAGGTCCTGTTTGTGTTCATAAATGCGGGTTTTACATTTCTGGCCGTTACACCAATATAAAACATCATACATTCGACATATTTTAGTTTGTAAATGCCGACCAGGGAAGAAGTGTAATTAGGAGATTGTTATGGAAGGAGGTAAGGTTTACTCAACACCAAACACGTTCCCAATACCCCCCAAGGACACATATATTGTGTGTATTTATGCAGCATTCTTTCATTTAAACATACATTATTGAACGCAACAGAATTCTACTGCTTGATTAGACCTTTTTATTTTTGTCGATTTTATTAATCTTTTTTTTAGTTTTAAAATCAAAAAGATTGATAATAGTTCCACATCACGAGTACTTTCGATTCTTGATTGAATCTTCTTCAGGTGGCAAAAACAATGAACAATGTTCTCGGCGGTTGTAATTCTCTTGTTTTTCTCTAGCTTTTTGCTCATCGTTTTTTTATGAAGAATCAAAATTTCTTGTTCTTCTTATGAAACATTCATTGTTTTCATTTTTTAAAACTAAAACGATTATTAGGAAACACAAAACATACAGAAAGGTATAATCAAGCCGAGAATTCTGTTATTTTTACAAATGTTTGCTTGAATATATATATATATATATATATATATATATATATATATATATATATATATATATGACGTCACTTGCTTTATAATGCATCATTCCTTCTGTAATAGAAGTAGAATGCCTGGGCATCAAGCCGCTTTTAAATGTGTTAAATTATCATTGTTTATCGGCTATTGGCCGCGCGGTTAGCGACGTTGGATTTAAGTTGAAAAATACTTGTAATCCAGGGTTTCGAATCGTACGACCGGTAGTGAATAGTCATATCTCTATGCTGATGAGTCTCGATTGAAAAGGGACGAAACGTATACGTACATAGATAATAAACAATAAAAAATATTATATATATATATATATATATATATATATATATATATATATATATATCTGGGAAACGAAAAAGGAAAAACCTAAGATATTTTTTATATATTCATCAACGTTTCGTCTTTATTGTAAGACTTCCTCAGGATGATGATTTTAAGAAAAATGTCATGCAAGTACATCAAAATATTGGGTTGACATGATGGGTTGATAAGGAAAAGTAGTCGCCGTGGCTACTAAGAGCGCTGGACGAGGGTCCGGGCTTCGAGAAGTCAGTAGTGGCAAAGAGTGAAATGCATATCGAAAGCTTTGAGTGGGTACCATTAAGGCAGCAGTGAAAAGGGGGAGGGGGAGAGTATATATATATATATATAATATTAGACGCTTAAGGTCTCCTGTTTTTGTTTCACTGGTAGATACTTAACCCCCCCTTTTTTAAAAAAATTTATTTACTTTTTTTTTATGAATTTTCCAACGAATGTTAAGTTTGCAATATCTTGGATTTAGTTAGTTTCTCTGGGAATTTAAACTGCACTTTAATTTTTTTTTTTTTTAAATGACTTAAAGCTTCTTTAGACATATATATATATATATATATATATATATATATATATATATATATATATATAAGAAAGGAAGGATGAGAGTAATCCGACCTAATGGGAAATGAAAAAGAAAAAGACAAGAGATATTTTTTATTTATTCATCAACGTTTCGTCTTTATTGTAAGACTTCCTCAGGATGGTAATTTAAAGAAAAATATCATGCAAGTACATCGAAATATTGGGTTGACATGATGGGTTGATAAGGAAAAGTAGTAGCCGTGGCTACTAAGAGCGCTGGACGAGGGTCCGGGCTTCGAGAAGTCAGTAGTGGCAAAGAGTGAAATGAATATGCCACTGACTGAAAAGAGCAAATATGTTTGAAACACGCGTTTCATATTAACGTTGCAT
>OY744547.1:17808985-17831485 GCA_963556195.1 Sepiola atlantica | reverse complement strand
GTGACAGACTAACGAAAATGCCATTTTATACTTAATCGTGACAGACCAACGAAAATGCTATTTTAAACTAAAACGTAACAGACCAACGAAAATGCTATTTCAACCTTAAGCGTAACAACAAGCTATTAAAACTTAATCATGACAGACCGACGAAAAGGCCTGACAAATCGATGAAAATGTTATTTCAAACAAACCAACGAAAAGGTTATTTTATACTTAATAGTGACAGACCAACGAAAATGCTATTTTATACTTAATAGTGACAGACCAACGAAAATGCTATTTTATACTTAATAGTGACAGACCAACGAAAATGCTATTTTATACTTAATAGTGACAGACCAACGAAAATGCTATTTTATACTTAATAGTGACAGACCAACGAAAATGCTATTTTATACTTAATAGTGACAGACCAACGAAAATGCTATTTTATACTTAATAGTGACAGACCAACGAAAATGTTATTTTATACTTAATAGTGACAGACCAACGAAAATGTTATTTTATACTTAATAGTGACAGACCAACGAAAATGCTATTTTATACTTAATAGTGACAGACCAACGAAAATGCTATTTTATACTTAATAGTGACAGACCAACGAAAATGCTATTTTATACTTAATAGTGACAGACCAACGAAAATGCTATTTTATACTTAATAGTGACAGACCAACGAAAATGCTATTTTATACTTAATAGTGACAGACCAACGAAAATGCTATTTTATACTTAATAGTGACAGACCAACGAAAATGCTATTTTATACTTAATAGTGACAGACCAACGAAAATGCTATTTTATACTTAATAGTGACAGACCAACGAAAATGCTATTTTATACTTAATAGTGACAGACCAATGAAAATGCTATTTTATACTTAATAGTGACAGACCAACGAAAATGTTATTTTATACTTAATAGTGACAGACCAACGAAAATGCTATTTTATACTTAATAGTGACAGACCAACGAAAATGCTATTTTATACTTAATAGTGACAGACCAACGAAAATGCTATTTTATACTTAATAGTGACAGACCAACGAAAATGTTATTTTATACTTAATAGTGACAGACCAACGAAAATGTTATTTTATACTTAATAGTGACAGACCAACGAAAATGCTATTTTATACTTAATAGTGACAGACCAACGAAAATGCTATTTTATACTTAATAGTGACAGACCAACGAAAATGCTATTTTATACTTAATAGTGACAGACCAACGAAAATGCTATTTTATACTTAATAGTGACAGACCAACGAAAATGCTATTTTATACTTAATAGTGACAGACCAACGAAAATGCTATTTCATACTTAATAGTGACAGACCAACGAAAATGCTATTTTTTACTTAATAGTGACAGACCAACGAAAAATGCTATTTTAACCTTAAGCGTAATTGCCCCCCCCCCAATGTTATTTCAAACTTAATCATAACAATGCTGATTTTATAATTAATCGTGACAGACCCAATAAATACTATTTTAAACTTAAGCCTGACAAACCGATAAAAAGTGTGACAGACTAACGGAAATGGTGTTTTAAACATGATCGTAACATATCAACTAAAATGGTATTTTAAACTTGGGCGTAAGAGACCAACGAAATGCTATGTCAAACTTAAACATGACAGACCAACATAAATGCTAATTTTATACTTAATCGTGACAGACGGACTAAATGCTATTTTAAACTTGAGAGTGACAGACCAACTAAAATGTTATTTCAATTCAAACAAAATCGAATTCAAAATCTAGTGGGGAGTGTCCCCTTCCCTTCCCTATAGCCTTTTTTTTTACAAAAGAAACGGTGCTAGTCTCTCTCTACTCTATCGATAATGTTCATGGTGGGTGCTCGACTGAGCTGCAATCTCTGATCCCCTCTGTAAAACATTAACAGCAAAAACTCGTCTAGCCTCAACCAAATACTGTTCTTTTCTTCCTCTGTATACCTAGAGCTAAACGAAACTTCCATGAGCAGAGTTTCTTACCAAGAACTACCCGTCGGTGGAAAACAATATCATGGGGCTGCTTCCCAGCTGACTACAATATGCTCATTTTCAAGTCTGATATTAACAAATTCTTGTTAAGCCGTCCTCTCAAATAATAACATCCTGCCCAGTCTCAATCATCATCTCCAATCCTTAAGGAGTTTGTCTCACCGTCTATCTGATAAACACATGAACCCTTATCCTCGAGTGGCTTTTGAGCCTTGATAAGCGGTGCCTCATAAGTACAAAATAAAGATCGACCCACTGAGTGAGGGTCACTTCCTGTCTTGGACGCATCTATAAATGTTATTAAAAATTGAAACGTGACGGACTGACGGACAAAGCCCCTCGGTGCTTCTGTATTAAAAAGCTGAAAAAAGTTTTTTTTGTCTTTTAGTGTAGGAGAGGTAAATAAGGGGCAGGTAACTCTTCACAACAGCTCTAGCTTTCAAACAATATATTTTCATAAAATGTAATTTAAATAAATTTAATTAATAATAACCCTAACCCTAACCCTAAACCCTAACCCTAACCCTAACCCTAACCCTAACCCTAACCCTAAACCCTAACCCTAACCCTAAACCCTAACCCTAAACCCTAACCCTAACCCTAACGCTAACTGTCTGCGGTAAAATACAGTATATCTTCGAACTTGAAAGTTAATCCATGTTCCTAATCTGTATTAAATCTTGATTAAAAATCGTAGCAAGAGTCACCTGCCCCTTACTTACCTCTCCAACACTATAAGACAATAAACACTTTTTTTTCGGCTTTTTATTACAGAAGCACCAGCCCCTCATATCAGTGAGAAGACGGATCTAAATTCCCGCTCACCAGAGCCGGCTTCTTCTCAACCATACTTATATCAAAGAACATTTATTGTTTCAGCTCCGCTTACGTGGGCAGACGAATTATGTCTCGCACCCATGGCCACCCGGTTGCGTGATGCGGCTTCAAGACTCGTAACTTTGCTGTTTAGGTATTTTCCAGAAACGCAAATCGGTTATGAGGATTGTCTAGATCGGGGGTGGGGTGGGGGGGTGTGTCAATATTCAGTTAACCGAAATGCATGCCGAAAAGGGAGGGGGTAGGTCCCTTAAGGGAAAAAATGTGATGTTCTAAAAAGTACTTGGTACCTAAGGTAGGGGAGGGCGGTGCCATTCCTAAAATGAGGTAACCAAGCGAGTATTGATTTACACCTCTCCAGGAGTTAGGCACAAGGCCAGTTTTTATCTTACTCCCACAAGTAAGATGTGACCCAAGGTCTTGTCGGGAAAGTGGGGTTTAAAAATTGCCTGGGCAGCCCCGTCGGCATTCCCCGGTAGGTGCGCCCCAGGCAGTAAGCAATAAACTTACTCCTCCCCAAAGAGGGGAGGCGAAGCCTGGGAGAGTGGACCTCCTAGAACTGCACAGGACAGACCCATATACCAGCGTAAATCAAGCCCCGAAGGCCAATACAATACCAGTCTATGGGGTGCAGTATCCATCGGAACAGATACTACACTTTGAGTAGTTGTGGACAGGAAAGAATGCATTGCACTAGTTGATTCCGGGTGTTCCTGTACAATAGTGAGCAAAAAGGTTGTGCCAGACATGTCGAAAGTAGACCACCGAGGTGGTTACTGTTGGCGGGAGAACGCAGACATGTGGAGTTGGGTCAATTAGCCTCCGACTGGAGAATGGACGTGCAGTTGTAATTGAGGTCCTGCTGATAGTGGGATACCCGCATGAGTTCGTCCTTTTGGTGGGGATAGACGCAATAAAAGCTCCAAGCGGAGTATCCATCTTGATGTCAGGGTAGGTCTTATCTCTTGACGAGCCAGTTTCTGTTTGCACGGCTGTTATTTCAAACTTAAACGTGACAGACCGACGAACATGGTATTTCAAACTTACGCATGAAAAACCGACGAACATGTTCTTTTAAATAAAGCGTGACAGATCGACAAACATGTTATTTTAAACTTCACTGTGACAGACCAACAAACATACTATTTCAAACTTCACCGTGACAGACCAACAAACATGCTATTTCAAACTTCACCGTGACAGACCAACAAACATGCTATTTCAAACTTCACCGTGACAGACCAACAAACATGCTATTTCAAACTTCACCGTGACAGACCAACAAACATGCTGTTTCAAACTTCACCGTGACAGACCAACAAACATGCTATTTCAAACTTCACCGTGACAGACCAACAAACATGCTATTTTAAACTTAAGCATGACAGATCGCCGAAAACGTTTTTAAAACTTCACCGTGACAGACCAAGAAACATTCTATTTCAAACTTAAGCGTGACAGATTGATGAACACGTTTTTTAAACTTCACCGTGACAGACCAAGAAACATTCTATTTCAAACTTCACCGTGACAGACCAACAAACATGCTATTTCAAACTTCACCGTGACAGACCAACAAACATGCTATTTCAAACTTAAGCATGACAGATCGACGCAAACGTTTTTTAAACTTCACCGTGACAGACCAACAAACATTCTATTTTAAACTTAAGCGTGACAGATTGATGAACACGTTTTTTAAACTTCACCGTGACAGACCAAGAAACATTCTATTTCAAACTTCACCGTGACAGACCAACAAACATGCTATTTCAAACTTCACCGTGACAGACCAACAAACATGCTATTTCAAACTTAAGCGTGACAGATCGACGAAAACGTTTTTTAAACTTCACCGTGACAGACCAAGAAACATTCTATTTTAAACTTAAGCGTTACAGACCGACGAACATGTTATTATAAACTTCACCATGACAGATCAACAAACATGCTATTCGAAACTTATTCGTGACATACCGACGAACATGTTATTTTTAATTTGAGCGCGACAGACCGACGAACATGCTATTTTAAACTTAAGCGGGACATATCGACTAACATTCCCTTTAAAACTTAAGTGTGACAGCCGACGGATATCCAATTCAATTTTATTTTAACTTAAGTTAAGACCGACGGATATCCAATTTAAAAAGAAAATGTGACAGACCGACGGACAATGGCCTACTAATGACTCATCTAAAAGCTCATTCCACACAATTTGCTTTTTCCCAGCTACACTCATCAAAGAAGATTTACTGCTTTAGCTCAGATTACGCGGGCGCAAGGGTTACGTCTGCCACCCACGGCGACGCGGTTGCGTGACTCGGCTTCAAGACTTTCGTAACTGCTGTTTGGGTATTTTCCAGAAATGCAGAAAAGGTATGTGGATGGCCCAGATATATAACAACTTAGATGGCGAGCAGTCATTGTAATCGCGGATTTGGGGTGGGGGGTGTACGAAGATGCACACCAAGGGTATGGCGGGGTACGTGCATGCCTAAAATAAACCCGTGTTGTTCTGGTTGAGGAGGAGTTTAAACAGAGACGCTTTTATTTCACATTGAGAACAAATGCACTTAACTTGTCGACCAGGTGAACATGGAACCGACCTTTTACTGTAAGATATTTCAAATTAACAGAAGCCTCAGTGTCCCGTATCACAGCCACATTAAGACATTCTTATATCCTAATATTTAATATTAGAACACTCCTATATCCCTAATATGTAATATTAGAACACTCATATATCCCTTATATTAAATATTAGAACACTCCTATATCCCTAATATTTAATATTAGAACACTCCTATATCCCTAATATTTAATATTAGAACACTCCTATATCCCTAATATTTAATATTAGAACACTCCTATATCCCTAATATTAAATATTAGAACACTCCTATATCCCCTATATTAAATATTAGAACACTCCTATATCCCTAATATTTAATATTAGAACCCTCCTATATCCCTTATATTTAATATTAGAACACTCCTATATATTCCTAATATGTAATATTAGAACACTCCTATATCCCTTATATTAAATATTAGAACACTCCTATATCCCTAATATTTAATATTAGAACACTCCTATATCCCTGATATTTAATATTAGAACACTCCTATATCCCTTATATTTAATATTAGAACACTCCTATATCCCTTATATTTAATATTAGCACACTCCTATATACCTAATATTTAATATTAGAACCCTCCTATATCCCTTATATTTAATATTAGAACACTCCTATATCCCTAATATTTAATATTAGAACACTCTTATATCCCTAATATTTAATATTAGAACACTCCTATACCCCTTATATTTAATATTAGAACACTCCTATATCCCTAATATTTAGTATTAGAACACTCCTATATCCCTAATATGTAATATTAGAACACTCCTATATCCCTAATATTTAATATTAAAACACTCCTATATCCGTTATATTTAATATTAGAACACTCCTATATCCCTTATATTTTATATAAGAACACTCCTATATCCCTAATATTTAATATTAGAACACTTCTATATCCCAAATATTTAATATTAGAACACTCGTATATCCCTAATATTTAATATTAGAACACTCCTATATCCCTAATATTTGATATTAGAACCCTCCTATATCCCTTATATTTAATATTAGAACACTCCTATATCCCTTATATTTTATATTAGAACACTCCTATATCCCTAATATTTAATATTAGAACACTTCTATATCCCTAATACTTAATATTAGAGAACTCGTATATCCCTAATATTTAATATTAGAACACTCCTATATCCCTAATATTTGATATTAGAACCCTCCTATATCCCTAATATTTAATATTAGAACCCTCCTTATCCCTTATATTTTATTTTAGAACACTCTTATATCCCTAATATTTAATATTAGAACACTCTTATATCCCTAATATTTAATATTAGAACCCTCCTATATCCCTTATATTTAATATTAGAACACTCTTATATCCCTAATATGTAATATTAGAACAGTCCTATATCCCAAATATTTAATATTAAAACACTCCTATATCCCTAATATTTAATATTAGAACACTCATATATCCCTTATATTTAATATTAGAACACTCCTATATCCGTTATATTTAATATTAGAACACTCCTACATCCCTTATATTTTATATTAGAACACTCCTATATCCCTAATATTTAATATTAGAACACTCCTATATCCCTTATATTTAATATTAGAACACTCGTATATCCCTAATATTTAATATTAGAACACTCCTATATCCCTAATATTTGATATTAGAACCCTCCTATATCCCTTATATTTAATATTAGAACACTCCTATATCCCTTATATTTAATATTAGAACACTCGTATATCCCTAATATTTAATATTAGAACACTCCTATATCCCTAATATTTAATATTAGAACACTCCTATATCCCTTATATTTAATATTAGAACACTCCTCTATCTCTTATATTTAATATTAGAACACTCCTATATCACTAATATGTAATATTAGAACACTCCTATATCCCTAATATTTGATATTAGAACACTCGTATATCCCTAATATTTAATATTCGAACACTCGTATATCCCTAATATTTAATATTAGAACACTCCTATATCCCTAATATTTGATATTAGAACACTCCTATATCCCTAATATTTGATATTAGAACACTCGTATATCCCTAATATTTAATATTAGAACACTCGTATATCCCTAATATTTAATATTAGAACACTCCTATATCCCTTATATTTAATATTAGAACACTCCTATATCCCTTATATTTAATATTAGAACACTCCTATATCCCTTATATTTAATATTAGAACACTCCTATATCCCTTATATTTAATATTAGAACACTCGTATATCGCTAATATTTAATATTAGAACACACCTATATCCCTAATATTTAATATTAGAACACTCCTATATCCCTAATATTTAATATTAGAACACTCCTATATCCCTAATATTTAATATTAGAACACTCGTATATCCCTTATATTTAATATTAGAACATTCTTATATCCCTAATATTTAATATTAAAACACTCCTATATCCCTAATATTTAATATTAGAACACTCCTATATCCCTAATATTTAATATTAGAACACTCGTATATCCCTAATATTTAATATTAGAACACTCCTATATCCCTAATATTTGATATTAGAACACTCGTATATCCCTTATATTTAATATTAGAACACTCCGATATCCCTAATATTTAATATTAGAACACTCCTATATCCCTAATATTTAATATTAGAACACTCCTATATCCCTAATATTTAATATTAGAACACTCCTATATCCCTAATATTAGATATTAGAACACTCCTATATCCCTAATATTTAATATTAGAACACTCCTATATCCATAATATTTAATATTAGAACACTCCTATATCCCTAATATTTAATATTAGAACACTCGTATATCCCTTATATTTAATATTAGAACACTCCTATATCCCTAATATTTAATATAAAAACACTCCTATATCCCTAATAGTTAATATTAGAACACTCCTATATCCCTGATATTTAATATTAGAACCCTCCTTATCCCTTATATTTAATATTAGAACACTCATATATCCCTTATATTTAATATTAGAACACTCGTATATCCCTAATATTTAATATTAGAACACTCCTATATCCCTTATATTTAATATTAGAACACTCCTATATCCCTGATATTTAATATTAGAACCCTCCTTATCCCTTATATTTAATATTAGAACACTCATATATCCCTTATATTTAATATTAGAACACTCGTATATCCCTAATATTTAATATTAGAACACTCCTATATCCCTTATATTTAATATTAGAACACTCCTATATCCCTGATATTTAATATTAGAACCCTCCTTATCCCTTATATTTAATATTAGAACACTCATATATCCCTTATATTTAATATTAGAACACTCGTATATCCCTAATATTTAATATTAGAACACTCCTATATCCCTTATATTTAATATTAGAACCCTCCTTATCCCTAATATTATATATTAGAACCCTCCTTATCTCTTATATTTAATATTAGAACACTCCTATATCCCTAATATTTAATATTAGAACACTCCTATATCCCTTATATTTAATATTAGAACACTCCTATATCCCTAATATTTAATATTAGAACCCTCCTTATCCCTTATATTTAATATTAGAACACTCCTATATCCCTAATATTTAATATTAGAACACTCCTATATCCCTAATATTTGATATTAGAACACTCGTATATCCCTAATATTTAATATTAGAACACTCCGATATCCCTTATATTTAATATTAGAACACTCCTATATCCCTAATATTTAATGTTAGAATACTGCTATATCCCTAATATTTAATATTAGAACACTCCTATATCCCTAATATTTAATGTTAGAACACTCCTATATCCTTTATATTTAATATTAGAACACTCCTATATCCCTAATATTTAATATTAGAACACTCCTATATCTCTAATATTTAATATTAGAACACTCGTATATCCCTTATATTTAATATTAAAACACTCATATATCCCTAATATTTAATATTAGAACACTCCTATATCCCTAATATTTAATATTAAAACACTCCTATATCCCTAATATTTAATATTAGAACACTCCTATATCCCTAATATTTGATATTAGAACACTCCTATATCCCTAATATTTAATATTAGAACACTCCTATATCCCTAATATTTAATATTAGAACACTCCTATATCCCTAATATTTAATATTAGAACACTCCTATATCCCTTATATTTAATATTAGAACACTCCTATATCCCTAATATTTAATATTAAAACACTCTTATATCCCTAATATTTAATATTAGAACACTCCTATATCCCTAATATGCAATATTAGAACACTCCTATATCCCTAATATTTGATATTAGAACACTCCTATACCTCTAATATTTAATATTAGAACACTCCTATATCCCTTATATTTAATATTAGAACACTCCTATATCCCTAATATTTAACATTAGAACACTCCTATATCCCTAATATTTAATATTAGAACCCTCCTTATCCCTTATATTTAATATTAGAACACTCCTATATCCCTTATATTTAATATTAGAACCCTCCTTATCCCTAATATTTAATATTAGAACCCTCCTTATCCCTTATATTTAATATTAGAACACTCATATATCCCTTATATTTAATATTAGAACACTCCTATATCCCTAATATTTAATATTAGAACACTCCTATATCCCTTATATGTAATATTAGAACACTCCTATATCCCTAATATTTAATATTAGAACACTCCTATATCCCTAATATTTAATATTAGAACCCTCCTTATCCCTTATATTTAATATTAGAACACTCCTATATCCCTAATATTTAATATTAGAACACTCCTATATCCCTAATATTTGATATTAGAACACTCCTATATCCCTAATATTTGATATTAGAACACTCCGATATCCCTTATATTTAATATTAGAACACTCCTATATCCCTAATATTTAATGTTAGAATACTGCTATATCCCTAATATTTAACATTAGAACACTCCTATATCCCTAATATTTAATGTTAGAACACTCCTATATCCTTTATATTTAATATTAGAACACTCCTATATCCCTAATATTTAATATTATAACACTCCTATATCCCTTATATTTAATATTAGAACCCTCCTATATACCTAATATTTAATATTAGAACACTCCTATATCCTTTATATTTAATATTAGAACCCTCATACATACCTAATATTTAATATTAGAACACTCCTATATCCCTAATATTTAATATTAGAACACTCTTATATTCCTAATATTTAATATTAGAACACTTCTATATCCCTAATATTTAATGTTAGAATACTCCTATATCCCTAATACCTAATGTTATAAAACTCTTATATCGTGAACATCCAATATTAGAACATCAATATATACTTAATATCTAATATTAGAACATTCATATATTACTAATTGTTAATATTAGAACACTTTTATATCTCTGATATATACTATCTAAACATTACTTTATCCCTAATATTTGACATTAGAACATTTTTATATACCTAATACCTAACATTAAAATATTATTATATCCCTAATTTCTAATATTAAAACATTTTTATATCAATAATATCTAATATTATATTACTCTTATATCCCTAATATCTAATATTAGAACATTTGTATATCCATAATATCTAATATTCGAATATTCTTATATCCGTAATATATAATGTTAAACCATCCCTAAATCCCCAATATTTAATATTATATCACTCTTATATTCTTAATATCTAAGATTAGAATATCCATATATACTTAATATATAATATTAGAACATTCCTATACCCCTAACATCGAATATTAATTTTTCCTAATTCCTAATCTAATATATAAAGTAAAGTTAGATTTATCCTAGTGTACTGATCGGAATAGCTTAATAAAACAAAGTTACATAAAAAACTTGTTTCGTTATTAATTTTCGCCGTAAATTAGTCCGTGTCATGAAATAAAAAGTTCCATTTTCAATCACGTTAATCGATTTGGCTATTTAGTTTGGACAGATATTTCATTTTTTTTCCATCTTATTAAGAAAAAGTTGGCGAAGTTTTTACCCTCTACTACGACAGCCACCAATTACACCGTGGTCAATTATTTAGTAAGATATAAATCTTTTGCACCACCAGTTCATATCGAATAAATGTTACAGCCCTAATTTTAAAATTAGTTTGAAAATACACGTTACATACGATCAACACATGAGAACATTCCATATTATTTTCACTCTGCTTTCACACATAACAAATAATTTAAAAAAAAAAGCAAAACATGTTTAGGTACAGCAATGAATACGCAAAACACATACTTAGTGTATTTTAATGTTATAAATACTTATTTTCTTTCAAAAAATGCTAATAACCCAAGTTTTCACCGACAACGTTTCTAAGCCAAATTTTCAGTCTACGATTTTCCTTCACATTTGACCTAATTTCCACTAGAAAAAAAGAAGAAAAAATGGGTATAAACAAATAACATGTATAGTTTATATAGTCAAACGAATTGAATACTTTTTTTCTGATTTTGTCCAAATTTGAACTTAGTCATTTCAACTTACAATATCAAGAAAATTTAAAATTGTTACTTCTTTTTTCTGCATCGAAACTGACGCACTGAAACGCTGGCTCTTAGCCTCTTATCTCTTATCTTCATTGAGTTAGGTATGTTCATATGTTCATATGTTTGTATGTACAGGACTGACTCCTAAACAAATTAACCGATCATTATAAATTTTGGAAAACAGCTGTTTGGCGTAAGGAGTCCAAATGTGGGCTATATTTAGTTTACTTTAGTTTTATGCAAAAGAGTAAAAAGAAGATGGCAGCTCTCCGTAAAAATTCAGATAGTCGGATTTTTGAGAAATTTGAACAATATGCATTAAACATCAAATAATAAACATTCCCCTATATTTTAGTTACTTTGTAGTGCTTTAAAGGCATAATATGGACACAAACTCCCAATTCAAAATGCAAAAATATCGAATTTGCTCCATAGTCATTAGACATCAATCAAGCAAAATTACATGAATATGTTCTTAACACCTCTTAGACATAAAATCTAAATCATATAGTGGATTTTTCTCAAAATTAGAATAAGTATTTTAGACATAAAGTTTAGTATAATTATATATTGATTTTAATTATATATATTTTAATTATATATTGATTTTAATTATATATTGATTTTAATTATATATTGATTTTAATTATATATTGATTTTAATATTCGTAAAGGTACATAAAATAGGTGCAACACTATTCTGTTCGGGGAATTCATTTTACCCATTTTAAGACGAGTATTCTTCTAGTATATATATATATATATATATATATATATATATATATATATATATATATATATATATATATATAGTGTGTAGATTTCAATTTTGTGTTGAGAATCTGAATAACAGAGCTCAATGTAATTTAAACAGAGCAAAACAGAATTATAAAAAGAAAAAACTATACACACATTAAGGTTGTACACATTATAACTTATTTCGACCCCTTAATTAGGTCTCCTCAGATGTATAAACAACCACGTCAAAAAACCACGACGTTTTGACGTGGTTGTTTATACATCTGAGGAGACCTAATTAAGGGGTCGAAATAAGTTATAATGTGTACAACCTTAATGTGTGTATAGTTTTTTCTTTTTATAATTCTCTCTCTCTCTCTCTCTCTCTCTCTCTCTCTCTCTATATATATATATATATATATATATATATATATATATATATATATATCAAAAGTAGAGCTCATATTTTTTGTAAGCATCTATTAGAAATTTAAGTATAAGAAATGAGGTGAAATACCTTCAAAAGCATATTTAAGATGCGATATAAATTTAGAAGAAAAATCAAAACAGATTTTTTTCTTTTTTTTATAAACTTTCGTTTAAGTTTATAGTAATTTCAAATATTTCGCCAAGTAAAATTGGCCTTATCAATGTATTTGGAAATCCTGGTCTTATTGGATTACTCTGTCCTTGTTGGTTTAAAATGGACGTATGGTGTCGGCTGTTTTTTCCTCCACCTTTAAATATGAAGGTGCGTATGCTCGCGGGATAGATATCGAAAGTAGAGTTCATATTTTTCTTTTTTTGTAAGCATCTATTAGAAATTTAAGTATAAGAAATGAGGTAAAATACCTTTAAAAACATATTTAAGATGCGATATGAATTTAAAAGAAATATATATATATATATGAAGAGACAAAATGGTGCCACACTACAACATGAATAATGAATAATATGGGGAAAACTTTATATAAGATGAAATAGAAAAAAAAAAGAGAAAATAATTTTATATAAAACAAATTAAAAAAAACAAAAAAAAACGAGAGTCGGACGAAAGGCTGCCTTGGGAACTTCGAACTTCAAGCTTTTTTTTTTTTATGCTAATGTGAGAACTTTGTTTTTATTCGTGAATTTTTTTATTCGTAAATTCCGAAACCATACAAAACGGTTTTTTTTTTTTTTTAAAATTTGTTTTATATAAAATTATTTTCTCTTTTTTTTTTCTATTTCATCTTATATAAAGTTTTCCCCATATTATTCATTATTCATATATATATATATATATATATATATATATATATATATATATATATATATATATATTAAAGTGTTTTAAAGTGTTTCTATACCTACAGAAGACGTCGTTTCGGGTTTTCTACCTTCATCAGTGCAGGAGTGGTGGTTGCAGACGATCGCATGGGCTCGAACGCAGTTCGTAGATTCAGCCTAGCATCACGAGCCTAACGCCTATGCCCACACGGTCGCGATAAATCGCCACAGACAGTAATTGAAATTAACGTACACTTACCCAAGAGGCGGGAGCAAGCATCTTGTTGTCGATAGTGTTCGACGCTCAAGCGGAACTTTGCATAATCACTAAGATGACAACAATCTTGTAATTCCGAACAGGGCTCTACTATTAAGACTATTAAATCTTAAAGGGGCATTAACTCTAAATATATTTTTAAAAATATCAAAATGTTTTTTTATACCAACAGACGACGTCGTTTCGGGTTTTCTACTTCGTTTATAATCGATTCTTAAGTCATTTCTAATCACGTCTCGTCGCTTTAAGCTTCCACTCAGAGTCCCCACTCTTCGCGCCTATTCAGTGGCGTTATTTCCTCTAGCTCGTGTTATCACAGGAGACAATTGCCCTCAAATGCCAGCTGCCTGACCCCCGTGTGACCTTTATTTCCTGGTTATGCGCTAACGTTTTCTCTGCGAACTTAAATCATCAAATAAGTACAAGCGGACGTACCATTACTATTTAACAAATTTTAGTACTCCCATAGTATTCCCCATCTTTCGGATGATAATCATTCCGTCTCATTTACCCTTATCTTTGAGTCGTTCTTGGCTTTGATAAGTGGTCACCCGATAATACATATAAAAATAAAGGTTTGACAAATGGTTACTCATTCTTGGCCTTTTGGTTAAGATCAAAGTGTAGTATCTGTTCCGATGAATACTTCACCCCATAAACTGGTATTGTCTTGGCCTTCGGGCCTTGATTTACGCCGGTCTATGGGTCGGTCCTCTGCAGTTCTAGGAGATCCACCCTTCCAGGCTTCGCCTCCCCTCTTTGGGGGAAGAGTAAGTTTATTGCTTACTGCCTGAGGCGCCCCTACCGGAGAATGCCGCCGGGACTGCCCAGGCAATTTTTAATGGCCAGAGTGCTCACTTTCTCGGGCGCTGGCTTTTCAACCCCCACTTTCCAGACCCGAATTTGGGTCACATCTTACTTGTGGGAGTAAGATAAAAGCTGGCCTTGTGCCTAACCTCCTGGAGAGGAGGTAAATAAATACTCATTAATAAAAAAAACGGTTAATCGAAAGTGTCTCTTAAAGAAATTAAAAAAAAAAAAATCTTAGAACGAAGTGTTTCGTCTATGCAAAACGATTTTAATGACCGAAGAAGTAATAACAAAAACGACTGCTAGCTTAAGCGCGAAATCGAGAAATAGTCCAAACGACTTCGTTTTTTTCTAAAAATAAACACGAATTGAAGAAGAAAAATATTCCTTCCATTTTTCTTCCCTCTTTCTCTGTCCCTTCTTTCTTGCTATCTTCCAATTGTCCCGCTCAATTGTTATCCTAGCGAAGCCAAAGCCGAAAATATATTCTTTCCAGACAGCTGAATGGCTCAGCAGACGACAATGTCGTCAGATAAAGTGTATAGAAATTAAAATCTAATCAATCAGGTCGATAGAGTGGAAAATATCACCGCGTTGAAAGCGTTCTTATTTCTATTATCACGTAGTTCTAAATATAGGAACAAAATTAAATAAAACAGCCAGCAGAAATGCTCAACGTGTCAACAATTTGATTCTTGCTACTATTTTTATCTTTATATGATCTTATTACATTATTATTATTTTAGTCGGGATCAAAGTGTAGTATTTGTTCCGATGGATCTGCACCCCATAGACTGGTATTGTCTTGGCCTTCGGGGCTTGATTTACGCCGGTCTATGTGTCTGTCCTGTGCAGTTCTAGGAGGTCCACCCTCCCAGGCTTCGCCTCCCCTCTTTGGGGAGGAGTAAGTTTATTGCTTACTGTCTGAGGCGCCCCTACCGGGGAATGCCGACGGGGCTGCCCAGGCAATTTTTAAACCCCACTTTCCCGACCCGACCCGACCTTGGGTCACGTCTTACTTGTGGGAGTAAGATAAAAACTGGCCTTGTGCCTAACTCCTGGAGAGGAGTAAATCAATACATTATTATTATTTTAGTCGGGATCAAAGTGTAGTATCTGTTCCGATGGATACTACACCCCATAGACCGGTATTGTCTTGGCCTTCGGGGCTTGATTTACGCTGGTCTATAGGTCTGTCCTGTGCAGTTCTAGGAGGCACACCCTCCCAGGCTTTGCCTTCTCACCCTTTGAGAAGGGGTTAGTTTTATGCTAATCGCCCGAGGCGCCCCTACCGGGGAATGCCGACGGGGCTGCCCAGGCATTTTTTGTAGGCCAGAGTGTTCACCTTCTCGGGCGCTGGCTTTTCAAATCCCACTTTCCCGACCTTGTGTCACATCTTACCGCTGTGGGAGGTACATAAATAAATGATCCTATTACATTCGAGATCTTGTGTCTGTCTGTGAACGAAACGACGTCACGTTTCTGAAACATTTTATGACGTCACAAACAGATGACCTTTCACCCCATACCTGAAACAGAAAACTTACATTTAATCTATTGTTAAGGTTGCTGCAAAAAAAAAGAAACAAAATGATTGGATCTTTCTGACCCCCCCCCCCCCCGGAAAGTACCTGACCCCTTGATGCAATCCTCTACCTGTGCAGGAGTCAGATACGACCAAAGATGCAGTACTGGGGGTCTGCCGCTCAGGGTACTCTTTCTTGTCTTCAAACGAAACGAAACAAAGCGGCATTCACCTTTAATTCAGACTTGTACAACGAGCGTATGAACAGTAACAGAAGTGAAAGCCACAAAGAATTTATTTCTATTATAACTATTTTTTTTACGTCTCTACTTCCTTTCTTACCTCACTTTCTTTGACACGTTAGCTTTCTCCAACCAACTTTCGTCGAGGGAGAAATTCTATTTTTAGTAATCTACTTATTTTAATAGTGTGCAATGCTATGATTTAAAACCACATAGAACAGAGCTGGGCAAAACGGTAGTATAGTTAACAGTGCAAGAAAGGAGGAGAAATTTCCTAGGAAATGTTAATTACACAAGCGGTCCCCAGTCGCATGTATATACCGGCTAAGGGAGATGACAACGTTAGGTTTTCGCAGTTCTTGCAGGGAGGTTCCCAAATGGTCATCCATCTAGTACTCACCAGACTCAACTTCGCTTAACTTCGGTTAACTTCGTAAAACTTCGGTGATCTAACGGAAAACGGAGGTGGTTGTGAACGTGATTTCTTTGCCTTGTACAAACTCGATTTCGCAATCTAGTGAGGGGTGATCTCTTCTGTTCTCTACAGCTCCTTTCTCACAGAAGAAGTGTTGCTAGTCTTTCTCTACTCTGTCATTATTTCCATGAAAAGTGCTTTACTGAGCTCCAATCAGTGGTTTATCTAAAAATGTAAAACATTCATAGTAAGAACTCGTCTTCCTACCAACACTACAAATAACTTTTCTTTCTTCCTTTATGCACCTGGAACCAAACGAATATTCCATGAACAGAGTTACTTTCCAAGAACTTCCCTATCTGTGGATACTGCTTCCCTGCAGACTACAACATGGTCTTCTTCAAGTCCAATGTCGACAAATACTTTTCGAACTGTCCTCTTAAGTGATCAAATTTTGTTCACCCAATTCATCGTTTTAATCGTCTCAGAGTAGTGCTTATAATCAAACTGACAACTTCGTTAACCCTTATCCTCGAATAACTTTTGGCCTTGGTATGTCGTGGCTTATTTGTATGAAAATCTTTCATCAAAGTAATTAACCACATAACACAGCATCATTTTCAGCCTTGTTTTCCGGTTTTCTTAAAAATGTAATAACAACCCCCACTCAAAACTATGTTTTAGAAAATTTATTTTTATTAAAAAAACAAAACAAATCACTATTTAATACTACAACTCTGATAATCTTGTTTGCTTGTTTGTTTGTTTGCATATTGAATGTTTTAGATGGTGGAAGAGAGTGAAAATGAAACCTGAAGTGGTGGAAGGAGGGGAATAGAAAAATTAGTAGTGGATTACGCAGCGTAAGAGAAGGAGAGTGGGAAGATGACGTGAATAAATAAATGACGCAAATAAAAAAGAAAGGAAAAGAAAAGCAATAGAGTAAGATGAAAAGAAAAAGTGTACAATGTATTAACGTTAATTTAATGGGGTCGCCGGTAGTCTACCACACACACACACACACACACACACACACACACACACACACACACATATATATATATATAATTATTTCTACAATCAGACAACGCCGAAGTCCATCACCCATGAAAGCCACAAACCAGAAGTCCTAGACTCGAGTTTCGCCCTTTTTTGGGCTCATCAGTAGAACATATCCGAAATCAGGATTCGAAACCCGCATGCATGTAACTCAGGTTTCGAATCCAGAGTTCGTATATTTTCTACTGATGAGCCCAAAGGAGGGCGAAACTCGAGTCTAGGACTTCCGGTTTGTGGCTTTCATGAGTTGTAGGCTGCGGCGTTGTCTGATTGTGGAAATAATTATATATATCATCTCACATTTAAAATAATATATATATATATATATATATATATATATATATATATATATATATATATATATATACACTAGCTGTCTTGACTCGTTGCTCATGAGTATTTAGACTTTTTTTTATTTCGTTTTAAAGCTTTAAAACGAAATTAAAAAAAAGTCTAAATACTCATTTAAAGCTTTAAAACGAAATAAAAAAAAGTCTAAATACTCATGAGCAACGAGTCAAGACAGCTAGTGTATATATATATATATATATATATATATATATATATATATATATATATATATATATATACACTAGCTGTCTAGTTTAAATACTCATGAGCAACGAGTCAAGACAGCTAGTGTATATATATATATATATATATATATATATATATATATATATATATATATATATATATACACTAGCTGTCTTGACTCGTTGCTCATGAGTATTTAAACTTTTTTTTATTTCGTTTTAAAGCCTCGGTTTTATATTTTTTCTTCTCACCTAAATATTTTTATTTATACATTTATCCGACGTCTATGCAAAATCACGTTCGAAGCGGTTCTTGTAAATGTTAAAAATAATAAGAGGTTAAGAGACGACATGTCATTGCCCTCTTTTTGTCCGTGAGAATTTTTACGATGATTTTTGAGTTGCATTATTTTTTTGTAAAGCATCTTAAGTTTACATCTATTCCATGAAAAATGCCAGTATACTGAAATCATATGCCCTTAATAGGGTTAAGATGAAAATTCATATACACTAAATGTACAAAAGCAAGGAAATTCCCAAATTTTTACACGTTTATTGTCATTAAGGGTATGACTACATATCAACCAAACCATTTCATTATCACATCACTACAGTATAAATCTCTATGTATGAGTGGATGAAGTGTGTGAGGTGCGCTGAAGAAAAATTCCTACCAGTAAAATACATAGCCATGTTGTGCTCGCATACTTTTAATGACAATAAAAGTGTAAAAATTTGTGAATTTCCTTGCTTTTGTACATTTAGTGTATATGAATTTTCATCTTAACCCTATTAAGGGCATATGATTTCAGTATACTGGCATTTATCATGGAATGTCACTACTTTTGTAAAGGCTATGCCTCAATACAATGGTAATTTTTAAGGTTTTTTGTAATTTTCTGGAAAACTAAGGTATATGGTAAACTGAAATTAAAATGCCAAAAAACAGCTGAATCCATCAAATAGTTCGTACGTACAGATAACATGATTTCATGATTGAACTTTCTGGATGTCTGGGTTGCCTTGACTAATGATGCTGAAATTCTACACACTCATAGAACCTATCAAATCAAAATTTTGTGGAAAGTTTTAACTAATTTGGTTTATTGGTTTTTGAGTTATGATTGATCAAAGAAATGAGATTTCCAGCATAGGCCATTCGTAAAGTCTATTAAGGGATAGAGCGCTCTCACGTCTCCCTTGATATATATATATATATATATATATATATATATATATATATATATATATATATATGCATACATATTTATTCTATCTGTAAAAATGGCAAAAAAGGGCATTTTGCTCGTGTCTGCAGGTCACCTACAGCGGCTGCTATCAATTACGGTGAGTCCCTTCTTACTTCATCGGTTCCTTTTAACTCCTTGGAGAGTCTATATCGTTCGTCCTTATGAGGGAAAATCAAAGGTGAGTCTATGCGGATATACGTCGATACAGGGAGCTCCAAAAATTTTATTCATCCGGATAAGGTTAGGGGGCTCGGTTTGGCGGTCACTCCAAGCTCTGAGAGGATTTTGATGGCTATCCGTTCTCATTCGTCCTCTACTCTCGGGCACTGTGTCGTGTCTCTCACTCTGAGAGATAGGGAGTACAGGAATGTGAAACTATCAATTATGACCAACCTATGCTGTTACATCATTCTCGGGTATAAGTTTCTATGCCAACACTCCTCAGTGGAAATATCTTTTGGAGGACCCCTCCCCCCTCTCACTGTTTGTACACTGACCGCCATTAAAAATATCCCTTACTCCTCTCTGTTTACCAATCTAACCTCGGACTGTCGCCCGATAGCTATTAAATCAAGGAGACATACCCTACCTGATGCTAAATTTATCCAATCGGAAATCGCCCGTATGCTAAAGGAAGGTATCATAGAGCCCTATCAATCCCCATGGCGAACCCCAACGTTTGTGGTATCTCCTGAAAATCACAAAAAGAGACTTGTTGTGGATTACTCCTAAACAATAAATCGGTTTACTCTCCTTGACGCTTATCCTGGAGGACATGGTAAATGAGATTGCCACTTACAAAATATTCAGCACTCTTGATCTAACCAGTGCTTACCATCAGGTTGCTATCAAGCCGGAAGAACAAAAATCCACTGCTTCGAAGTTTCTGGATCTATGTATCAGTTTTGTCGAATCCCGTTTGGAGTAACTAATGGAGTAGCGAGTTTTCAACGAGTCATCGATGACATCATCAAGCGAGAAGACCTTCGAGGAACCTATGCTTACATCGACAACGTTACCATTTGTGGAGAAGATCAGGCTATGCAGGATGCTAATTTGAAAGAGTTCATGAATGCAGTAGCGAAGTACGGACTGACGCTGAACAAAGACAAGTGTCACTACTCACTTACTTCTGTAGACTTGCTTGGGTATATAATAAGCAAGGGCTCGGTAGCACCTGACTCTGATAAGCTCAAGGGATTGATGAACTTGCGAGTATCTCAAGATCTTCCTTCTCTTCGCCTGAGCAATGGGGATGTTCTCTCACTATTCTAGGTGGATCTCGAACTTCTCTGAAAAACTACACCCCCTTACCAAAGTTACCAAGTTTCCCTTCACTAGGGAACAAGTAGACGCCTTCAGGTACCTGAAGAAGGAAATTGCAAAATCATCCCTGATAGCCATAGACTCTTCTCTCCCTCTCGAGGTCGAAACCGATGCTTCGGAAATGCGATTGCTGCCTCTTTAACCCAAAACTCTCGGCCCGTGGCTTTCTTTTCAAGAACTTTAACGTCTGCCGAGCAGAAGCACTCTTCTGTTGAAAAGGAGGCCTACGCTATTGTCGAGGCGATCCGAAAATGGCGACACTTACTGCTCGGGAAGCATTTTAAGCTAATCACAGATCAAAAATCTGTCTCTTTCATGTTCAACCCTAAAGACAAAAGCAAAATAAAAAAAATGAGAAAATAACAAGATGGAAGTTGGAACTTGCCTGTTGTAGCTACGACATTGTATATCGCCCCGGGAAACAAAACGCCGCTGCAGACGCCTTGTCTCGCATTTGCTCTACTACCACCTCTGCTGACAAGTTTCACATCTTGCACTCAGACTTATGTCACCCGGGTGTTACTTGAATGCTACATTTTGTCAGGAACAATAATCTGCCATACTCTGTGGAAGATGTAAGAGTGGTAATAAGGGCCTGTAAAGTTTGTTCGGAGATAACACCGAGATTCCGTAATGCGGCACCTCAGACTCTCATAAAATCGAGTCAACCATTTGAAAGACTAAGTGTAGACTTCAAGGGACAATCACCTTCGAATACTCGTAACCGCTACATACTAACAGTGGTTAATGAATACTCTCGCTTCCCCTTCGCTTTCCCTTGTGCCGATGTCTCAGCCGCAACTGTCCTGAAACATCTAACTAATCTATTTTCTGTTTTGGGAAATCCTTCTTTTGTACACTCTGATCGTGGTACGGCTTTCATGTCAGACAAACTAAAGGAATTCCTACTTTCCAGAGGCATTGCTACCAGTCGAACGACCGCCTTTAATCCTCAAGGTAACGGACAAGTGGAGAGGTACAACGGTATCATCTGGCAAACAGTAAGTCTGGCTCTCCGGTCGAGAAATCTCCCT
>OY744547.1:17771485-17803985 GCA_963556195.1 Sepiola atlantica | reverse complement strand
CCGGTGTGTGTAGCACGCGGTTACGTGAATAAGGTAGAATGAAAAGTCACACATAGAAAGCGTTGATGAAATGACTGCGATAAATATGTCTCAATCAAGGAGGATTAAACGAAAAAAGAAGAGAACAAATATGCTTATACTTTTGACAAGGGTGTATATCACCGAAGTACTCAAGTTTTTAAAGTAAATAAATAATTTATTTAAAAAAAAAACATAATTAAATGCGTTGTCCAGATTTTCAAAATATTTTTTCAAAATATTCTCCTTATTGTTGCCATTTCTCGATTTAAGTACTGAAACAGATCAAACACGATTCGAATGTTGTATCAAATTCAAGTTTATATATATATATATATATATATATATATATATATATATATATATATATATATATATATATATATATATATATATATATATATATATATCCGCTCTCCAAGGCCAAACCTTCTGTCGTGCGGAATGTGCTGGAAGATTTGAAAACTAGTACCAAGTCTGAAAAGGCACATGGCAGTACACAAAAATCAAATTCCACAAGGCAAACCCAATTCAGTCCAAGCTACTTCTTTCATCTGCCACCTATCTTTCCAGACTTGCATGTCTTCGATGCCATCTACAAAGTAATGCAAGGAAATGCACTAATGGTGGTAATGGCGACACTTGACGACAAAGAGACGGCTATCATCTGTCCGTATGGGCAACCGCCACGCATTTATAGAGGTATGCGTGCGTCTATCTATTTGAGAGCATGCGTATGTATCTGCATTCGCATGTGTGATGAATACGTGTGTCAGACGGATGATCAACAATTCTCAAAGAAACCTCCTCGTTAATGAGCGCCCATCTGGTTCGCCGGGACGCGGGAGGGGGGGGGGGATAACTTGCGACTTGATGCTGGCACGATTAACAGACGGACAAACTTTGAATGCGGGAGGTGTCAAAAATAGGAACAACAATAAAATAACACAATCATCTAAAGATGCGGCCATTCAATATGCGCGTTTATCGTTGAAAAATGATATTTATAACTGGAGCGTGATAGAACATGACATTTAAAAGAACCATGAGAAACCAATCGACGGACAAACCTTCTTATAGAGATGCATGGACGCATCTGAGATACGATGCGTCAATTTAATCGACTCGTTTAACGTGACAGACCAACGAACATGAAATTTCAACCTTAATCGTGACAGACCAACCGAACATGAAATTTCAACCTTAATCGTGACAGACCAACGAACATGAAATTTCAAACTTAATCGTGACAGACCAACGAACATGAAATTTCAAACTTAATCGTGACAGACCAACGAACATGAAATTTCAACCTTAATCGTGACAGACCAACGAACATGAAATTTCAAACTTAATCGTGACAGACCAACGAACATGAAATTTCAAACTTAATCGTGACAGACCAACGAACATGAAATTTCAAACTTAATCGTGACAGACCAACGAACATGAAATTTCAAACTTAATCGTGACAGACCAACGAACATGAAATTTCAACCTTAATCGTGACAGACCAACGAACATGAAATTTCAACCTTAATCGTGACAGACCAACGAACATGACATTTCAACCTTAATCGTGACAGACCAACGAACATGAAATTTCAAACTTAATCGTGACAGACCAACGAACATGAAATTTCAAACTTAATCGTGACAGACAACGAACATGAAATTTCAAACTTAATCGTGACAGACCAACGAACATGAAATTTCAAACTTAATCGTGACAGACCAACGAACATGAAATTTCAAACTTAATCGTGACAGACCAACGAAAAATTCTATTTCGAACTTGAGCGTTATATATCGAATAACATGATATTTCAAACGTAAGCGTGACAGACCAACGAAAATGCTATTTAAACTTGAGTGTAATAGACTTAAGAACAGGAAATTTAAACTTAAACCTGACAGACCAACGAAAATGCTATTTCAAACGTGAGTGTGATAAAATGAGAACATGAAAGTTAAAACTTGAGCGTGACAGACCAACGGTCATGCTATTTCAAACTTAAGCTTGACAGATAACTAAAAAGCTATTTGAAACTTGAGTGTGATAGACTGAATAACATAACATTTTAAATAAACATGACAGACCAATGAAAATTCTATTTCAAACGTGAGTATGATCAACAGACGAACATGAAATTTAAAACTTAAGCGTGACAGACAAATAGTGTGACAGACCGACGAACATGATATTTCAAATTTAAGTGTGACAGACTAAAGGAAATGCTATTTCAAACTTAATGTGACAGACCAACGAAAATGCTATTTAAAACTTGACTGTGATAGATCAGGGACATCAAATTTCAAACTTAAGTGTGACAGACGAACGGAAATTCTATTTAAAAATTGACAGACTGACGAACATGCTATTTCAGACTTAAGCATGACAACCCGAAGGACGGGTGGGGGTTCTTTATAGAAATGCTTGACCACTTCTAAATAGGATACGCCTATTTAAATTGCGCATTTAGCGATGAAAATTCAATTTTATACCGAAGCGTGACAGACCAACGACGTATCGGCCGACCTACAGAGCTTCTTCTAAAGATGCATGGACGCATCTCACTATAAATCTTTAAATAGCAAAAACAGACGGGCTGTTCGGTGTGAAGAATGTAAAGTAATACCTGTCTTAAATAGTTTGATTGTTTATTATACTGTGCGAATTCTCTTTGCGTTCAGGTTTCCACGCTGTCGTTTTCCTTTTAAACAGACACTTATTACAAAGCTCGGCCATGGTAAAATATAAACGATAGACCGGAAGTCGAACAGCGCATGTCTGTAATGGTTGGTTAAATGTCAGACCTGCTACAAACATTCAGCGATCATGGTTTTACAAACCCCTCTATCAAGGAGGTGACTATTATGAAGTGGATAACGACGCGGATTAGCGGCCTGGGGTGCTAAGTTCGAATCCAGTTGGTTTCATAGTTCTGTAGGGTGGATCCTGGCTTGCATAGGATGTAGACGACGGTAACGTCTTTGTAAATGTACTCAGACTCATGCTGATAATTAAAATGTTATAAGTGGCGAATGTGATAAAAATGATTGTTATGAATGATTGAGAATGGGTCACCATTTAGCAAGTGCTAAATTCACTTTTTTGGTCTGAATGATTGAGAATGGGTCACCATTTAGCAAGTGCTAAATTCACTTTTTTGGTCTGAATGATTGAGAATGGGTCACCATTTAGCAAGTGCTAAATTCACCTTTTTGGTTTGAATGATGGAGAATGGGTCACCATTTAGCAAGTGCTAAATTCACCTTTTTAGTCTGAATGATTGAGAATGGGTCACCATTTAGCAAGTGCTAAATTCACCTTTTTGGTTTGAATGATTGAGAATGGGTCACCATTTAGCAAGTGCTAGATTCACCAAAAGGATGTTGTGGATGAAAGAGAGTAGAAACATGATTAACGAACAAAGCGTATATATATATATATATATATATATATATATATATATATATATATATATATATATATATATATATATATATATATATAACAAATAAAATTAAGAAATACATTGAGAGATAACAAAATTTAAAAATTAAATAAAAAAATTAAATAATTAAACTAACAATTAAATAAACATACAAAAAATACCCATTTAACATAAATGATAGTATACATTAACTTAAAGGTATTTATAAATGACATAACATTGTTTTAAAAAAATAATTGAATTGTCCCCGTGTGCGGTCCTGTTATCTGTGTGCGGTCCTGTTATCTGTGTGCGGTCCTGTTTTCAGACTGACAGCCATCTTTAATATTTTCTTTCGATTAGACGCATTAACTCTTGTTTTCAATTTTGAGAAATTATCAAAAGATGTTCCTCCATTTCGGATTTTATTAATATTTTAACATTAAGTCTTATATGTACTGATATTATATGTGAAAGATCTATTGAAAAATAAATAAATAATTATGAAGATTTATACCCCAAATATTGTGTTCGATTGTTTGTTTTTATTCTTTCGCCATTCCGGTTTTCTGTATTGTTATAAGCCTCCATAAATACCAACATACATATAATATATATATATATATATATATATATATATATATATATATATATATATATATATATATATATATATATATATATATTAATTATTTTAATACCTACAGACATCGATGTTTCATGCTAACGCAATCTTTAGTACAGGAAGCAAATTCTCAACGGTCGGCGGGCGCGAATCCTGATCACAAATCGCCACTGATCCATAGTCAAGAGTCTTAACCCCTCGGCCATAGACAATTAGGTAATAATTAGGGAGGAATTTAATTTTGTAAATAGCGAATCGGCGGCTAGATTTACACAAGCAGTCAGAGTGATCAACGAACGTATTCGGATCGTGCATGCAGCTATTAGTACTGCTTGTTATTAAAGTCACTCAAGAGTGCCCGGGGGCTAATAATAATATTTATAAATAAATATTAATTATTTTAATACCTACAGACATCGATGTTTCATGCTAACGCAATCTTCAGTGCAGGAAGCTAATTCCCAACGGTCGGCGGGCGCGAACCCTGATCACAAATGCTTGGTTAAATATCAGACCTGCTATTTGGTCACTACTTAGCAAAATCAAGAGCCACCCAAGAATAAGGGTTAATGATTGCCAGCCGGAAGATGAGGAACACTATGAGAGTACTAACATTGATCATGGATAGGTTGGCAGTGGAAAAGCCAAAATTCAAAGTTTAAAAAGATATTAAGTAATGGAGAGTGAGAATGTGCGTCTAAAAATTATGGGGTCTGTCCAGTTGGTAAATCTCCGTTGATAAGGTGTCCAGTGAAAGGAGATTTAAAGATGGAAAAGAAGGGTTTTCGTGAAGGCAGCGTTGAAAAAGTTCAAAAGTTCAACTTATCCATCTATGTAATTCCTCTCATGATAAGATTTTAATCTTTGAAAAGCCTTGGATTAAGGAAAGAATAATAAACATGTTTTACCGAGTACACCTTGCATTGAACTTTCAATGAATTAAAACATTACAATTGTTCCAAGAAATAGAACATCAAGTCCAGTATGGCGTACGATTGTTTCCAAAACAGTTTGGAAATATTTTATTTTATTTTATTTTATAAATTAATAAAGCTAATCCAAAATGTTGCTTCATCAGCGCCTTTAGCAACACGTCTTACAGAAAAAAACATCCACTGACAGAAAGAGTCACCGGTTGATATGTTAGTAGCATGGGGGGGGGGGAGAATACACTGGTACCTAGAAACCAAAAATGAACAACAAATTCAGTCTATAATAAAATCATTTATTTTAATTTTAATTTTTGCATGACAGAATTGAAGGTGGTCTTACAATTGTTTCTATCATCCTTTTGGCGGGGGGGGGGGGGTAGCCCTTGTAAGTGGGACCTTCTTTCTGTTTTTTTTTTGGTTTTGTTTTGGGTGGGGGCTTTTCTCTACTAAATCTGTGTTTGATGTGACACTTTATATATGCCTTTCATTTCAGGGGGGAAGAACACAACGGTACCTATAAACGAAAAAACTGGTACATACAGAAGAAATAATCAAATATTTTCCATAGATTTACGCTTTCAAATTATGCAATAAATTAATTAAGGTTACAAATTCTTTTGTCAGAGAGGTAGTGTTTCTTTTTTTTTTTAAATTATTTTTTATATACAGGGTGGGCAAAAATAAGGGTCCTATTTTTAAAAATTCATAACTTTTTTATTTATTGATTTTTTTAATTTTTTTTTTTTTAGAATAAGTAAAGGACCCCTTCCGAAGCAAGCATGAGCCGTATTAGCCCTAAGGAACGTACCCTCATTTAGAAAACATTATTTTTGCTTAAAAAACTCAAAACAGTGTAAAAAACAATACTTTAGTTTTTGTAAGTTTTAAGAAGTGTTTTTCGGCTAAAATTTGTTTTGTTTATTTCAAAAAATCTCGGAAGGGTCAGTCTACACACACATAAAGTTTGGTGAGTTTAACTTTTATTTTGTGGAAGTTATTCAAATTCAAGTTATTCAAATTTAAAGATAGGACCCTTATTTTGGCCCTCCCTGTATATATTGAGATATTTTATATGTATATTGAGATATTTTATATGTATATTGAGATATTTTTCCGACAAGATTTACAGAAAAAAAAAACGACTTACTATTGAATATTTTCACAAAAAACATCCATTTATTCTTTTATATATTCCTTTCATTTCGGTCTCTGAGGAACAGCGAGTAAATACGTTTAATGGCTTTTTACTTGTTGGAAAATAGTGTTTATGCAAAAATAAAAATGAAAATAAATAATTTAATTAAAGACTGAAGTTTTTAGCCATTGGAATGTAAACGATCACGATATATTCTTTTCCAGAATAAATATTTTCAGAGAGAAACTAACTAGAAATTAAATATATTCGTGCGAGTAACTTATAACCGAGTAATGTAGAAGTAATGTATTTTTAGTTTTGTCATTTGAAACGGATGATTTAGCCGTAACTATTTTCAAAATTGCAAGTCTTAAATCCGACACCAGATCATCAAGGCCGAGCAGTTGCATACGAAGTCGGGGAAGGTTTGACCCAGAGCACACAAAAGGAATGGCGGTTGCGCATGCATAGAAGCAACATTGTTATATTCACGCCGACTATTATATGATAAAAGGATTGTTTTAAACATTTAGAAAAATAATGTAAAAGAGCGAAGATTGAGAAAAAAAGCACAAAAATGCACAAAAGAGCACAAAAAAGAAAAAAGACCAAAAAAGCACAAAACGGCACAAAACTGCACAAAACGGCACAAAACAGAAAAAAAAGAAAAAAAGAAAAAAGCACAAAAAAGCCCCCCCCCCAAAAAAAAAAAACAGCAACATTTTTTTGTTGCTGTTTTTTTTTTTGTGGTGGGGGGGGGGGGCTTTTTGTGCTTTCTGCTTTTTTTCTTTTTTTCTGTTTTGTGCCTTTTTGTGCTTTTTTGGTCTTTTTTCTTTTTTGTGCACTAAAAAGCAAAAAAAAAAAATAAAAATAAAGCATAAAAAAGCAAAAAAAAACAAAAAAACAAAACAAAAAAACACAAACAAACAAACTAAAAAACAAGAGTAGTAAATGGAAAAGAAGACGTCCATCAAGGTCGTTTTTCGCTAGACTTTTTGTTCTCACAACATGGACAAATATATGCCTTACCCGACTAACAAAACATAACTTTTTAGGAAACTTTTAATAAGTAAGCTATCGAGTACACACGTAGAGTACAAAAAAAAACAACTTTACTTCTAACATATACAGTTATCGTGTGAGATTTTAAAAGTTGGACCTAAATAGCATTAAAGTTGACATACCAAACTTTAATTCTGATGAGCCAATTTTCATTAAAAATTGACACTATAATAACGCACTTCGTGTCAGTATATTTAAAACATGTTGTCCCGCTCGGACAATTGGTAAAATGGAAATATTTTTCAATTATGACCGGAAAATCAAAATCTGCAATAGGAATAACTTATATTTTTAATTGAAAATTATAAAAAGAGTTGTCTTCCTTACAACTAAAATGTTATTTATTTTCCTGTATAAGTTTATAAATGTGAAAACATAAAAAAATGAAAAGTAAAACAACAAAAATTCACTGCGCCGTGAACAGCACAGGTAGGTATAGTTAATATCTATGTATATAAAGTTATGTATGTTTATATATTTGTATGTTTATATACTTGTATGTTTATATATATGTATGTTTATATATTTGTGTATAAAGTTATGTATGTTTATATATTTGTATGTTTATATATATGTATATAAAGTTATGTATGTTTATATATTTGTATGTTTATATATATGTATGTTTATATATTTGTATATAAAGTTATGTATGTTTATATATTTGTATGTTTATATATTTGTATATAAAGTTATGTATGTTTATATATTTGTATGTTTATATATTTGTATATAAAGTTATGTATGTTTATATATTTGTATGTTTATATATATGTATGTTTATATATTTGTATGTTTATATATTTGTATGTTTATATATTTGTATATAAAGTTATGTATGTTTATATATTTGTATGTTTATATATATGTATGTTTATATATTTGTATATAAAGTTATGTATGTTTATATATTTGTATGTTTATATATTTGTATATAAAGTTATGTATGTTTATATATTTGTATGTTTATATATTTGTATATAAAGTTATGTATGTTTATATATTTGTATGTTTATATATTTGTATATAAAGTTATGTATGTTTATATATTTGTATGTTTATATATTTGTATATAAAGTTATGTATGTTTATATATTTGTATGTTTATATATATGTATGTTTATATATTTGTATATAAAGTTATGTATGTTTATATATTTGTATGTTTATATATTTGTATGTTTATATATTTGTATATAAAGTTATGTATGTTTATATATTTGTATGTTTATATATTTGTATGTTTATATATTTGTATATAAAGTTATGTATGTTTATATATTTGTATATAAAGTTATGTATGTTTATATATTTGTATGTACCGGATTCATTCTTAACCTATTATTATGAATTTTGTAACATTTGGGCGTAAGTGGTCTAAATGTGGGCTATATTTGTTTACTTTCAACCGTTTTATGCAAAACGGTAAAAAGGGGGTGACAGCTCCTTGTGAAAATTCAAATACCTCCGATTTTTGTGAAATTTTTACGATATGCATTTAATCTTAAATAATAAATATTCACAAATGTTAGTTTCTTTATAGTATTTTAAAGAAAATTTAGGGGGTCTAATATGAACACAACCTCCCATTTGAAAATTCAAATATTTCCGATTTGCATTAAATTTGATCCATCGTCATTAGACACGAATTAAGCAAAATTCTCTGAATTTCAATTTCTTCTTAAATTTAAATGCTTAAATTTGAGATATTTTTAAGAATTAAAATCATGTAATGGATTTTGATCAAAATTGGAACAAGGATTCTAGACATAAATTATAAGTATTATGTGACATTTTAACAGTAGACATTAGACATTAATTAATAAATATTCCTTAAATTTCAGTTTCTTGAGAGTACTTTAATGGATTGTTATGGGTTTAAGATGGGCACACTCTCTAATTTGAAAATTAAAATATTTTAAATTAAGCATTGAATTTGACCCATAGTTATTAGACACAAATTAAGCAAGATCCCTTAATTTCCATTTCTTCTTAAGACCCCTTAAGATTAATCTTTAAATTTGACCCATAGTTATGAGGCACAAATTAAGCAAGATTCCCTAAATTTCACTTTCTTTTTTAGACCCCTTCAATTTGTGACATTTTCTTGGATCAAAATTATGCAATGAATTTTGATCAAAATTAGAATATGGATTCTAGACATCATTTTAAGTATGTTTATATCTTGATTTTAATCTTTGTTAGGGGACAAAAAAAAGTGGTGCAAAACTGTACTGATAGGGGGGAATTAATTTTACACGTCCTGGGACGGGCATTCTTCTATTTTTATATATAAGAATATGTGGGTGTCAGCATGACATACAATGATTTCGACATTTTTTTTTTTTTTTTCAACAACGCTTCATCTGGTAACCTTCGGTAAATGAGGCACTCTGATCACGTTACAAGCCGTTACATGTTGTAAAATTTCAACAGCCGGGCCGCGTGTGTGTGTGTGTATCAGCAGGAAGGAGAATTGTAAGATGGTGTCGGGGTGGGGGGGGGGGGAGGTTGATCGAGACAGAATGTGAGCTGCCGTCTAAAAGGTAGTATTTATTAGCTGCTATTTTATTTTCTTTTTCTTTTTCTTTTTTTAAAAATTTATTTACTCTTTTACTTATTTCTGCTTTTTTTTCTTTTCTTTTTTTTTCTTTTCAATCTGGGTCATATCTCGACCAGGATTAGAAAGCGAACCCGGTAGACATTTTACCTGCTGAGTGGGGTAGAAATAACATCGAACTGAGTTCGGGAGATGAAAAAAAAAAACAACAACAAGGGGAGACAACTCAACAATAAACGGGCAAATAAACCAGCTGCTTGATTACGGGTATACAACGGAATATTCCTTCACCCCATCTCTCTCTCTCTCTTTCTCTTTCACACGCACCATATATATATATATATATATATATATATATATATATATATATATATATATATATATATATATATAGAGAGAGAGAGAGAGAGAGAGAGAGAGAGATAGATAGATAGATAGATAGATAGATAGATAGATAGATAGATAGATAGATAGATGATGAAACGCGTGAGCCTCTGTGTAGCTTAATTGCCATAAATATATTTTCATAGCTTACTATATATAATATATATTCTTCGGGGAGGGTAGATTCTTGAATCTTATCAGCTAGGATCTCATTGGATGTTTTGCTCTACTTTTCAAACTTTGAGTAATGGTAGCAAAACAATGGCACCTTCTTTCGTGCAACAGTCCATGGTTGGGCTTTTAAGCCTCTTATGTTTCTTTTTTGTTGCTGCATTTGATGGAGATAGGGGGCCAGGACCTTTTGTCTCAAGGCCTGATGGCTGACCCTGGTTGGCCTCTGTCATGGCTGGAGCACAATTTCCAGAGACAGAAAGGTTCACACCATTGCTTACATCTTCCTGCCTGGTCTTTCCACTTTAAACCGAGTGATTGTCCAATTTATCAGCGATGTTATCTTGCCTACGTACATCCAGACTCTACGACTGCAGCCTTCATTATTGGTGATAATAAGGATGTCTATTTACTTATTTCATGTCTGTGTACACACACACACGCACACACACGCACACACAGACACACACACACACAGACACACACCCAACACACACAGCACACACACACATAACACACACACAACACACACACAACACACACATACACAGACACACACACAGACACACACATACACAGACACACACACACACACACACAGACACACACACACACACAGACATACACCCACACAACACACACATACACACACACAGACACACACACAGACACACACACACAACACACACAACACCCACACACACAACACACACACACATAGACACACACACACACACAGCACACACACAGACAGACACACAGCACACACACAGACACACACAGACACACACACACACAGACACACACACACAACACACACACACACAACACACACACACACAGATCCCCTCCCCCTCACACACACACACAAAAAAGCACAGACTTTTCAACTCCTTGTTATTATTTTGATTACTCTTCTCATCTTGAATGTTATTATCACTACGTTTCGCCCGATGTAACCTTTCGATCTGGCGCAACGGATAAAAGTGCTAAGTCAAAATCAGTTCTAAGTGACAGTCTTCTGGAGATTGAAGGTTCAATCCTCGGTATGGGCGAGCCTAAGAATACAATTACGACTTACTCACGACTTATAACCGGTCATGGCTGACTGAACGAGAGCAATCTACCCCCGTGAATTAAATAAAGCGTTCCGTTCGAAATTCCGTACAGATTCCCGAGTTCAACATGAAGATTCCCGATTTCGACAGGGCGCCTCTGAATAAGAAGGTCGGAGGTTACATCGGCCGAAACAGTGTAAGAATAACATCTCAGACGAGAACAGTAGTCCGAATAATCCACATAATACAAATTATCAATCCTCATCTAAAAAAATTCGAAATAGTTTTCAATTTCTATTCGTTTCAAACAAGGGGCTACTGTGGAATTAGGGGTCAGATCATAGAGCCATCCTAAGTGGGGAGTTGTGCAGCGAGATACTTGTTCAAATTACATTTAAATGTATGCATGTTGGTACAGTCGGGGAAACATGGAGCAGGGGGTGAATTCCAAAGGGAAATGGTCTGAGGATAAAAACTATCAGAGCAGAAAGTTTTCGGACATCTGCGGACCTCTACAGTGAAAGGGGTGTGATTTTGTTGCTTGCCAAGTTAATCGGGTGTATTTACGTTTAAGGGGCACAAGTGCAGCAAGTTCGTCGGAACACGTTCCGTTGAAGTATTTGTAAACCAAGCACAGGGGTGCAACATTGTGGCGATGGGGCAGGGTTTACATACATGCATTAATAAATAAATTAACAATAGGATTCACAAAGTTAAATTAAACAAATAAAATATAATTCTCTTTTATTAATTTTAACTCTTCTTGCCCAAGTATTTTAATTTGCGAGGTAGACAGTTTATGAGAGAATAAACACGTGGTTTACAGTTCATAATAGGTACGTATAAACACATGTCAATGCCCTTTTCGCATAATGTCAATCAAGTGTTGTTGTTATTAAAATAAAACTTCAACCACCAGACACCTGCTATACTCCGAACAACTTGCCCAGAGAATATCCACATTCAGGCACTCTGACCATCCGACCTCCCTGGGCTTGGATTCATTGCAGCTTCGATGTCTAGAAACTGGCCTGCTAAACACCCATAAAATTATTAACTATCTCGCCGCCAACAACAACCCTGAGAATCTTTTTAATCTGCATGTGTCTAACACACGTGGACATCCCTACAAATTCAGAAAACAGCATCAATATAGGTATGGGTAGTTTTTTTTAATGGTTCTTGGCCTTTGGGCCAAGATCAACGTGTAGTATCTGTTCCGATGGATACTGCACCCCATAGACTGGTATTGTCTTGGCCTTCGGGGCTTGATTTACGCTGGTCTATGGGTCTGTCCTGTGCAGTTCTAGGAGGTCCACCCTCCCAGGCTTCGCCTCCCCTCTTTGAGGAGGAGTAAGTTTATTGCTTACTGCCTGAGACGCCCCAACCGGGGAATGCCGACGGGGCTGCCCAGGCAATTTTTACACCCCACTTTCCCGACCCGACCTTGGGTCACATCTTACTTGTGTGAGTAAGATAAAAACTGGCAGTGTGCCTAACTCCTGGAGAGGAGTAAATCAATTCTCAATCTGCTACCGGAAGTCGAGTAAATTATATCGTATTTAAAAAAATTACTATTATCAAATGAAAGAATGAGAAACTTCATCCATACAGAATAATTACTTTTTATTAACAATATGATTAAGACAATACAATGAACGGGTGAAAAATTGAATAAAATGAGTAATTTTTCACGCTCAGTTGCTTACTTCCGGGACAGTAGACCCTGAAAACCTCCCGTGTTTCCCAGAATTCCCTAAGGTTACAACAAGCGCCCAGTTTCATACACATGTTAACAGTTACATTGTACATTATTCTATGTACTATACATGCACATTGTATGTACATAGTATATTATCCTATGAACTATATATATACATTGTACATTATCCTATGTATTATATATATATACATTGAAAATTAGCACATTGTACATTATCCGATGTACCGTACATGTATATTGTACATTATGTTATGTACTATACATTTATATTATACATATTTCTAGGTACTATACATGAACATTGTACATTATTTCATGTAATATAAATGTACATTGCACATTATCCCATGTACTACACATGTATACTGTACATTATCTTATGTATTATACATGTGCATTGTACATTTTCTTATGTGCTATACATGTACATTGTACATCGTCCTATGTATTATAAATGTACATTGTACATAATCATATGTACTGTACATATATATATATGTGTGTGTGTATGAAAAAATGACAAACGGAAAACAAGTTAAAGTGCAGGAGAAAAACAAAAACAAGAGATGTTTTGACCGGTTTCGTTCGTGGCGAACGTCTTGAGAAAATGAAGATATGGAAATAATTTTATTTTGAAGGCACACACATGGGATGAGGGAAGGATTATCTGATTGGACCATATGAGAAGACATTAAGTGATATTCCAACATCAATTAATGTCTTCTCATATGGTCCAATCAGACTATCCTTCCCTCATCCCATGTGTGTGCCTTCAAAATAAAATTATTTCCATATCTTCATTTTTTGAAGACGTTCGCCACGAACGAAACCGGTCAAAACATCTCTTGTTTTTGTTTTTCTTCTGCACTTTAACTTGTTTTCCGTTTGTCATTTTTTCACACATTTTGTCCACCACGACATTTCATTTTCATGAATTATATATATATATATATATATATATATATATATATATATATATATATATATATATATATATATATGTCACCTATTAATTCAAGACATTCACAAAAGGGTGCGTTACCCCTATATAAAGCATAACAAAATAAGTGTATGTCGACTAAAAGTCATTCGAACCTTTGTTTTAGAAAAGCCCGAACATTGGCTAATAAAAACATTAACCTGTGGGAGGGAATAACAATGGATCTGATTAAAAGTTATCTTTTTTATATAGTGTCTGCGATTTCTGCTAGTTTTTTTTTTTAATTCTAATGTGTCACTTTTTACCAAGGCAAAAAGTCACTCGAAGATAAGGGTTAATGATATTGATGAACAATATTACGAGATGATGTTAATTTTTTTGTGTTCCTTTTAGAATCATTTTATTCTGATCGTTTTGTTTCATGCGGGTGTCAGTTGCGATCCTGTTTCCTTTTTCAGGTGTCCTTTCCGTATCCATGTCCATGCTTTCTCGCGCGTTATATATTTAATCTTTCTTATAAATAATCCATGTACTTGCATCTTTTTCCATTTTTCTTTCCTGGATTTTTGTTTCCCGTTTAGCTTCTCTTCGTATTATTGACCTGATCGCTGTTTTTGGCGGCAGTAATCAGCTTCTCTGTATTATGTGTTATGTATTAATCTAGTCTTATAGTTTCATTGTCTACGCAATTTTCAATACTTATTTTCTTCCCCTCTCTTTCCTTGTTACATAGAATCGTTCAGTATCACTCTTTGGTTGCAGTGCGTTGTACATAGTCATTAGTTTCCAGGTTATTTGATTCAGTTTCATGTGTTATATTTTTGTCCAGTCTATGAAGGGTTCAGAGTATATTGCTCAAGTGTTTGTTTCTTTTTATTAGGTCTCTGCTTTTTTTGTTTAGTTCAAGGAGCTTTCCTGTTCTTCTCGGGTAGTCTCTCCCAATGATCTCTTTCATCACGGTTGACTTGATAATAATGATAATAATAATAATAATAATAATAATAATAATAATAATAATAATAATAATAATAATAATAATAAAAATAAAAAATAAATAATAATAATATAAATGTTTTTTTAAATAATAATTAAACAAAATCATTTTTCCTGTTACGCTAGAAGTGAAAAATAATTTTTTTTTAAAGAATAATAATAAAATAATAACAAATAAATAATAATAATAATAATAATAATAATAACAAATAAATAATAATAATAATAATAATAATAACAAA
Organism: Sepiola atlantica; assembly: GCA_963556195.1. Lineage (NCBI taxonomy): Eukaryota > Metazoa > Mollusca > Cephalopoda > Sepiida > Sepiolidae > Sepiola > Sepiola atlantica. The sequence goes on along the minus strand of OY744547.1, from coordinate 17,788,705 downwards.
TAAATAATAATAATAATAATAATAATAATAATAATAACAAATAAATAATAATAATAATAATAACAAATAAATAATAATAATAATAATAATAATAATAATAATAATAACAAATAAATAATAATAATAATAATAATAATAATAATAATAATAATAATAATAATAATAATAATAATAATAATAATAATAATATAAATGCTTTTTTTTAAATAATAATTTAAAAAATGTTTTTTCCTGTTACGCTAGAAGCGTAAAAAAATAATAAAATTCTAAAAATTCCTCCGCGTTATGATTGACTAAGGACCGCCGTTTAGGCGGCTTTTGGGCTGGTAAATTCTTCTTTTTTTTTTTTTAAATAATAATAATAATAATAATAATAAATCATTTTTTTCTGTTGCGTTAAAAACCCCAAGGCCAATTCCAATGGAAATTTACGTAAGATTTTGCCTGTATACTTGGTGGATTGTCAGCAGGTCCCGGTTCCTTGAAATTCTCGCGCGAGGCGTCAAATATTTTCATGGTTGGAAATGTGCCATAGAGGCTGGTACTTTTGACAAAGCATCGACCGCGCAAAACACAGACGATTCTGCGATGGAAATTTACCGCAGGGGGAGAATACCTTAGAGATAAGGTTATCAATTATATGTATCCTGGTTAAGTCTTTTAGAAAAGACACAATTGCACCCCACTCCGTCGTAACCCATCTACCCCTCCCCCTCTTCTCTCTTCTCTCCCTCGTCTCGTATCTCCCTTCCCCCTGACTAGTTCTCGTTCTTCATGTTTGTTTGTTATTTACACTTACCCCTGAAAGTATTAATTTCGGTGTCGTATTTCACCATCATACAGCTAGACACGCTTAAGTATGAAATAGCATTGTGTCACACTTAACTTAAAAAAATCTCATTTTCGTAAGTGTGTCACGCTTAAGTTTTCAAAAATCATTTTAGCAGGTGTGTAACGCTTAAGTTTTTAAATCTCACTTTCGTAGGTGTGTTAGTTTAGGTTTTTAAATCTCATTGCCGTAGGTGTGTCACGCTTGAGCTTTTAAAATATCATTTTTGTAGTTGTGCCACGCTTCAGTTTAAGATATCATTTTCATTGGTCTGTCACGATTAAGTATGAAATAGCATTGTTATCGGTCTTACATGCTTAAGTTTGGAATACTTTCTTCGTAGATCCGTCACGCTTTGGTTTGACATAATATCTTCGTAGATACGAAATAAAATTGTCATTAACTGAACTTTAACTCTGCCCCACCCGTCTTACTACCAACACTGCAAAGAACTCTCCTTTCTTCCGATGTGTACCTAAAATCAAACGAAACTTCCATGAACAAAGTTTCTTTCCCAAAAATTTCCTACCCGTGGAACAAGTTACCGCGGGAATGTTTCCCTACAGACTATAACATGGTCGTTTTCAAGTCCAATGTCAACAAATATCTGCCATGTTGTCCTGTGAATAGATCATAGTTCTCAAGCCCTTCATGGCACTGTTCCATCATACATATGAAAAACTTAGTAACCTTTATCCTCGAGTGGTTTTTGGCCTTGGTAAGTGGTGAATCATTAGTATATAAAAAAAATCAGTCTGATACGTTTAAGTTTGAGATAGTATTTTCGTAGATCTGTATGCATAGATAAGAAGTGGCTTTTTCATCATTCTGTCACGCTCAAGTTTTTAAATCTCATTTTGGTATGTGTGTCACGCTTAAGTTTTCAAAAATGATTTTCGTAGGTTCTGTCACGCTTAATTTTAAAAATCTTATTTTAGTAGGTGTGTCACGCTCGAGTCTTTTAAAATCTCATTTTCGTAAGTGTGTCACGCTTAAGTTTTCAAAAATGATTTTCGTAGGTGTGTCACGCTTAAGTTTTTTAATCTCACGTTCGTAGGTGTGTCACGCTTGAGTCTTTTAAATATCATTTTTCGTAGTTGCGTCACGCTAAAGTTTTAAAAATATCATTATCATTGGTGTGTCACGCTTAAGTTTTTAAATCTCATTTTCGTTTGATGTGTCATGTTTAAGGTTTTAAATCTTATTTTCGTTTGATGTGTCACTTTTAAGTTTTTAAATCTCACTTTCGTAGGTGTGTCATGCTTAAATTAAAAAAAAATTCAATTTTGTACCTGTGTCACGCCTGAGTCTTTTACATCTCATTTTCGTAGGTGTGTCACGCATAAGTTTTTCATATATCATTTTTATTGGTGTGTCACGTTTAAGTATTTAAATCTCATTTTCGTTTGATGTGTCACGCTTAAGTTTTTAAATCTCATTTTCGTTTGATGTGTCACGCTTAAGTTTTTAAATCTCATTTTCGTTTGATGTGTCACGCTTAAGTTTTTAAATCTTATTTTCGTTTGATGTGTCACGCTTAAGTTTTTAAATCTCATTTTCGTTTGATGTGTCACGCTTAAGTTTTTAAATCTCATTTTCGTTTGATGTGTCACGCTTAAGTTTTTAAATCTCATTTTCGTTTGATGTGTCACGCTTAAGTTTTTAAATCTTATTTTCGTTTGATGTGTCACGTTTAAGTTTTTAAATCTCACTTTCGTAGGTGTGTCATGCTTAAATTAAAAAAAAATCAATTTTGTACCTGTGTCACGCCTGAGTCTTTTACATCTAATTTTCGTAGGTGTGTCACGCATAAGTTTTTCATATATCATTTTTATTGGTGTGTCACGCTTAAGTATTTAAATCTCATTTTCGTTTGATGTGTCACGTTTAAGTTTTTAAATATTTTTTCGTAAGTGTGTCACGCTTGAATTTTTAAAATATCATTTTCATTTGAGTGTCACGCTTGGGTATTTGAAATATCATTTTCGTAGGTGTGTCACGTTTAAGTTTTGGAATATCATTGTCATTAGTGTTTCACGCTTAAATCTTATGAACCTAATTTATGAAGGCGTAGTTCTTGGTTTAGAATATTTTCATCCTGAATTCGTATCAACATCGCACGGAATGAATAATGCACATAAATCGAGATGATTAAAAAAAGGTATATTCTATATCTTTATTTTTAATTCTGAAAAGGAAGTACATCTTCGAAAATTAAATTGAAAAGAAATTAATAAAAGAATTGCATTGTATGGCTTTCTAACGGTTTATTATTTTTCAATAATTCAAATTTCATATATATATATATATATATATATATATATATATATATATATATATATATATATATATATATATATATAATATATATATGTCTTGGAAGTTTCTCAACCATTAAAACTATAAAAAAACAAAAACAAAAAAAACTTTTAGTCCCAAGTAGTTCAGTGGAAAATCACTCATGTAAGTCAATTTATTTATTTACAGTTATTATATTAGTTTGCTTCTAACATTATTTAAAGGGATCATCAGTTGTTTACCATGAAAAACTGTTTCGGGAATTTAAAAACATATATATATATATATATATATATATATATATATATATATATGATCTCCCATATCTCCCAAACAGATCCAATCTTGCCGACCCAATCCTTACTCTTATCTCTAAACCAGTTTCAATCAGCATATCAATTTTACTACCTCACTAAGTATTCAATATAACTTAGTTTATAACGTTAAATCCCGAATATAAATAATTTAAAAAACCCCACAGAGTTACTGCCCTTAGACCGCCATGATGATACCTTTATTTAAATTCCTTCGGGATTGATTTAAAGTCCTTTAATCCAGGATTTACACACAAATTTAATTAATGCTGTTCCATTTTAACCTCTTTAATCCTTAAACCCATCTTATCTCCCTAACTCCTTTAGAACACACATCATTAAACCCCAAAACAGTAGCGGCCAAATATACGATACTGATAATATTGACTCACGGGATTTATATATTTTTTATTTTTTTATTTTTTTTATTTTATTTTATTTTTTATTTTTTTATATCTCTTTAATTCGTATCCGGTTTAAATCTCAACTGTTACTTTTCACCCTTATCCTTTTTTTCAAACCTTATTAAACCTTCCTTACACTAAATTTAAACAAACATACATAACACTCTAAGCAAATAACGCGTCCAAACGAGAGTGACACGTGACTTCACATTTCCGAAACAGATGACAACAGAAGCTGAAGAGAGTCGGATGGCTAAGTCCTTCTGCGCTTGAAACCAACGGTACGAATGTTGTACTAATTTTTCTGTACCAAAATAAATATATAGAGTTCGAACGCAAAACGCGATAAATGCAATTCGTTTAAATTGAGACCTTAAACAATAAAAACATGAATATATTCAATCTAGACTCGGAATTAAAGCTGATTTCAATTGAAATCAAAAATAAATTATTTTGATATCATATTATGTAACACATAGTGTTGGGGTGTCGTCGAGTGTTGAAATGCAACACTTTTTGTAGGGACAGTTTCGTGATTTTGAAAATGGCGTTTATCGCGCGTTTTGCATTCGAACTCTATATATATATGTTTTGCATTCGAACTCTATATATATATGTTTTGCATTCGAACTATATATATATATGTTTTGTATTCGAACTATATATATATATATATATATATATATATATATATATATATATATATATATATATATATATATATATATATATACAGTATATATATATATATATTGTTTTGAAGTTGTCCAACAGTAAATAATAAATAAAGGAAGTCAAGTCGAAGGTTGGTTTAACAAGTGTATTAACAAAGTAAGAAAGTGACTAGGACTTGGCTAGACAGTTACAAGACTGTGCTTTGTCTTCGGTGACTCGCACTATTTATAGTGACAACCGGTGCAGTTTCTCCTGTGTAAGAACGACCGGTGTAACATATATATATATTTATTGGTACAGAAATATATATATATATATATATATATATATATATATATATATATATATATATATATATATATATATATATATGTGTGTGTGTGTGTGTGTGTAAAGGAAGTGAAGATAATCATATATATGTATAAATAGTTACACATTTATTTTCATACTTTCATAAGATTCCACTAAAAATCAGAAGTAAGTTCATCTATGTCCTTTAAATCCTGGATTTTTCGAAGAAAATATTCTTCTCTTCAGAAGGTAAATAATATGATTTTAAAAGTAATCAGCTTAAAATATTTTCTTTGAAAATAATACTACAAAAATTAAAGTTAATGAATGATTGTATCTTTTGAAAAATGAATATAAAACCATTTGAAGAATTGATAAATAATGCATATAGTTCCAAATAATAATTGGAAAGAATTAAAACAATGGATACATTTTTTTCTTTTTGCATATATATATATATATATATATATATATATATATATATATATATATATATATATATATATATATATATATATATATAGTCTCGGAAGTTTCTCAACCATTAAAACTATATAAAAAAAAACAAAAAAACAAAAAAAACAAACTTATAGTCTCAAGTCTTCCAGTGGAAAATCACTCATGTAAGTCAATTTATTTTTTACAGTTATTATATTAGTTAGTTTCTAACACTATTTTAAGGGATCATCAGTTGTTTACCATGAAAAACTAATTCGGGAATTTAAAAACAAGACAGTATTTAATTTCATGGCTTCCCAGCAGAGTTGATCAGACCCCACTTCCCTTAAAAGACAAAAACATAAACGTTCCTTATACTAAATCTACGTTTTGTTCCATATAAATGTTTTGCTAACTTATATTAGTTATTTAAGACATCAAAAAAAATAAATAAAATAAAAAATAATTTTTTTTTTACCTGCGCTGTTCGTCTGTCTAATAAAATTTATCCGTTACTCACAAAAATGTTGTTGCATTTTAAAGTGTTTGGACGAATCCATGACACTATTATTTAAGTGATTAATGTATTATTTTTAGTTTTATATTATAAATATAAAAAAACATCAACACATCAAAAAATAAAAGATAAATAAATAAATATGTATATACATATATATATATATATATACATATTACATACACACATACATATATATACCTTTAGTTCCTATTTTTCTCCCTCGTCCTACTTTGTTGTCCATCTCCCCGTTGTTGTCAGCCGCAAATAAATATTAATCTTCCTTGTTCACTATAGTTTTTCTAATCTGCGTTCACAACTGTCGGCTTTTTTCTTTTCTCATTGTTTCAAATCTGCGTCTGTAAGTTAACCGTTAATTTGTTCTCTTTTTCTTCTTCTTATTTACCAACTCCCGGTGTTTAAAAATCAGCGTTCATAGTTATGAACGGTTTTCTTCTTCTTCTTCTTCTTCTTCTTCTTCTTCTTCTTCTTCTTCTTCTTCTTCTTCTTCTTCTTCTTCTTCTTCTTCTTCTTCTTCTTTTTTAACATTTCTTTCTTTCTTTCTTTCTACTGTATTTTTATTGTTTTTCTTATTATAATTAGCAGATGTGTTATATATACGTTTATTCATATTATATAATTTCTATTTATATATACTATGATTTGTTCTATCAGTTTATTTTGATTAATTTGATAAGATTTAAAAGCATCAGGATGGCGAGTAATTGCCTTATTTAATTGTCCAAATATTTTATTTTGATCGCCACCTTGGTTAATCATTCTTATTATTAGATCAGAAATTGGGGGCATGAAATCTACTAATTTTAAGGTAACACGAGCAATTCTCAGAAATTCAGACATAATACTCCCGTAAAATATATACACAGGGCTAGTACTATTTTTATATGGCATTCGCACGATACGAAAAGGGAATGAATTTCTTTTATCAAACAGTTTATAGATAAATATTTTATCTTCAATTTTTATATCCAAATCAAGAAAAGTAGCTTGTGTTCCCTTATGTTCACAGTTTAATTTTAACTCTTTAGGATATATTAAATGTTTAGTATTTGCAAACTCTTCGCTATCATTAATGCAAACAAGGTCGTCAATATATCGCCTACATCCATGATAACTATACACTCTAGATATATCATTTTTTATTAGTGATGACATATATATATATATATATATATATATATATATATATATATATATATAACATACAGAAATTCAATGTAACATCAGTACCGTCGGTTTCAAAGCGGGAAGTTAATCCCAATTATCGTCAGCTGATAAACATTTTAGAAATGGATCAACTGATGTTACATTGAATTTCTGTATTTTATAAATAAATAGTTACGCTCTTAATCCTTCGAAATCTCGGATTTCTTAATTAATCGAGCACTCTGCTAGGTTTTTCCTGCCCTACCACGCAGTCTAAAGAAGCTTTGAGTTATTTTAAACAAAAAGACAAAAAAAAGGAAAATGCAGTTTAAATTCCAACAGAAACTAACTAAATCCAAAATAGTGCAGACCTAACATTCGTTGAAAAATTCATAAATTAAAAAAATATATAATAGTAAGTAAATAAAAAAAAAAAAAAAATATATATATATATATATATATATATACCTCCCTCCATCGATTGGTATCTAAGAAAATGACCGTGAAGGATTTGAGATATAGAAAGATCGTGGGGGAAAGCACCATCCAGACCTCCACTGAAAGGGCACAGAGAGTACTGGCATCTTGAGGAGGATTGTCACTCAAATTCCAGCTAAATCTATCGACCGTTATCAGATCGAAAGAAGCGGGGTGTACTGGGAATCTGGGGAGACTTGCTGTCACTCAGATTTATGGGATGACCAGATGGGCGCTTCGTTTCTAGAGCAATAGCTCTTGACATATCAATAATAAAGGTTTACTTCACAAGATTTCTCGTTATGTCTTCTCAACCATCAAATCCTTTCTCTCTGATAAATGTAGTCGTTGATGTGTAGCAGACTGAAATAGGATCTATTTCTTCTCGTCCCCTGTGAGCAAATTGGTCATACGCTGACCAATCGGCTTGCAGGGCGTATTGATATCAACTGTCCCCTCATGGACTATTTTCTACCACCTGGTCAGTTGAAGAATTCAGCAGAGAGAAATCGGCCAGCAACGAAGAAACATCTCTCTCCTGCCTTTCCCCTGCATCGTTTCAACAGCAGCCATCTCCACTGGGAATATATTTGCTGACGACCCGGCAGCCTCTTTCCCTCACTGGGACACAGTTCCAACCCTCTGTTAAATAAACCCTTTTTTGAGACTTGTATTGTCTTGTCAATCGGGACTTGATTTACGCCGGTCTATGGGATTGTCCTGTGCAGTTCTAGGAGGTCCACCCTCCCAGGCTTTGCCTCCCCTCTTTGGGGAGGAGTAAGTTAATTGCTTACTGCTTGAGGCGCCCCTACCGGGGAATGCCGACGAGGCTGCCCAGGCAATTTTTAATGGTCAGAGTGCTCACCTCTCGGGCGCTGGCTTTTTAACCCCCACTTTCCGACCCGACCTTGGGTCACATCTTACTTGTGGGAGTAGGATAAAACTGGCCTTGTGCCTAACTCCTGGAGAGGAGTAAATAATACTCGGTTGTTGTTCGTTCAATTCATTTCGTGCGATAAATGTAAGGAAGGGACCAACACCCCCCTTCTATTACAAATGGACAGTTGTCCGAAGCTCATAGTATCAACGCTGGCGTGCCTCAAAGGTCCATTCTGGGACCAACCCTCTTCTTAATCATCAATGATCTCCGTAATCATATTCTAAGATCATTCGTCGGCATTTGTACAGACGAAACAACCATCGAAGAGCAGCAGTGACTAAGATCTTTCTGATTCTCTCTCTTCCGACCTTGAACACGCGGTATAATGGGGAAAAGGTGGCTGGTTAGTTTTAATGCGCCCAAAACCAAGCTTCTCTCTTTTCACCACCAACGCTCTGATCCCTACTTGGCCCCAATTGAAACGAATAGCTCTCGTCTTGGGGAAGCCTTCTTCTTTGACAAGCTTCCGGGACTGACCTCCACTTCACACCTGAAATGGGAGACTTACATCAAATCCGTTACCAAGGTCGCTAGTAAAATTGTTGGATCATTCTACCGCGCCAGAAGGTATCTCACTTCTGACGCATTTAGGATGACCCCCCAAACTTTCACCCTAATTCTCAATAGCCCTTTACGTCTACAGTGGCAACCTGCCTTGTTTGGGGTAAACTAAGTTAAAAGAAAAAGGAATAAAAAAAGAGAAAAAAAAGAGAGGAAGAAAAAGAAGGAGGAGGAGAAAGGAATAGTAAATAGAAGTAAAAGAACAAGTGAAAAGGAAGAAAAGGAAAATGAAAGAGGATACAAAAGAGTAAGAATAAGGAGACGCAAAGAAGAAGAAAAGGCGAAAGAAACGAAGAGGACAAAATAAGAAAGACAGAAATAATAATAACAAAATACAAAAGTGTTGTGAAGTTGTTCCACAGTAAATAATAAATAAAGGAAGTCAAGTCGAGGGTTGGTTTAACAAGTGTATTAACAAAGTAAGAAAGTGACTAGCTCTTGGCTAGACAGTTACAAGGCGGTGCTTTGTCTTCTGTGTGTCTCGCACTATTTATAGTGACAACCGGTGTAGTTTCTCCTGTGTAAGAACGGCCGGTGTAACAAAAAAAAGTAAGAAAAAATAAATGAACAGAAAAAAAAAAGATGGAAAAAAGAAGAAGAAAAACGAGATGGGTAGATAGAAACGAACAATAATAATAATAATAATAATAATAATAATAATAATAATAATAATAATAATAATAATAATAATCAGAAAATGCAAGAAACATCGATTTATAAACTCCCCCCCCCCCCAATAAATTACACCGGCCTCAACTGACACGACACAAAAATGAACAAATGAACAGAAATAGCAAGAAACACCATCAGCTCCCCCCAAATTAAATAAATAAAAAATTATCAGCCCCCCCCCCCCAAAAAAAATTTTTTTTTTAAATTTAAATTTAAAAAAAAAATTAAATAAATAAAATGGTACCAGCCTAGGTTGACACCACACAAAATATTTGCATAGGGTCAAGGAGGATGAGAAGACCGAGGAGGGACAGCACAAACCAGACTTCCACTGGAAGTGCAGGGACTGCTGGAACCTTGGGGAGGCTTATTGCCATCCAAATCCCAGAGAAGACCAATGGTCCTTACCAGCGAGAAATTAATGGTAAACGGCTGTTGTGATACTGCAAGTTTATTTGCGGTGGCTATCGAAAAGAGGTGAAGAATACTGGAAATCTGGGGAGACTTGTTGTCACTCAGACTCCAGGGAATACCACCGGTTGTCGGTGAGCAATCACTGATGACCTGTGTGAGAACTCCTAGTGAGTAAATAATAATAATAATAATAATAATAATAATAATAATAATAATAATAAAAAGAAGAAGAAGAAGAAGAAGAAGAAGAAGAAGAAGAAGAAAGAATACACGAAGAATAACATTAAGAAAGAAATGAATAGAAGAAAAAAAATGAAAAATGAAGAAAAAAGAGATGGATAAGAAGAAGAAGAAGAAGAAGAAGAAGAAGAAGAAGAAATAAATAAAAAGATAAAAAGGAAGAAAAGCAAGAAAAAAGAAAAGCAACAAAAAGAAAAAGAAGAAGAAAAAGAAGAAAATGAAAATGAAAAAGAAAAAGAAAAAGAAAAAGACGAAGAAAAATTTCTATTAAAAATGCCCCTAAAATGTTCCCAAAGAAGAAACAGAAAGAAGAAAAGAAGAAAGACAATAGTTGTCTTTTGAAAAAAAAAATAAAAAGAAAAAAAGAAAAAGAAAATCTACGCCGTTTCTCCGTCGTTTAACCTTAACCTCGTGGAAAACTACCCGGTCGGCTGCCGAACAACAGCGTCAGACATTTTTTTTTGCGAAGAACGAAACTCCTCAGTTACATCAGGGAGGAATTCTCCAGATTTTTGGGGCATGAAGAGACGCGAAGCCGTTTTGCAAACAGACGAGGGTTATTTTTGTTCAAATCGTATTATTTAAATCTTCTAGAAAGTTCTTATCTCGAAGTAGACAGGCGAAATACAAATTCAAAAAAATACACTTTTCTGTGTGTCGCCATCTTGGATTTGGCTGTATCAAAAACGATGCTCCAAGTAATATCTATTTATATGAAGTTATGTATGTTTATATTTGTATATATTTGTATGTACACGATTTACTTCTAAACTAATTAACTGCTCATTATGAATTTTAGCACACAGCTGCTAGGCTTAAGGGTGGGTCATGTAGGCTATATCTAGTTTAATTAAGTTTTATGCAAATGTGCTCAAAACGGGGGTGAAAATCCTTTGTGAAAATTTAGATACTTTCGATGTTTGTTAAATTTTAACTATTGTTATTAGACATCAATAAATAAATATTCCTCAAATTTTAGTTTTTTTAGAGTATTTTAAAGGTTTTTTTGTGGGCATAACATGGGCGAAACCTCTAATTTTAAATTCAAATATTTCAGATTTGCATTGAATTTGATCCGTAGTAATTATAAACCAATTAAGCAAGATTTTTTGAATTTCCGTTTCTTCTTAAGACCCCTTAAATTTAAGACATTTTCTAGAATCAATCATCATTAGATCAAAATTGGAATAAGAATCCTAGACATACGGTTTAATATCGTTATATCTTGATTTAATCTTCGTTAAAGGGCATAAAAGTGGTGCAAAACTGTTCTGTTTAGAGGAATTAATTTTACCCGTACTAGGAACGCGTATTCTTCCAGTGTTTTTATATAAAATGACTAGTTGAAGTACCCGTCTTCGCCGGGCGTCTCAAATATCCCTCTTCTGTACGTCAACTTCACTCGAAAAATATGAATCATTTAATCTAAATTAATAAAATAAATTATTTTTATATTTATCATTATCTACATATATGATCGTGACATTTGTTGATATGACTGTGCGATTAGAAAAGCCACTTTTCTATTCATGACGATTTATTTATCTTCCTCCCACAAGGTAAGATGTGACACAAGGTCGGGAAAGTGGGATTTGAAAAGCCAGCGCCCGAGAAGGCGAGCACTCTGGCCTACAAAAAATGCCTGGGCAGCCCCGTCGGCATTCCCCGGTAGGGGCGCCTCAGGCAGTAAGCGATAAACTTACTCCATCCCAAAGAGGAGAGGCAAAGCCTGGGAGGGTGGACCTCCTAGAACTGCACAGGACCGTCCCATAGACCGGCGTCATCAAGACCCGAAGGCCAAGACGGTACCAGTCTATGGGGTGTAGTATCCATCGGAACAGATACTACACTTTGATCTCGGCCAAAATGCCAGGAAAAAAACAGCTTCATAATATACTCAATTGTTAATATGCGAGTGACGTCAAAAAGATGAACTAATTTGCATATTTCTTTCAAAAATGAACTCCCATTAATTAACTATGCGTTTTCTCTATTATCTTATTCAATGATTAGTTTTATTTAAGAATTACCCACACTTTTATTTATGCATATTTTCTACATCGTGCATAAATGCCAAGGCATTAACATATTGAATGTCCTACAAGGTGTTTACATCCAATACTTTTTTTTAAAAATAGACATTAAAACAACATTATCCTTACTTACGGGCTACGCACGGTAGGGTCAATGAACCCCCGGCTCTTAACCTATTATTATTTATTAATTTAAGAGTAAAAAACATGAGTAAAAATGAGTACAACATGAGTAAAAACAACAATTGTGTGAATAGTTCCGATTAATAATATAAAAACGACCGACGCAAAAAAGAAAAAAAAAGAGAAACAAAATGAAAGTATAAATACTCCCGGGCAACGCCGAGTCGGGACAGCTAGTGATTACTATAATTATTATATAAACAAATAATTAATATGATAAATTAATAATTCAATAATAATAATTCAATAATAATAATTCAATAATAATAATTCAATAATAATAATTCAACTACTACAGGAAACCTCCTCTCTCGAAAATGACACCATGGAAACGTTTAAAAATTCACAATCCTTTCTGTAATCCAAACATATTTGGTACGAATAAACTTCAGTCTATGCATGACTTGTCCACCAAGTTTCAGTCATGAATGCACAACAGTCTTTGTCTGGTGATACCAGATCAGGCTGCCCTGTGGCTCCCTGAGACGAAATTCACCTACATTGACGTTTTTTGTTTTTTTGTTTGTAAAACTTAATTATGTTCTACAAAACCAAAAACAAAAACAACAGCCCCTCTCCCTTTCTCCCTCCCCTTTTTTATTTTTCCTACCCTACTCCCGGTCCTGGATATGACCTTAAACTACATCCGATGGTGAGATCCGGCTTACGGACTTTGGGGAATGTGGAGCCTCCTCTTAATTACCATTGCTCCCAGGTCCACCCTGACCCGGAGTGGTAGTACCTGTTAGGGTCCCAACTATGGGTTAAATAGAAACAGATATTAAAAGGGGAAAGAAACAAAAAAGAGAAGAAAACAAGACCAGATTCGGCATTAAATAACCCAAAAAGGGTTGATATGCCGTAAAACAGAACTACCAAACCGAACTACCAAACAGTCTTTGTTTTATCGCCGTTCAATGATAAACACACCTGGAAACGACGTGCAATTTATTTATGTTTACAATTTTACAAAAACGTTCACAGTATAGGGAAATTTACTTTATAAAATAAGATGTGGCACAAGGCCGAAATTGGGTGGGCTGGGAATGGCGTCGGCTTGTCATCCTCGTGGTCTATTCTCTAAACTAGTTTCAGTCACCAAAATACCACATTCACCCTATGGGTAAAACCTACTTAACATTATCGCTAATGGTTTTACGTTTTTTATTTACAAAAAAATATATGCACAAATTCATCAGTTGGGGGTGAGGGTGCTTAAAAACAACAGAGATTGCTGAAAAATAAGATTCTAAGTGCGGTGGTTAGTAGGACCCTCCCAAATCTATCTAGGTATGAGTTGCTCAGTTTGTAAGTGGGGTAAAGGGAGGGCATACTCATTTGTACAATTAGCTAATAGACTATACTAACTGGGATGGGGTCTGATAAGACCCCTAAGTCGGCGTGCACTATGCATAGGCAAGGAACGCGTACTCAAACTTGGTTCGGCCAAACACACACATAAGCTAGTAGTGTGTATTCACCTCCTATCACATCTGATTTTTACTTCAAGCTGATGCTTAAAGTGCGAAATTAGAGGGTAATCACAAGGCGATCCACCTATTCCTTATGTCAAAACGCGAGGTCCACACTACTAGTATAGCTACGGCTAGCATTGTGAGAAACACCATTCGTTTCTCGCTGGGCCACGATAGCATCACATTGTACACTACAGGTGTTACATCTAGGGGTACCAACTGCTCAGGTGTCAATAACTCTGACTTTGGCAATTCCCTAATTTTGGCTGTGATGACCCTCTTCAGTTAATGAATAGTCTGGGGATTGTTTTGATAGACAGTGAGTAATGGCCCGAGAAGCGTGAAACCCATTCAGGATCACGTTTAGTACTGATGAGACGTTCACCAAAGTGACGCCCATATTATTAGACGGAGCTAAAACAAAGACTGTTCGACATTTATGATTGAAACTTGGTTGATGGTTTGCACATTGGATGTTTTAAATTGTTGAAGGAATGGCGAATGAGACTAGAAGTGGTTGGAGAGTGAAACAGGGAAGGAGTAATGGTGGTCGTTGAATAGATGAGGAGTAGCTGAATTAGCGTAAGACAAAGAGAGTACACGGATGATGTAAATAAATAAACGACTTGAATAAAGAAGATATATATATATATATATATATATATATATATATATATATATATATATATATATATATATATATATATATATATATATATATATATAGCATTGGGGTAGAGGCGGAAACTGTCAGCTCGACGGTTGAGTTTCAATCCCGGCTGTAGGCACTAGCTGGTCTAGCCGCACCGAGGAGCTGTGATACAGCGAAACAGTCTGTAGGTGTCTAGTTTATATATATATATATATATATATATATATATATATATATATATATATATATATATATATATATATATATATATATATATATCCCGAAACAGTTTTTCATGGTAAACAACTGATGATCCCTTAAATAATGTTAGAAGCAAAATAATATAATTACTGTAAAAACTAAATTGACTTACATGAGTGATTTTCCACTGAACGACTTGGGACTTAAGGGTTTTTTTTTGTTTAAAATTTTTTTTTTTTAGTTTTAATGGTTGAGAAACTTCCGAGACTATATATATATATATATATATATATATATATATATATATATATATATATAATTTATGTAGAATGATTATGTTGTTTTGTTAGCCCTGCTAATGACTTACTCTCTTTCTAGTACAAACATTATAAGTATGTAGATCTCTTGCAAAGGTAACTGCAACATTGTTCTAGTGAACCCCCGCGTGGCATTTGATGCCTCCATCTGAAGTACATTTTTGTTTCACATACTCTGCATATAGAAACACCACTCAAACCAGAGTCAAAACTTCCATTCATTTGCAACTTCTTTGGTGACTTCTACCACAAATCTTTTCACATTCATCATGAGTCAAATCATAGATTCTGATACAACGACGCAAAACTTATTGCCTGCATCAAGACAAAATGGCGGACTTGTTTACAAAATAATAGAAAATAATTATGGTGACCTGAATTTTGTAAACAAATTATTTTGTGAAACCTGACTTTTTTTTCAAAAAAATTCGTTTTAATACTTGCCATCAACCTTTCTTTTACTGTAGGATATATATGCCCGGATATTGTATATAATCGATGAAATAGATTGGAATTCTTTTATCAATATGTCAATAACACGGAATTAAAAAATCTGTAAATCAATGAGTATGCAGAATCAAATATCGATTTTAAAAATGCAGTGCTATTTAGGTCTGATGACACCTAAATAAGACTTCATCTGCCAATGGCTTGAATTTTGTGAGCAAATTATTTTGTTGAACAAGACTTTTTTTTGAAAAAAAAAGTCGTTTTAATACTTTCCATCAACCTTTCTCTTACTGTAGGATATATATGCCCGGATATTGTATATAAGGATGAAATAGATTGGAATTCTTTTATCAATATGTCAATAACACGGAATTAAAAAATCTGTAAATCAATGAGTATGCAGAATCAAATATCGATTTTAAAAATGCAGTGCTATTTAGGTCTGATGGCACCTAAATAAGACTTCATCTGCCAATGGCTTGAATTTTGTGAGCAAATTATTTTGTTGAACAAGACTTTTTTTTCCAAAAAATTCGTTTTAATACTTGCCATCAACCTTTCTCTTACCGTAGGATATATATGGCCGGATATTGTATATAATCGATGAAATAGATTGGAATTCTTTTATCAATATGTGAATAACACGGAATAAAAAAATCTGTAAATCAATGAGTATGCAGAATCAAATATCGATTTTTAAAATGCAGTGCTATTTAGGTCTGATGGCACCTAAATAAGACTTCATCTGCCAATGGCTTGAATTTTGTGAGCAGATTATTTTGTTGAACAAGACTTTTTTTGAAAAAAAAATTCGTTTTAATACTTGCCATCAACCTTTCCCTTACTGTAGGATATATATGCCCGGATATTGTATATAATCGATGAAATAGATTGGAATTCTTTTATCAATATGTGAATAACACGGAATTAAAAATTCTGTAAATCAATGAGTATGCAGAATCAAATATCGATTTTAAAAATGCAGTGCTATTTAGGTCTGATGGCACCTAAATAAGACTTCATCTGCTAATGACTTGAATTTTGTGAACAATTATTTTGCGAAACAAGTATAAAAACAAGTTCGTTTTAATACTTGACATCAATGGATACTTAGTAAAGATGGATTATTAGCAAAAAAACACAACAAATAATGAAATTAATGTACAAACTTCCCTTTAATGATTAAAATATAACGTGTTTTTAGATATATATTTTTGCAGAGATCAAGGGAAATAATTCATGACATCATTACTTCCCTTTAATGTATTCGGATATTCAATGAGTAAGAAAAAAAAGTCTTCACTCTAAAAGTTTTCTTTTCCGGAATAAATATTTTACTGGTACTAAAAAGATAATTACAGACTTTGTGTCAG
Organism: Sepiola atlantica; assembly: GCA_963556195.1. Classification (NCBI taxonomy): domain Eukaryota; kingdom Metazoa; phylum Mollusca; class Cephalopoda; order Sepiida; family Sepiolidae; genus Sepiola; species Sepiola atlantica. The sequence goes on along the minus strand of OY744547.1, from coordinate 17,771,784 downwards.
ATGTTTGCTAGCAGTTCTTTAGTTCCTCATGATAGATGCTATTCATTTCAAATTATGTCTTACCGCCCTGCATTGGTTCCTTCCAAACAGAACAATCAAGGATTATATTCCACGCTACACTGTATTAAATGTTGAGTTCTGCTTAATAAAGCTTATTTTTACCAGATGAATATGGCCGAACGAATCGACGGAAATATCTTAGTTCGGCTTAAATAATGTATTTGTATCCTCATTTCCACCAGTCTGTTGACATGATTATCCATAATTCAATAAACTAATTTTACACACACACACACACA
>OY744547.1:17748985-17768985 GCA_963556195.1 Sepiola atlantica | reverse complement strand
ACTAAATTTGCATGCGTGATTATTCTTCCCTTTCTTTATCATTATCAGTTATTATTAAGATTAAGATTAAGCCTCTCTTTCTTTGCTCATAATACTAAATTTGCATGCGTTATTATTCTTCCCTTTCTTTATCATTATCAGTTATTATTAAGATTAAGATTAAGCCTCCCTTTCTTTGCTCATAATACTAAATTTGCATGCGTGATTATTCTTCCCTTTCTTTATCATTATCAGTTATTATTAAGATTAAGATTAAGCCTCCCTTTCTTTGCTCATAATACTAAATTTGCATGCGTGATTATTCTTCCCTTTCTTTATAATTATCAGTTATTATTAAGATTAAGATTAAGCCTTCCTTTCTTTGCTCATAATACTAAATTTGCACGCGTGATTATTCTTCCCTTTCTTTATCATTATCAGTTATTATTAAGATTAAGATTAAGCCTCCCTTTCTTTGCTCATAATACTAAATTTGCACGCGTGATTATTCTTCCCTTTCTTTATCATTATCAGTTATTATTAAGATTAAGATTAAGCCTCCCTTTCTTTGCTCATAATACTAAATTTGCATGCGTGATTATTTTTCCCTTTCTTTATCATTATCAGTTATTATTAAGATTAAGATTAAGCCCCCCTTTCTTTGCTCATAATACTAAATTTGCATGCGTGATTATTCTTCCCTTTCTTTATCATTATCAGTTATTATTAAGATTAAGATTAAGCCTCCCTTTCTTTGCTCATAATACTAAATTTGCATGCGTGATTATTCTTCCCTTTCTTTATCATTATCAGTTATTATTAAGATTAAGATTAAGCCTCCCTTTCTTTGCTCATAATACTAAATTTACATACGTGATTATTCTTCCCTTTCTTTATCATTATCAGTTATTATTAAGATTAAGATTAAGCCTTCCTTTCTTTGCTCATAAAACTAAATTTGCATGCGTGATTATTCTTCCCTTTCTTTATCATTATCAGTTATTATTAAGATTAAGATTAAGCCTCCCTTTCTTTGCTCATAAAACTAAATTTGCATACGTGATTATTCTTCCCTTTCTTTATCATTATCAGTTATTATTAAGATTAAGATTAAGCCTTCCTTTCTTTGCTCATAAAACTAAATTTGCATGCGTGATTATTCTTCCCTTTCTTTATCATTATCAGTTATTATTAAGATTAAGATTAAGCCTTCCTTTCTTTGCTCATAAAACTAAATTTGCATGCGTGATTATTCTTCCCTTTCTTTATCATTATCAGTTATTATTAAGATTAAGATTAAGCCTCCCTTTCTTTGCTCATAATACTAAATTTGCATACGTGATTATTCTTCCCTTTCTTTATCATTATCAGTTATTATTAAGATTAAGATTAAGCCTTCCTTTCTTTGCTCATAAAACTAAATTTGCATGCGTGATTATTCTTCCCTTTCTTTATCATTATCAGTTATTATTAAGATTAAGATTAAGCCTCCCTTTCTTTGCTCATAAAACTAAATTTGCATACGTGATTATTCTTCCCTTTCTTTATCATTATCAGTTATTATTAAGATTAAGATTAAGCCTTCCTTTCTTTGCTCATAAAACTAAATTTGCATGCGTGATTATTCTTCCCTTTCTTTATCATTATCAGTTATTATTAAGATTAAGATTAAGCCTTCCTTTCTTTGCTCATAAAACTAAATTTGCATGCGTGATTATTCTTCCCTTTCTTTATCATTATCAGTTATTATTAAGATTAAGATTAAGCCTCCCTTTCTTTGCTCATAATACTAAATTTGCATACGTGATTATTGAAGCGAGCCGGACACACGCCCGTTTACTGTTATTATATACAAAAGAGGATAAGGATTAATGAGGTGGATGGATTGTTAATATGATGACAGGTTTCCAAATCTCCACATATCATCCGCTGAAAACAACAGCTGAACTAGAAAACAGCAGTTCTCCCTCCTTTGTCAATCATCGCTAATGGAATGTGATTACTAAAGGATAAAATAGAGGGCAGATAAAGTAATAACAGAAATACAAATAAACCAAAATAGAAAATTGTTCTGGATTATTTGTTGCCCCCAAATCTAGGCTGGGCTCTGTAAATAGAAAGATAGAAATGAAATAGAAAGGAGAAAATAGTGGCGACCGAAACGTGGACAATGAATATTTAAATTGATTTGGACTGTTCAAAAATTGTCCTGGATATGTTTATTTACTTTCTCTGAATGAGGTTAGACACAAGGTCAGGTGGGGTTTTGAAAACTCATAATGTATCCGCACATAAATCAAATAAAACTCAGAGAACTAAGCGAAGTGAACTCTGGCCTCCAAAAATGCCTGAGCAGCCCCGTCGGTATTCTACGGAGAAGGTGCAGCCTGGGAGGGAGGGCCTCCTAAGACTTAATAGAACCATGCCTCAGCCCGACAGCAACAAAGTCACTATCGGACTGATTGTCAAGGACGTATCTCTGACTCGTACAAACAGCACCTGCTGAAGCTGTTCCAGGTCTGAGGCGCAAATTTGAACTGAAATTTGAACTGAACATTAAATTGCTCCTGGTAGAGAGGTCTTAGTTTGGGAGCTTTCGGGAAGGTAGACTGGCTAAGATCAAAGTGTAGTATCTGTTCCGATGGATACTGCACTCCATACTGGTATTGTCTTGTCCTTCGGGGCTTGACTTACGCCGGTCAATGGGTCTGTCCTGTGCAGTTCTAGGAGGTCCACCCTCCCAGGCTTTGCTTCCCCTCTTTGGGGAGGAGTAAGTTTATTGCTTACTGTCTAAGGCGCCCCTACCGGGGAATGCCGAAGGGGCTGCCCAGGCAATTTTGAATGGCCAGAGTGCTCACTTTCTCGGGCGCTGGCTTTTCACACCTCACTTTCCCGACCCGATCTTGGGTCACATCTTACTTGTGGGAGTAAGATAAAACTGGTCTTGTGCCTAACTCCTGGGGAGGAGTAAATAAAACCCTGAAAAAAAAAGAATTATTTTAGAATTTAGAATGGAAGATCAGTTACGCATATACACCCTATATTTATACTCATCAGCGTTGCTAAACATAGCGGATGTATCCACGCTGAATGCAATAAGTAGCGAAATACGATTAGTATTGTATTTGTGGACGAGTGGTTATAACACTTGTCTTTGGGCTGGACGACCCGGGTTCGATCCCACTCATGGCATGCGAATTTTCGGGTCTGAAAACTCCCTCTGTCCACCCACCAGCGGAAGGAGAGGGCAGTGTGCGATGTCGACAACGACACTCGTGCGCGTCCAGGCTATGCGACCTTTACCATTTACTGTATCTGTAAAAGTAAAATGACGTCACTGCATCCCGTGAAACGTTGGGTATGTGCAGCTATGTAAAGGCCGAATTGGTTGTTTTGGATTCAAGATTTTCAGAGAATGCAATCATAACAAAAATTACTGACTGTTCATATTTTAAATAATTGTGGACCAGAATTGCAAGAAAATAAGAAACAAAGTTTCGTAATCTATTTCTTTTTTACAGTTTCGTTTGAAATTCTCGACGTTCTATACACCCACCATCATACATTTAAAGGGCGTTTTTTTTTTAAGATCAGTGCGACCTCTGTTTGACAACACAATATATTGTTTTTTTCATGACATTCTGGCTTCATTTTACATTTCAACAATTCATTAATAACGAGGTTCACTATTAACCTATTTATTTATTAAAATGATTTGTATATCATAATAGAAGGTACAATATTTTGTTTGAGAAAACCTTGTCTTTGTGGATTGCTACGTATATAGTCGGCTGCCGAAGAAATGTAAACAATTAAATAAAACAAATAATTAAACATACATGCCAACATAAAATGAATACACGGAGAGATATTTTTTCTAATATATATATATATATATATATATATATATATATATATATATATATATATATATATATATATGTGTGTGTGTGTGTGTATATTTTCTTTTTTATGGAAATCGCTCCAGACAAGGCATGAAGCCACTTGATATAAGGAGCTAAAAGATAATACTTTAAAATTAAAAACTAGCCAACGATAAGTGTTAGATGGATAGATTCCGACCCAGAAAACAGCAATTCTTCCCCGTTTGTCAGAAACATCGCTCATGGAATGTGAGGACTAAAGGACAAAATAAGAGAACCGAGAGTTACGAGGCTGTCGAAAGTAAACAGGATGTTCACTTTCTACTCTTCTTATATATATATATATATATATATATATATATATATATATATATATATATATATATATATATATATATATATATATATATATATATATATATATATATATATGCCCCAATAATAGAATAGGAATATTTTAATTTGAAATCAGTATAATTTTTTTACTTATGCGTAACCTCTTATTAAGGACAGACTCCACTCGAGGATAAGGATTTATGAGATGGATGGACTCTCAGTTGAAATATGATTAATATTATGACAGGTTTCAAAATCTCCATATATCATCTACTCGAAACAACAGGCGAACCAGAAAACAGCAGTTCTTCCTCCTTTGTCAATAATAGCTCATGCAATATGATTATTAAAGGATAAAATAGAGGGCTGATAAAGAAAAAAGAAAAAAGAAATACAAATAAACTAAAATAGAAAATTGTTCTGGATTATTTGTCGCCCCCCAAATCTAGGCTGGGCTCTGTAATGAGTAGTATTAACACAGCTGTTATTGTAGCTCCAGTGCATGTTCCTTTCAATAGTATAATACTTTACGACAACTGTCGTTAAATAGGATTTATCTCTCGCTGATTTATTGGGTTGTTGACAACGTAATGTAAATTGAAAGATAGAAATGAAATAGAAAGAAGAAAATATTGGCGACCGAAACGTAGACACTGAAGAGAAACAATGTATATTTAAATTGATTTGGACTGTTAATTCTTTAATGGCTAAACAAGCCGCGCGTGCGTGGTCCCCCTCTGTATGTGACTCGATGTGGCGAGTGTAAAATGCAATAAATTTGGGCAATTTGGGGCATTTTTGACCTCCCTTTGACCTTCTGGGGGCGCGAACCAGAATTTTTCTGAGATCAAGGATGCTCATTTTATATCCAGAACAATTGCCTCTACATTTTGGCAAAGTTTTTTAAAAATTGAATGGATGGATCAAACGTTATGGGAGAAAAGGGACATTTTTTGCAATTTTGGGAGCTTTTGACCCCCTGGGGTTACGAACCAGATTTTTCCCAATGTCAGCGATAGATATTTTCTATTAGGAACAATTGCCTCCACATTTTGGCCAAGTTTCAGAGCAATTGAATGGATGGATGAAAAGTTATGGGCAAAAAATGTCATTTTTTTGCCATTTCGGGGCCTTTTGATCCCATGGGGGGGGGGGGGCACCCAGATTTAAAAAAAAAAATCGGAGAATGTCACTTTCTAACCTGACCAAAGTTACAACTTCATGCACAATTTCAGAGAAATTCAATGGATGGTTGCGGAGAAAAATCTGGACGGACGGACATGCCTCAAAACATAAGTCCCCCGATTTTATAAATCGGGGGACCAAAAAATATTATAAGCGAATAGTTTGATATGCAATATTACTGATTTGGAGCGCGATATCTAAGAATCGGGAGTGAGATAAAAAAAAAAAAAATTCAACAAAATAAAATAAGGTTCAGTTTAATAATATATTGTCAACCTTCTCTATGGCAGAGCGCAATTAATCCTATACGTTAACAAAAGGCCTAAGATCGTCACTAACTTTGCTACTAAATTCTCAAGGGTGTCAAAGGTTGATACCGAGGTAAGATTCTCGATTTGGTAGACACACATTAAACCAGTTTTTTTTTAAAATTATTTCGATGCTTGCAACAGCCGCCATATTTGATACAATCCTAATTTAGAAAAAGAACCGCCACGTCGTCAGGTTAATTTGTTTTCCATGGCATCAAAGGTTCAATCCCACACAAGAGACCAGGAATTCGAATCCTGATTTTCTAGGTATCCTTCTAATATGTATATACCAAATCCGCCTAAGAAACCGGTATCGTCCGTGCCTTCGGGTCTGGATTTACGCCGGTCTATTTGGGGCTGCTGGTCCTGTGCAGTTCTAGGAGGTGCACCCTCCCAGGCTTTTCCTTCTCTCTTTGGGGAGGAGTAAGTTTATTGCTTACTGCCTGAAGCACCCCTACCGGGGAATGTCGACGGGGCTGCCCAGGCAATTTTTAAACAACCAGAGTGCTCAAATTCTCGAGCGCTGGTTCTTTCCCACTTTCCCGACCTTGTGTCACATCTTACCTTGTGGGAGGTAGATAAATAAAACCAATGGCATGAAAAATCAAATTCTCGGAATCGGAACAAAGCCGACCCAAGACAGTAGATCTTGCGCACAGAAAGAGCTCAATAACCTTTCAGATAGAGCTTTATAACAATAAGTAACTAAAAGAGGGCTTTGGATTATACCCTGTTCTCATCTTGGACGTTATTCTCGCAACGTTTCGGCCGATATAACTTCCGACGCCCTTCACGCGCGTCCTGTCGAACTCAGAAATCTTTATGTCGAACTCGGGAATCTTTATGTCGAACTCGGGAATCTGTACGGAATTTCGAATTTAACCCTTTATTTAATCATCGGGATAATTGCGTACACATTCCCGAGTTCGACAGAAATATTCCCGAGTTCAAAAAGATACATCCGAAGAAGGTCGGAGGTTACATCGGCCGAAACGTGAGAATAACATCTAAGATGAGAACTTATCCAAATAATACAAATTATCAATCATCATCTAAAAAATTCCGAAACAAAAAAGGGGCCTATCTTAAGACGTTACTGCAGTTTCACGGCAGGTTACATAGGTGTAGGAGTGCCATAAAAATGACGCTATGCAATCATTTACTTCAAAAATTATTTGTATCCAATTAAAAAACATATTTTCGTTTCTAGTCGGCGTCGCCATTTATATGAACAAAACTACATTATAGATACCACGGCTAAATTGTTAACGATTCGGACTGAGAACCTGGGTGTGCCTAGTTCGAATCCAGTTCGTTCCACAGAAACACTTTTATCAAAACTCACACCTGATCTTGTGTCTAACCTCCTGGAGAAGAGATAAATTAAATACATTATTGGGCGGATTGTCTTGGCCTTCGGGGCTTGATTTACGCCGGTCTATGGGTCTGTCCTGTGCAGTTCTAGAGGTCCACCCTCCCAGGCTTCGCCTCCCCTCTTTGGGGAGGAGTAAGTTTATTGCTTACTGCCTCCTGCGGCGCCTCTACCGGGGAATGCTGACGGGGTTGCCCAGGCAATTTTTGATAGTCAGAATGCTCACCTCTCGGGTGCTGGCTTTTCAACCCCCACTTTCCGACCCGACCTTGGGTCACATCTTACTTGTGGGAGTAGGATAAAACTGGCCTTGTGCCTAACTCCTGGAGAGGAGTAAATAATACTTCGAAACAACCTCGAATGCATTTCCAACAGCCAAGCGTCCTACTAGCTAGCGTCATGCGTAAAGGTAATGTTACAGTATTATCTGAAGAGCTACTCATTATTTTAAGCTAAGGGAGAGCTAGTTATCTCCCTTACAAAAGAGCCTAACACATAAAGGACAGAGAGAACATTTATTGGTTGTCAAATATTTCGCCATTCACAAGTCTTTATTGTGGCTAAAGATAGATATATAGACATATAGAGAGTATTATGCATATATACATATAGAGAGAGATACGCCCCCCCACACACACCCACACACACACACACACACACATATATATATATATATATATATATATATATATATATATATATATAAAATTAAATAAACATATGTGACAGTCGACACTAATTAATTCGTGTTTCAACGCGTTCGCGTCTTCTCAAGACTGTGTCTAAAAGTATAGTCTTGAGAAAACGCAGATGCGTTTAAACACGAATTAATTAGTGTCGACTGTCACCAATGTTTATTTAATTTGAACAAAAAAACGCCCTACTATGTATTGAGAACTTTTGAGAAAATATTGGTTTTGTGTTCATTATGTACATATATTTGTACTTGAATAATATATATATATATATATATATATATATATATATATATATATATATATATATATATATAGTAAGCTATGAAAATATATTCATGGCAATTAAGCTACACAGAGGCTCCCGCGTTTCATCCCCGGGGGAATCTTCAGGCTAAAATGCATGGAGTTATTTTTGCCGGGTGTTTTTATATACACGGCTAGTTAACCAATCAGATTCTTTGTTGTTCTCTCAGCCAATCGTTGGGCTTCCCATGAACAAAGGTGGGGTTAGTGTTACTTCCTATATCCTGTTCTATTGTTCTGTTTTCTATAGATTGGCCTATATCCTGTTTCCTTTGTTGTATCAATATAATGGGTGAATTTATTTTAACACGTGGTTCCTTGTATTTCTATTTTTAGGTTTTAATTTTTAAACGGATGAAACGCGGGAGCTTCTGTGTAGCTTAACTGCCATAAATATATTTTCATAGCTTACTACCGAGTTCTACTTACGTATCGAACACTGTTGAAGTAAATACTGAAAATTGATACATAAAAAATTATATCTCCTTATAAAATTTTATGTGGATACATGAAATAGTAATATATATATATATATATATATATATATATATATATATATATATATATATATATATATATATATATATATATATAGAACAGTTTTTATTATATTCCAATAACCATGGTTTGTTTTATTACTTTTATTTTTATTTTTTCACATTTCCAAAAATTAAAATTTTTTGGAAATGTGAAAAAATAAAAATAAAAGTAATATATTGCCATGGCTGATAGCACCCCTCACGAGAGTCCAACATTCAAACTCCTCAGCCTAACATTCACAGGCAACATGAATATAAATAAATACATATAAGATACCGCCAAGTCTTTAATTTAAAATTTTTGGAAATGTGAAAAAATAAAAATAAAAGTAATAAAACAAACCATGGTTATTGGAATATAATAAAAACGGTTCTATATTTTGCTCTGTTATCAATAATTGACGAACATTGAGCTGAATCTTCAAAGGAGACTACAAAGTAAAAGGATCTGATGATATATGATAGTACATATATTGTCTTTAATAATTAATTATATATATATATATATATATATATATATATACTTTTATTCACCTCACACAACGAATATTGTCACTGAGACGCAAGGAGGCTACCGTGGGCCAGATTTAAATGGGGCATGCTAAGTAATGAGTTGTGCAGCAAGATGTGTGTTCATATTACATTAACATTTTTGTATGTTGTGTACAGTCACGGGAAACAGGGAGTAGGGATTCCAAAGGCCAGCGGCCCCAAGAAATAAGTTATTATAGTAGAATGCGTTCTAGCATCTAGAGACCTCTACAGTAAAGGGGTGGGATTTTGCTGCTCGTCGAGTTGGTCGGGTGTATTTACGTTGAAGGGTACAAGTGCAGTAAGTACGTCGGAGAATATTCCGTGGAAGTACTAGTAAAACAAGTACAGGGATGCAACATTGCGGCGATGGGACAGGGGCTGGAGGCTGGTAGACAGTGAGGGACCTATTAGTTTAGAGCAGTGGTTTTCAACCAGGGTTCCGCGGAACCTTAGGGTTCCGCCAGTACAGTCCAGGGGTTCCGCAATTTCTAAATTAGAACAACGAACAAATAAACAACATATTAAATTCAATTTCGAAAATCTATTTGATTAATATATGCATATCTTTTAACCCTATACGGTCCGACATATGAAAACATGCTTTAAAAAATGTTTATATTTATACAAATACAAGTATACAAATATTATTATTATTTAGTGTATGTAGTTATAAAATAAATTGTCTATATGTAATTTCCAATCTTAAAGAGTTGTGCGAGAAACACCAGGCTCAAGTTTCCCATTGACTTTTTTCATATGAATAAATGTAATCTATTCAAACAAACATTTTTGTTTTCATTTCATGTACAATACTCTGAACATGAGTATTTTCATTTTATTACAAATTTATTTTTTTTGTATAATTAAATGCTGTTTTTTGCATAAGACAACCAAAATTTTGCACAGGGGTTCCTCGAGCCAGTGGAATGTTTCTATGGGGTTCCACTCCAGCAAAAAGGTTGAAAAGCACTGGTTTAGAGACCCTTTTTTTACACACTGTTAAAGAGTGAGAGACTAGTGGTTGGTGCACCAGCCTAGATGTGGCAACAACACTCCATGCATGGATGACTGGTTGCTTAATAGAGATATAGGATACTGGCAGGTGTGATAGGTTTTTAGTCCGGTAGAGGGAGCCCAACTTATTTGCAGCAGACTTGGCGGTATCTTATATGTATTTATTTATATAGGATACTGGCAGGTGTGCTAAGTTTTTAGCCCGGTAGAGGGAGCCCAACTTATTTGCAGCAGACTTGGCGGTATCTCATATGTATTTATTTATATAGGATACTGGCAGGTGTGCTAAGTTTTTAGCCCGGTAGAGGGAGTCCAACTTATTTGCAGCAGACTTGGCGGTATCTTATATGTATTTATTTATATAGGATACTGGCAGGTGTGCTAAGTTTTTAGCCCAGTAGCGGGAGCCCAACTTATTTGCAGCAGACTTGGCGGTATCTTATATGTATTTATTTATATTCATGTTGCCTGTGAATGTTAGGCTGAGAAGTTTGAATGTTGGACTCTCGTGAGGGGTGCTATCAGCCGTGGCAATATATAGGTGAATCAGTGGAAAACATCGTAAAAATAAAATCAAACACATTACGCACTTGTTTCTTTCTTGGTTCATTTTTCTGTTCTTTTAAAAAAATCTTGTTCTTACCTTAAAAGAAAAGAAGAAAACGTTCAGTGGCTTTTACTCATTAGACTTTCGCATTCGTAATCTTAGATGGATGGACGGCTGTGAAGAAAAACATATTCCAAAATCAAATGTGCTTCTAAATGCGTCGTTTGGTTTGTTTTAGGCGATCTCTGACCATTGAATGTAAATCGCAAGGGAAACACGTCTACATACTAATATCACGAGTATTGATTTACTCCTCTCCAGGAGTTAGGCACAAGGCCAGTTTTTTTTATCTTACTCCCACAAGTAACATGTGACCCAAGGTCGGGTCGGGAAAGTGGGATTTAAAAATTACCTGGGCAGCCCCGTCGGCACTCCCCGGTTGGGGCGCCTCAGGCAGTAAGCAATAAACTTACTCCTCCCAAAAGAAAGGGAGGCGAAGCCTGGGAGGGTGGACCTCCTAGAACTGCACAGGACAGACCCATAGACCGGCATACATCAAGCCCCGAAGGACAAGACAATACCAGTCTATGGGGTGCAGTATCCATCGGAACAGATACTACACTTTGATCTTAGCGAAAAGGCCAAGAATATCACGAGTTTTATTTACTCCTCCCCAGGAGTTAGGCACAAGGCCAGTTTTATCTTACTCCCACAAGTAAGATATGACCCAAGATCGGGTCGGGAAAGAGGGGTTTGAAAAGCCAGCGCCCGAGAAAGTGAGCACTCTGGCCATTAAAAATTGCCTGGGCAGCCCCGTCGGCATTCCTCGGTAGGGGCGCCTCAGACAGTAAGCAATAAACTTACTCCTCCCCGAAGAGGGAAGGCAAAGCCTGGGAGGGTGGACCTCCTAGAATTGCACAGGACAAACCCATAGACCGGCGGAATCAAGCACAGAAGACCAAGACGACACCAGTCTATGGGGTGCAGTATCCATCGGAACAGATACTACACTTTGATCTTAGCTAAAAGGCCAAGAATATCACGAGTAACCACATACGATTACGGCTGTATCTCATCAAAACATGGTTCTCGTCAGAATGTACACAGGTTAAAGACGGGTGTGTAAAAATAATGTTTCAAACAGTAGTTTTCCACATTAGGCTAGAGTAAACATAAGGTTAGACTAGTGGAAAATTCCACTCGAAGTTAGCAGAAAAGGGTTATAATTACGTCACAGGATATTACGTCATGAGAGGAAGTACGTGGCATAGAAGCGAGATCCATTCTGCTTTCTTTTGGGTTTACGACGCCAAAGTGAGCAGACGTCTCTTTCGAAATCCATCACCATTACGACGAGAAATATGAGGTGACGGTGGCTTGGGTGTTAACGACACGGACTGACAACCTGGTGTGCCAAGTTCTAATCCAGTTCGTTCCACAGAAACACTTTTATTTAGGAAGTTGGCAACCTTCATGTGGTCCCTCCTGTAAAAAAAAAAACGATGTCTTTCTAGAAAAAAATTTAACTAGAAAAATATCAGGGAAACCAATGCCAACAATAGAATCGTCTGCTTCTTAAGAAATAAATGAATTGACGGTGGGAAATTATAACCCATCTAGATGTACATTGCTGGGAGAATATAAACTAACTCCCCGGAAGCAAATAATAGCTTATTTGTTGTTTTTTAAATTGATCCCATCATTACAGCTATCAGAAGGAAAAGAAGAAATAGAAGCTGATTGACGAAATATCCACAGAGCAATTTGCGAAGTGTCAACAAAAAAGGACTCCAGACAGAACACCGACCAGAGATGTTTGTTGCAGTCTAGAATCGAAGAACAACCTCACCGTATTGCAAAACAACCGAATTTGTCTCGTGTGTATAAACATTTGCGAATACCAGAATCCAACCGAATAGCCGAAAAGAAAGGGGTTGTCCGTATTTATAACCCACGAGGATAAAAATAGACAACGGGTCAGCTTTTAATGTCGGAAAATCGTAGCTCCCTCTCCAAGATGGGCATTCTGGATGGGAACAAAAATAATTGAATTCATCGGCACTCCGGCGAAAAATAAGGATGCCGCAGGCTACAGGGAATAAACCCATCATCCGAAAGGAAAATGTAGTGCAGATACTACACTTTGAGCCTACCTCGAAGGTTGGTTGGTTGACTATCATTATGTTTGAGATTTTTTTTATTAATGAGAATTAATAGTTGGTATTACTTGGATTATTCGAACTACTGTTCTCATCTTGAATGTTATTCTCACAACGTTTTGGCCGATGTAACCTCCGAGCTTCTTCAGTTGCACCTTATCCGCAAGGATCCGTGGCGCAACGGATAAAAGTGCTAAAAATAATAATCAGTTCTAAGTGACAGTCTTCTAGAGGTAGAAGGTTCAATCCTCAGTACGGGCGATACTAAGAATACAATTACGAATTACTTAAGACGTTAACCTGATCATAGCTGATGGAACGTGAACAAGTTATCGCCATAGATTAAATAAAGGGTTCCGTTTGAAATTCCCTACAGATTCCCGAGTTCGATACGACGCACCTGAAGAAGGACGGAGGTTACATCGGCCGAAACGTTGTGAGAATAACATCCAAGATGAGAACAGTATTCGGAGTAACCCCCAAAACTACAAGAACCTACATTACGCAAATACGGCTAATTCGAACAATTAAAAATCGCAATACCAAGACATACATAAAAAAGTAAGGGTCACCCATTTTTGTACTGACCAGACTTAACGTCGCTTAACTTCGATGATTTAACGGGAAGCCATGTGTCAACGAGATTATGCTGTACATAGATTGATTGACGACCACTACAAGACCCTACATTACGCAAATCACGGCTAATTAGAACTCTTAAACAATTGCAGCTGATCGACGGGCCGGCATGCCTGACGGGCATTTGAGGATCAGCAGCAGCTGACGTGCTGACGGGTATTTTATTTACCTTCTCTCTGGGAGGTTAGACGCAAAGTGAGGTGTGGTTTTCAAAAGCCAGCGCACTAGAATAAACGCACACTGGCCTACAAAAAAAAAAAAAATACCTGAGCAACCCCGTCGGCATTCCTCGATAGAAGCGATTAGCAATAAACTAACCCTTTCTCATAGAGAAGGTAAAGCCTGGGAAGGTTGACCTCCTATGACTGAACATGGCTCAGCTCGACAGCAACAAAGTCACTGTCAGACTAATTGTCGAGGACGTATCTCCGACTAGTACGAACTCGTGCCAACGGGTATACGTCGACCCGGCGGGCCTAAAAAAATAGTAAAACCAATTGTATATTGTTTCTCTTTTCGTTTCACTCAAGGCTTTCATCTGCTTCAGTCTATGAATGAATTACATAACACTGGGATTACCACAAAAGGATGCAGCGTTGAATAACCGTTTCTGATCGAGTGTTTATTTTGGTAAGTGCTGTCTATGGTTAATTGAGGTGAAATGGCGCATTAACTAAGAGAGAGAAGCATCACCGAAGATGAATTAATACCCAAAATAGAAAAGGTCAGTAATGCACACTTATCAATATCGTCCGATCTATAATAAACACCAATGTTTATTTACCTGTATGTAAATAAGTTTACTTACATCCCATCGTGCAAAAGTTAGCGAGTAAAACACGTGAATTTTTCTCTCGCCCTCCCCCCCGAACGAAACCATTTGCAAGTGGTGAGGGAGAAGCTAGAAAGCAAATAGCAAGTGAGACAACCACCACCGCCTAAAATTAATTCGGAAAGAAATAATAAAAAAAATCAACGATGAGTATTTTTTTTTCTTTAGGTCATCAGAAATGATAATAATAATTTACATATGAAAAATTAAATTACTGAGGGAATTCTATGATTTTATAGACATATTTTAGTAATATACCCATATAAATAGCGAGTGCTAACACTGGCGAAGCATACTTTTTTTCGTCCGTTCTTGCAGAGAGTGTACACTAATATATATATATATATATATATATATATATATATATATATATATATATATATATTTTTTTTTTTTGAATAAATATTTATTAATATTACCTACGAACATCGATGTTTCATGCTTATGCAATCTTCAGTGTAGGAGATGTAAATTCTTGCCGGCCGGAGCGCCCGGATCCAGTTGCAAGTCACCTCTGACTCGCAGTGTGACGTTCTACCCTTCGGCCACCACCGATTAACATTGAAACATGTCACTCAGGGTCAATATTATTACCCCTTAAATGCTTTTTGTTTCAAATCTGGCTCATTCCAACAAAATGCCTATTTAATATAATATTTAATGAAAATGTGTCAAATTGCAACTTGTTTCACATCTGCAACGAGTCTGTTGGAAAGTGTGAGTAGGTATTAGTATGATGTTGGATCAGCACACCCGCTAAATAGGTAATCAGTATCTCGAGGCAATTAAAAAGACCAAGACGAAGACCAAAAAAACCCGTTGGAGAGATAACCTCGACAACCAATTGGGTCCTACAGGGCCCCGCCTAGCTAGGGCTAAAAAAAAAGGTGGGATTAAACCAGAGAGGAGTTCCTCCTCCGGGAGTGATCAAAAACCCTAATGAAAATGATAATGATGATGATGAGTATGATAATGATGATGATGATTCGTGTAAACACTGGCGAAGCATACTTTTTTCCGTTACTTTTTGATAGGGGCGTACATTAGTTTTGCTATATTTGTGGACTCCTCCACAAGGAAACCAATCACAGATGCACAAATTAAAATGTAAGAAACATTTTGGTTTTTATTCCCACAACGTTTCGGACGATGTAACCTCCGACTTTCTTCAGATTCGTCGTGTCGAACTCGGAATTCTTTGTGTCTAACTCGGGAATCTGTGCGGAATTTCGAACGGAACGACCCTTTATTTAATCCACGGGTGTAGCTATCTTTCGCTCCGTAGCTTGTTCTCGTTCCATCAGCCTTGACCGGCTACAAGTCTTAAGTAATTCATAATTGTATTCTTAGTATCGCCCGCACTGAGGATTGAACCTTCAACCTCTAGAAGACTGTCACTTAAAACTGATTATTATGAAACAATTTTATATATTGCGCAACAGGTTCTTTAACCTGCAGAAGGTCGGAGGTGACAACGGCTGAAATATTGTGAAAATAACGTCAAAGATGAGAACAGTAGTCCGAATAAACAAAATAATACAAATTATCAATCCATATCTAAAAAATTACGAAATAAACATTTTGATTGTTGACCAGTGTCACCAATAACAGTTGCTGTTTCCTTTTCGTTTTTTTGTGTATACAATAGATATTCTTATTCATTGAATCTTTATTTAGCTAAATGAAACCATTGTTTCCGTTTATGTACCACCACTGCTACCCGGTACCCCCTCCAAAAAAAACAAAACAAAAACAGAACAGACATTCTTACGAGTTGTCTATTTAATCTGCGTGGTTATCGATGAATACAGTTGTTGTGCCTTGTTTACAGTTTAGTACTCCTTGAAACTAAACTAGATGTTAATCTTTCGACAGCTTCGGTACGTGTGGCAGAGATAAGTAGAACGCACATACAGCACCTGGTATTCCCAAATGGTCAACCATGCAGTACTGGCCAGGCTCGACGTCGTTTGAAGAAGAGCAGACAGGTTCTGAAACAATTGTCGGATACTCCAACTATGTTTATTTTAATATAAAAGATCTAATATATATTGAGCACTTTTGAAAAATAATGTTTTTGTTCATTTAGTTAATATTTGAACTTAATTAATTAATTAATTAATTATATATATATATATATATATATATATATATATATATATATATATATATATATATATAGAGAGAGAGAGAGAGAGAGAGAGATGAATAAACATGTACGAATGACAAATCTATTTCAACTTCAATTGTTCAATGCAAGGTGTACTCGGTAAAAACATGTTTATTATTCTTTCCTTAAGCCAAGGCTTTTCAAAGATTAAAATCTTATCATCAGAGGAATTACATAGATAGTTCGTCTCTCTGTGCACATCTTCCATTTCCGGCTAACCAGTGAGTTATCACATAGGCGTCGCTATCAGCAGCAGCTGGCAAGCTGTATAAAAAGGATGCGTTTTTTTTTCACTCAAGACAGTTTGGGTACTTGTCCCAAGCGAGATGTAATCAATACTCAGCGTTTATTATTTTTGTGCACACAATGGATATTCTTATTGATAGAATCTTTATTTAGCTAAATGAAACCATTGTTCCCCGGTTCACCGAAAAAACAAACGAAAACAGATATTCTTAAGGCGCGACCATTCAATCTACGCGGTTATCGATGAAAACGCTGTCTCAGAAAGACACTAACGAAAATATTCGACCTTCGGACTGAGATCAAAGTGTAGTATTGGTAGGTTTTAGGAATAGGTATCCAAGAAAATTTCAGTACTTACCTCATCAATTCAAGTTTTCTCCGATAACTTCGGAGACTGGCGAACGTTAACGAACTTCACTGAACAATCTATACAATACTAACGGAACTATTTAACTTTTTTTTTACCATAACCCTAACCTAACCCTAATCTAACCCTAACCTAACCCTAACCCTAACCCTAACCCTAACCCTAATCTAACCCTAACCTAACCCTAACCCTAACCATAACCTAACCCTAACCTAACCCTAACCCTAACCTAACCCTAACCTAACCTAACCCTAACCTAATCCTAACCTAACCCTAACCTAACCTAACCTAACCCTTACCTAACCCTAACCTAACCCTAACCTAACACTAACTCTAACCCTAACCCTAACCTAACCCTAACCTAACCCTAACCCTAACCCTAACCCTAACCTAACACTAACTCTAACCCTAACCTAACCCTAACCTAAACCTAACCTAACCTAACCCTAACCCTAACTCTAGCTCTAACCCTAACCTAACCCTAACCTAACCCTAACCTAACACTAACTCTAACCCTAACCCTAACCTAACCCTAACCTAACCCTAACCCTAACCCTAACCCTAACCCTAACCCTAACCTTAACTCTAACCCTAACCTAACCCTAACCTAAACCTAACCTAACCCTAACCCTAACCCTAACCCTAACTCTAGCTCTAACCCTAACCTAACCCTAACCTAACCCTAAACAAATCCTAAACAAAGTTTTAGTTTTAGTTTACAAAGTCAATCTAGTTAGGTTCATATTGTGTAGAAGCATCGGAATTTCGTCTTTCTCTGTTGGTGTATTGGGGTTTATGTTACGTGTTAAATATTGTAACATGCGAAGGCGAATATTTTTACGCTTCTGATTGACTGAAAAAAGATATTGATTAAAACCGTGACCGAGGTTGGTTTAGTGACGTACGTCCGTACGTAAAGCCTGAAAGAAACCGGAAAAGTGTGTGTGAGTGTGTGTGTGTATGTGAGATCTTTTCCATCTTTAAATCTCCTTTCACTGGACACCTTATCAACGGACAGTTATCAACTGGACAGACCCCATATTTTTTTACACGCACATTTTCACTTTCCATTACTTCATATTTTTCAAATTTTGAATTTGGAATTTTGACTTTTCCACTGCCAACTTATCTATCTATGTAATTCCTCTGATGATAAGATTTTAATCTTTGAAAAGCCTTGTTTATTATTCTTTTCTTAAGGAAAGAATAATAAACATGTTTTTACCGAGTACACCTTGCATTGAACAATTGAAGTTGTAAAAAGATTTGTCATTCGTACATGTCTATCCCTCTTCTTTCATCTATCTTTATATATATATATATATATATATATATATATATATATATATATATATATATATATATATATATATATATATATATTAAAGAAGGAAAAATGAAGATAAAAAATAGCATAAAATTACATAAAATTGATACAAATTTTATTACATCGAAAGTCAGATGCAAGGAGTTACACTAATCCTTAAACCATGGTTTTTCAAAGATAAAACTCTTCTCCTCAGAGGATAACATTCGGTAATGTGGTATTTATAATAAATAAATATTACCTGTTCCATTTCACTTTGAAAATTGAAGGAGAAATAACAGAAAAGGTTGGGGATAAAGAAATAAATAGCTGAGAGGGAGAATGGTAGCAGTATTGAGTAGCCATTGCCGAAGACAAAAGGGGACGTTATGGTGCAGATAGTAAAATAGCAAAAGTTTGTAGATTTGGAGAAAAGTTAAAAAAAAGTTTTTACCGGGTTTCAAATAAAAGGCAGAGGGTTCAAAAATATCTCACTTGGTCCGTAGGGATTCGTGTCTCCGTTTTGTGTATAGTTCCATAAAATTACAAGTAAAAATTCTGGACGTATATTTTAAGTATCCAATTCGGCGGATCCGAGGCGAAGATTGTCTGTTAAAAGACGCTATGTGGCAATGGTTCATATCTGCCTTCAAACACCTGACTTCCCGGGCAGAAAGATGTTTTATGCAATTTTGTATCTTCATCTTCCCTTCTTTTAAATTGATTGCTCTACTCAACGTATTGAGCTTTACTTTATCACGATAGATCACTTCACGGTACTTCACTTATCGTTAATTATATATATATATATATATATATATATATATATATATATATATATATATATATATGTGATTTTATGAAGGCTTACCAAAGCATTTCTTTCAAGACACCAATGATCACCATTAAAGATATTTTTTCTTACAAATACTATTTATTCAAATTAAATTTGAATAAATAGTATTTGTAAGAAAAAATATCTTTAATGGTGATCATTGGTGTCTTGAAAGAAATGCTTTGGTAAGCCTTCATAAAATCACATATAAATGCTCTGTACTCTGTAATCGAGTATCATCGAGCTTGTTTTTTATTGGAACAACCCCGGTCTTCACTGAATGATCTATTTTATAAGTGAAAAATCTAAATCTATATATATATATATATATATATATATATATATATATATATATTTAAGCGACGTCGAGCCTGGCCAGTACCGATTGATTGACCATTTGGGAATACCAGGTGCTGTATGTGCTCTCTGCTTATCTCGGCATTGTTTCCAGTCGTCTTGAACTGCTTGCCATTGGAATCAAGCAGTGACGACCCGGGAGAGGTGATGTTGGGATTGCGCAACCCTTGCTTCACAATTACAAGCGCGAGCAGCCCCTGGTAGGGCACTCATACGTCGAAATAGACGGGAGAGTCCATCATACATACTATATACATATATATATATATATATATATATATATATATATATATATATAGAGAGAGAGAGAGAGAGAGAGAGAGAGAGAGTTGCCGAGGTTGGTTTAGTTACTTACTCCCGTGCATTAAGCCCTAAAGAAAGTCTGTG
>OY744547.1:17721485-17743985 GCA_963556195.1 Sepiola atlantica | reverse complement strand
GCTTGATGCCTCCTTCCTAAACACTGAGCATTTAAGGGTAAATAGACAAATCCAAGGAAAGTAGTGGCGCCCTCCCTTACATTTCGGGATAGTAACCAACGAAAAGGGAGCCTTCGGGTCGCCTTTGACTCCGATTGATATGGTTGAGTTGTATTTATCTAGCGTTGGTTGCTCACGTGGAAACATATTGTCCAAGTGGAGGGATTAAGAAAACAAAACAAAAAGCTAATAAATAATTGAGTGCGTATTTATCAAAGTTACGTATAGACGAGAAATACAAACACACATGAGATTGTATCTAGATTAATCGTTTCTTGGGAGTAGTGTTCAAAAATGCGGCTGAAACAAATACAAAGGGTGCGTCTAATTTTATACGATAAGCTGGTCATGTTTAACATTTTTTTCTTAAATAGGATTTTTAAACATTCAGTTTAGTTTTCCCTTTCGGGTTGATTTTGATATATATGCGGTCAAAATATTTTATGTGTATTCATCAAAGTTATAGGCAAAAAAAACAAACAAAAAAAGCGACGAGAACAATGGAGAAATTTTTTTTTTTATTAATTTCGTATGCGGTCAAAATAGTTTTTGTGTATTCATCAAAGTTATAGGCAAAAAAAAACAAAAAAAAAACGACGAGAACAATGGAGAAATTCTTTTTTTTTTAATTAATTTCGTATGCGGCTCGCGTTGTTTAGCTCATAAACGAAAATTGCCCCCATTTTATTTATTACTACAAAAATGAGCAAATTTCAATAAATATCACTACAGAATGTTTGTAACTGAAAACAAATCAGACGATAAGTTTGGTGTTTATTTTCAACTAGTGGCCATTAAATAAAACCTTGTTGCTGTCGGATAGAAAATGAATAGTTTGCAGACGATAAAATATTTCTTTCTTCTCTCTTTATCTCTTCCTCTTTTGTTTTCTTCCTCTTTTGTTCTCTCTCTCTCTCTCTTTCTCTCTCTATCCCCACTCATATATATATATATATATATATATTAATACGATAGAGGGTGTGTTATTTATTTTGTGTGTCACGATCTGACACTCCTGTTTAAGATTTGCCCCTGACAACGGGGGGGGGGGGGTAGAGAGAGGAGGGAGGGAGGGTGCGAGTTAGAGGGGAGTCGCGACCGATGGTGACTTCTAGAAGAGACAGCTTTTGCCCCGGCAACCGAGTAATATAAATAAATATATATACTTCCATCCCGTCTCGCAAAATTTTGGTGAGTAAAATATGAGCATATTTCTAGACACCGGATAATATTATTAACAGTAAATTATACAGATTGATGTAGAAAACACTGTGGAATTTCCACAGGGTCCCGCTAGTATATGATGAAAACAATCTTGATTACACCCAACAAGATGTTGAGATTTAAGTTTAAAAACTGAATACTTCACTTTTTCCTTAGTGATAGTGTTTCTGTGAAACGAACTGGAATCGAACTTGGCACACCCAGGTCGTCAGTCTGTGTCGTTAACCATTTAACTACAATCACTTCCCCTTCAACTTATGAACTGCTGGGACGCAAAATCTACTATGTTGCATTTTTTAAAAAAATTATTCTTTATTATCATACCAGCTCTCCTTGCTTGGGTGAATTTGTCCGTTTGCACTTCCCAGATTATTTTATGATATTCATTTTCCAATATTGGTTCCCATCGATTTTATTTTTATAAAGAAATAATCATTTTGAGTATTCCTTGTCCAAGGAAAAAAGTACCAATACCCAGCCGAGGATAATTGAATTTTTTAAAATGCATTGCTATCATTAAAACGTTGTTTTGAATAATGTAAATTACCTTTGCTTGGATATACAGGGGCGGTAACTTGTTCTTATGTTATATGTTGAAATGAAATAGTTTTATTATGATGGGCCGTATTTGGAAAAGGTGTACTTCAGCTAGCATGGACTGTGACCGAGGTCAGAATTATCTAGCTGGGTGCATGTCAGATTGACACAAAGTTTGGGGAAACAAATCGGTTTTCCCACGTATGAGTAACAGTCTGGAGACCTTAAGATCAAAGGAACAACGAATTGGGGGGTAATAAAGGTCAGAATGGAGACCGACAGATCAAGGCGCGGTGACGTAACTTGTTGTTCTGACACAAAGAAACGAAGGTTTTAAAAGAGTTTCTGTCATGGAGTTGAAGTAAGTTAAGTCTCGAATGAGACGAAAAGGGCAAATTCCCCCTGTATGTCTGTCTAGTATAAAACTGCCCTCCACTTAGTAGATTAATAAGTTAGAAGTTAAAGATATTAAGAGGTAAGCAAAAATACGAAAGAAGTTAATTAAGGTATCACGGACCTCTCTTCGGAGTTGTTTAATACAGAAAATATCAATAAAAGCCTATTTGAACCTCTCAAAATCTCTTAGACGCCTTTCTGTCGATAGATGCAAAGATTTGTTCACAGAGAAGTCTACTAGAATGATCACGGCATAACGAAGACAGAAAAGGAGAAGAAATCAGCGCGGCCACACGAAGAAAGAAAGAAAGAAAGAAGATATCAAATATATGTGAAATGAGAAAAGAGAAAAAAAAGGAAACAAACCACGGCACGCACACACATTGATACACGTGAAAAGATATAACGATGGTTAACCCCCCCCCCCCCCCCCGCACACATTAAAAAAGAAAGAAAAGAAAGGGACAGATGAAAAAGAAGTATAAAACTAGTTTAAAAAGTTTAGGACTGTTTAGTAACGCTTCAATCATTTCGACTTTTCGGAAGCGTTACATATAATGCCGATTCAGTAACATTTAAATGAAAAAGATAGTTAAGAGAATTTAATGATTGGATACTCTCCCGCATACATGGTAAAAGAAACACAGCCACACACACACTCATACGTTGAGTGTAAAGTACGCACACATTATAAAACGTGATAAGTGTAAAATACGCGACATGCGTATAGGCTATAAAGGGAGTAGAAAAATGGGTTAAGACTTTTTGGTAACGATTGAAACCATTATTTTAAAATCACCCAAGCTGAGAGAATTAATTCAATTATTTATTGAGTTCGTCCAATAACAACAACTATGTCATTGTACATTTATTCATCATTTATTAACACATAAAGAATATTTATTATTATTATTATTATTATTATTATTATTATTATTATTATTATTATTATTATTATTATTATTATTATTGTTGTTGTTGTTGTTGTTGTTGTTGTTGTTATTGTTATTGTTATTATTATTATTATTACTATTACTATTACTATTGTTGTTGTTGTTGTTGTTGTTGTTGTTATTATTGTTGTTATTGTTATTGTTATTGTTATTGTTATTATTATTATTATTATTATTATTATTATTATTATTATTATTATTATTATTATTATTATTATTGTTGTTGTTGTTGTTGTTTTGAGGCATTTCCGTCCGTCCGTCTGTCCGGCCGGCCGGTCGGCTAGCCGGCCGGATTTTTCTCCGCAACCATCCATTGAATTTCTCTGAAATTTTGCATGAAGTTGTAACTTTGGTCAGGTTAGAAAGTGACATTCTCCGATTTTTGAAAAAAAAATCTGGTTAGCTCCCCAGGGGGGTCAAAAGGCCCCGAAATGGAAAAAAAATGACATTTTTTGCCCCATAACTTTTCATCCATCCATTCAATTTCTCTGAAACTTGGCCAAAATGTGGAGGCAATTGTTCCTAATAGAAAATAAGTATCGCTGACCTTGGAAAAAATCTGCTTCGCGCCACCAGGGCGTCAAAAGCCCCCAAAATTGCAAAAAATGACCCTTTTTCTCCCATAACGTTTGATCCATCCATTCAATTTTTTAAAAACTTTGCCAAAATGTAGAGGCAATTGTTCTGGATATAAAATGAGCATCCTTGACCTCAGAAAAAATTCTAGTTCGCGCCCCCAGGGGGTCAAAGAGGGCTCAAAAATGCCCCAAATTGCCCAAATTTATTGCATTTTACACTCGCTACATCGAGTCACATACACAGGGGGACCACGCACGCGCGGCTTGTTATCACTATTATTATCATTATTATCATTATTATCATTATTATTATTATTATTATTATTATTATTATTATTATTATTATTATTATTATTATTATTATTATTTTCTCACTAGGAGTTCTAACATAGGTCATCACTAGGTGTTCCCTGGAATCCGAGTGACAACAGGCCTCTCCAGATTTCCAGTACTCTCAACCTCTTCCGATAACCATTGCAAATGACTTCGCGTTATCGCAACAGCTGTTTACCATTGATTTCTCGCTGGCAATGTCCATTGGCCATCTCTTGGATTTGGGTGGCAAAAAGCCTCACCAAGGTCCCAGTATTTTCCGCACTCTTCCAGTGGAGGTCTGGTTAGTGTTCTCCATCCTCGGTCTTTCCACCCTCTTGACCCTTCACGACTATTTGGTGTTACACCAGCAAAAGCCGGTGCCATTGTTTTGGTGGGGATGGGGGCAGTTAATTGGTAATGTTTGTGATTTCAGTTCTCTCATGTGGTCGTGTTCTTTCTGATTTGTTTTTGTTTTATTTCTATTGCTACCTCCATGTGACTAATGTTCGCAGTTTATGTGGATTGGTTTCCGCACTCGAGGATTTTCCTAAAAGTTTCAGCCGTTTTGATTATTGCCGTCAGTTGTATCGTCTTAGCCTTCTCTTTGATTACAATTTCTACCAGTCTTTTTAAACAGTTTTTTTTCTCTGGTATTGTTCCTAGTGCTCCTACGATTATTGGTGTTATCGTGACTTTCTTAATGTACCATATCCCTTTCAGGTCTCTGGTTAGTTCTGTGTATTCGCTTTTCGGTCTTCTTGATATTCACCCCGAGGACTGCTGGGACGGCGAAATCTACGATTTGGCAGGATTTTCCTTCTTGTTGAGTATTATGATATCTGGTCTCCTTACTTGGATGAGGTTTGTACCTTCATATTCCAGAAAATTTTGTGATTTTCGTTTTCCAGTACTGCCTCCGATTTGTGCTTCTCTGGGTGTTCGAAATGCAGTTGTTTTCATAGTTTCTAGAGTACTGTCTTCCCCACCTGGTCGTGTCTGTTCTTATATTCTTTTTGAGCAAATTTGCTGCATTCACTTATTATGTGGTTTACCGTTTCGTCTCTTTGTCAGCAGAGTCTACATTTGTTGTTTTATTTTAGCTTTGATATAGTTAGATTAATCACATTATTTTGTGCCACAGTCAGCAGTGATTCCGTTTCTCTGCTTAGGTGTCCTTTTCGTAGCCATGTTTTTATCATTATTAATATTATTATTATTATTTTTACTACCAAATAAGCATCAATAGAGTGTTAAATTACAGATTATTCATTTTATTGATAATTCTCACCTGTAGAAATTACTTTAAATCTAATTAGAACAGAAGAAACGATGAAATATACTATTTAGTAGTATTAGTACATAAATAATAATAAATTAATAATAAAAAATGTAATAAAATATTAATTTCCTGTTGTACCTCGGTAAATAAGACCCACTTATCACTATAACTAAAGTGCATAATTTTGATCTAATATATAATTTAATTGATGTAAATAAGAAATATATACATCATTACGTGACATATAATAATATACTACTGAAATCGGACAAAGGTAGAGCAATGTAGAAATTGTTTTTTTTTATCAATTTCGTATGCGGCTCGCGCTGTTTAGGACATACACAAAAATTGCCTCCATTTTAAAAATCTTTCTTTTTTTTTTACTGATTGGTCACCGCTCATTAAATCCCGGGGGCCACTTGAGGATAAGGGTTAAATAGATCGTCAGTTTGGCGATGATCGTCACCACGTGAGAACCAAAGACAATTGATACATAAGAGGAATTAATTATCCCGGTGGACGCCTCAACAAGTTTTTTTTTTGAAGACGACCATGCTGTAGTCGGTTGGGAAGCAGACTCGTTGTGGTATCATGTTCAACATAGGAAAGAGAATTTGTTCATAGAATTTCAGTTTGTCTTTTGGAACTGAGAGAGAGAAGGGAAAGTCATTTCCCGTGGTTTCAGCTAGACAAGTACTTACTGTGAATGTTTTACAGTCGAGCACCTTCCATCAACATAACGATACAGTAGAGAAAGGCTAGACACATCTCTTCTGTATGAAAGAGACTGTAGGGACGAGAAGAGATCACTCCCCACTAGATTACGAAGTCGGTTTTAGTCAAAATAAGCTTTTTTTCAAACTTAAGTGAATTAATAGAAAATGGTAGTTTGCTTGAAGCTTTGCTGGGAATATTATTAGTAGTATGTTTTTAAAAGGCTGTGGGCAATGCAAATTCCGGGTAAGATGTAAGCTGGAAGGAACAAAAATAATAAATCGAATACGAAATGTGACTTACTATTTATTTTTTCTTAAAATCTTACATAACAGCAAGAGTGGTGTTAGCTGTTTGTATGATGTCCGGATAATTATAAAAAACATTTATTTAATATTTCGGGAAAAGAAACTTCCTTTTGTCAAAAATAATTAACACCAGAGGAAATCTCTGACTGTGCATTAAGTGAATTATTTTTAATGTAAAGAACATGGCACAAGAAAACAACCGAAGATATCGCTAATCAGAATCAAATATCAATATGTTTAATGCAAGTTTATAGCATTTTAATTCTCAGAATCCGACTGACTTTTCTTTATGTATTAGATATACATCGGAATCCGACTGACTTTTCTTTATGTATTAGATATATATATATATATCAGCGGATTAAGGAAGAATTCGTTTGATTTCTCTTTCTCATTCTATCACAGGGTTTAAAATAACTTCACATTTGGGAAACATCATGGAAGAGATCTCTTAATTATCTCCGAGTGGGGCAGTGTCATCATCAATTTGGTGTGTACCAACTTGGCCTTCGATCAGATGTGCGAAGTTCATTGCGTTTAAACGCCAACTCTATAACTTTCGACCATATCAGACACGTGACCAATGAAATCACCGATTTGTTTTCAACCTTCCGACAACTAACAGCTTGATCTCTGTGACCTCTAATCGTATGCCGTTACTGTTAGCAAGAGTGAAAAGGCGGCACTCACATACGGCACTAGCTTACGTAATATAAAGATTGGCGCGCGAAAGGAATGAGATAGAAATATATATATATATATATATATATATATATATATATATATATATATATATATATATATATATATATGTGTATATATATATATATATATACATGTATATATATTATATATATTTATTACATCTGTTCTTATATATATATATATATGAATATATATATATATATATATATATATGAATATATATATATATATATGAATATATATATATATGAATATATATATATATATATAGAGAGAGAGAGAGAGGGAGAGAGAGAGAGGGAGAGAAGTAGAGTAAGAGAGAGAGAGAGGGAGAGAGAGAGAAGTAGAGTAAGAGAGAGAGAGAGAGAGTAAGAGAGAGAGAGAGAGAGGGGGATAGAGAGAGGGAAAGAAGTAGAGTAAGAGAGAGAGAGAGAGAGGGAGAGAGAGGGAGAGGGAGAGAAGTAGAGTAAGAGAGAGAGAGAGGGAGAGAAGTAGAGTAAGAGAGAGAGAGAGGGAGAGAGAGAGAAGTAGAGTAAGAGAGAGAGAGAGAGAGAGAGAGAGTAAGAGAGATAGAGAGAGAGAGAAAGGGAGAGAGAGAGAGAGAGAGAGGGGGTGGTGGATACATAGAAAGTGAGAAAGAGAGAGAAGTAGATAAGGAAAGAGTAGACAATGTTTAACGGCTAACTGTCAGAATTATGGGAATATTTTCGAAGCTTATGCAAGGATTTTTTTTTATCGTATTGTAAAGTATTCCGAATTCCATGTTCGCTTTCTGGCACATGTACATACGCACGTGTATATACACACGTATAAACACGCCTCTTGTGATTAAAGCACTTTTCTTTTTTGCTAAGTGTTTTTTGTCAGAATTATTATTTAAATCAACTATTAATTGTGATATGTTCATTGAATTAGTCTGATGTTTTCTCTTCTTTTGTTCTTATATATATATATATATATATATATATATATATATATATATATATATATATAACGTAAAATATAATAACACGAAATTACATGATTGTCGATGCAATAATTTATTTCAACCTTGCGGTTTTATTCAAGCATCCAACTTAACAATTACATTTTTGAGACTGTCTCAAAAATGTAATTGTTAAGTTGGATGCTTGAATAAAACCGCAAGGTTGAAATAAATTATTGCATCGACAATCATGTAATTTCCTGTTATTATATTTTACGTTATTATTGCTCTGTTTACCACATTGAGCTCTCTTACCCGGATTTCTTCCTGGAATTATTCCATTATAACACTATATATATATATATATATATATATATATATTCCATGAAAAATGCCAGTATACTGAAATCATATGCCCTTAATAGGGTTAAGATGAAAACTGAAATTAAAATGCCATCAACAAGACCCTAAAACCTCTATCTTTGACAAAAATCAGCTGAATCCATCAAATAGTTGATGATATACAGGTTGGCACATACGTACATACGTACGTACGTACACACAGATAACGTGATTTAATGATTGAACTTTCTGGATCTCTGGGTTGTCTTGACTAATGATGCTGAAATTCTACACACTTATAGAACCTATCAAATAAAAAATTTGTGCAAAGTTTTAACTAATTTGGTATATTGGTTTTTGAGTTATGATTGATCAAAGAAATGAGATTTCCAGCATAGGCCATTCGTGTAGTCTATTAAGGGATAGAGCGCTCTCGCGCCTCCCTTGATATATATATATATATATATATATATATATATATATATATATATATATATATATAATGGAACTAATATTCCAACGTAATGGTAAATAAAAGTCAAATCAAAAACATGTTCGTCTTTATTTCAAGAATTCTTCAGGATGATTGGTCTGAAGAAATAACACACAATATTTCGAACAGGTACAAATATTTAAAATATTTGTACTTGTGTGTTATTTCTTCAAATTTCTTCTTATTTCTTCAAATTTTATAAGGAGATATCATTTTTTATGTATCAATTTTCAGTATTTACTTCAACAGTGCTCGATAGTAAGTAGAGCTAGGTAGTAAGCTATGAAAATATATTTATGGCAATTAAGCTACACAGAGGCTCCCGTGTTTCTATCCCCGGGGGAATCTTCAGGCTAAAATGCATTTTAGCCTGAAGATTCCCCCCCCCCCGGGATGAAACGCAGGAGCCTCTGTGTAGCTTAATTGCTATAGATATATTTTCATAGCTTAGTATATATATATATGACGGCCACGTGTCGCTATTTACAGTTAAAGTTATTCTATATTCACTAACTAATTGACGATGGCCCTTTGGTTAAGATCACCGACTACGAATCAGTGGCGATTTGTGTTCGGGGTTCGCGCCCACCGACCGTCGGGAATTGGTTCCTAGACTGAAGATTGCGTTAGCATGAAACATCGATGTCTCTAGGTATTTAAATATTTAATATTTATTAAAAAAATATTATTGTTTATATATATATATATAATTTTATAAAGTATCCGGATTTATATGACGTTGAATTCCGGTTGTGATTCTTGGTTTCCCTAATTTTCCCGGGTAAAGTCAGGACATGGAGCTTTCATAGTATATATAGTGGCGCTGTGAAATGGTTAAACTAGTTTAAAAAAAACTCTTGCTATAAGAATATGATGAAGGCGTCTACATACTGCGGTCGAAACGTCGTGATGAAGTCAAAGTTAAAAAAAAAGTATATTTTAAAGAATCATTTCTTATCTGGTGTCACTAGCATCTTATGTTTTGGTTTATATAGCGATGACGTGTATCTATCAAGTAAGATGATCCGTGTATTGCGATTCATCTTTTATGCTGCAAAAGGATGAGATCAGATGACAGATCTTTGAAGTTGCAGGTCAGAAGTGTTATCAGTTACACAATAACCGATATCATTTCAAGGCTGACTTTCAATAACCAACCACAAGGAATCAGTAGGTTGTTTGCATAAGCCTCATACAATACTGTTAAAAAATTATTTAATTTAAATTACTTAGTTTAATAAAGATCAGTAAAATTACTTAGTTTATTAAACGATCAGTAAAATTACTTAGTTTATTAAAAGATCAGTAAAATTACTTAGTTTAATAAAAGATCAGTAACATTACTAAGTTTATTTAAAGATCAGTAAAATTACTTAGTTTAATAAAAGATCAGTAAAATTACTTAGTTTAATAAAGATAAGTAAAATTACTTAGTTTGTTAAAAGATCAATAAAATTACTTAGTTTATTAAAAGATCAGTAAAATTACTTAGTTTATTAAAAGATCAGTAACATTACTTAGTTTATTAAAAGATCAGTAAAATTACTTAGTTTAATAAAAGATCAGTAAAATTACTTAGTTTATTAAAAGATCAATAAAATTACTTAGTTTATTAAAAGATCAGTAAAATTACGTAGTTTATTAAATTATCAGTAAAATTACTTAGTTTAATAAAAGATCAGTAAAATGACTTAGTTTATTAAAAGATCAGTAAAATTACTTAGTTTATTAAAAGATCAATAAAATTACTTAGTTTATTAAAAGATCAGTAAAATTACGTAGTTTATTAAATTATCAGTAAAATTACTTAGTTTAATAAAAGATCAGTAAAATGACTTAGTTTATTAAAAGATCAGTAAAATTACTTAGTTTATTAAAATATCAATAAAATTACTTAGTTTATTAAAATATCAGTAAAATTACTTAGTTTATTAAAATATCAGTAAAATTACTTAGTTTATTAAAAGATCAGTAAAATTACTTAGTTTAATAAAAGATCAGTAAAATTACTTAGTTTATTAAAAGATCAGTAAAAATTACTTAGTTTAATAAAAGATCAGTAAAATGACTTAGTTTATTAAAACATCAGTAAAATTACTTAGTTTAATAAAAGATCAGTAAAATTACTTAGTTTATTAAAATATCAATAAAATTACTTAGTTTATTAAAATATCAGTAAAATTACTTAGTTAATCAAAAAATCAGTAAAATTACTTAGTTTGTTAAAAGATCAGTAAAATTACTTAGTTTAATAAAAGATCAGTAAAATGACTTAGTTTATTAAAAGATCAATAAAATTACTTTGTTTAATAAAAGATCAGTAAAATTTCTTAGTTTATTAAAAGATCAATAAAATTACTTAGTTTATTAAAAGATCAGTAAAATTACTTAGTTTATTAAAAGATCAGTAAAATTACTTAGTTTAATAAAAGATCAGTAACATTTCTTAGTTTAATAAAAGATTAATAAAATTACTTAGTTTATTAAAATATCAGTAAAATTACTTAATTTAATAAAAGATCAGTAAAATTACTTACGTAGACATATATACGGCATACTCACGTTGACCCACCGGTTCAGGTTAGATCACCGAAGTTAAGCGACGTTCAGTCTGGTCAGTACAAGATGGCTGACCATTTTGAGAATAACAGGTGTTGTATGTAAGTTTGGAAAGCAAAGGCAACTTATCATATCTAATCATTCTGCCTATACACCTACGTGCCAACTCGAAACACGGTCAACGAGTTTCAGAGTTTCTAGAAGGTTTGCGATGACCTGAACAGGTCACGCTAATGCTTTTTTTTGTAATAATAATGTAATTGATAAATATGCACGGTTTGAACATGTAGATACGCCTGTTTTCGTTAAATCACTGAAGTTAAGCTACGTTGAGCCTGGCAAATATCAGATGGTGGATCATTCTGTGAACAACACGTGCTGCATGTGAAATTTGAAAACAATGGCAACCTACCAGTCCTAATCTGTCTGTCTAGACATCTAGTTTCAGAGTTTCTATGCGGGATACAATGACCTGAAGAGGTCACGCTGATGCCCTTTTTATGTATATAAAGTGAGATATGTTTATATATATATATATATATATATATATATTTATATATATATATATATATATATATATATATATATATATATATATATATATAAAAGTTAAAAATAAAAAAAATGAAACAAACATCTCAGTCATTTACATCATAATTTATTTCATCGAGTACATTCGAGATTCGTCAGATGTGACTTAACGGCAATTTTAAAAAGATCAGAATGCCTCTTTTTTTCGGCCCTGTGCCACATGCTACTTATATGGGAAGTATGTAAATACCTGGTGTACCAGCCGAGATGTGGCAACAACCCTAACCAATACATATCTGGATTTAGATTACATAACTTGATTTAGATTACAATGTCACTACTATGCCTCAATACAATGGTCATTTTGAAGTTTTTTGAAAATTTTTCTGGAAAACTAAGGTATATGGTAAACTGAAATTAAAATGCCATCAACTAGACCCTAGAAGCTCTATCACTGCCAAAAATCAGCTGAATCCATCAAATAGTTGATGAAATACAGGGTGGCACATACATACGTACACACGGATAACACAAAATCATGCCTGACCTTTCTGTATCTCTGGGTTGCCTTGACTAATGAGGCTGAAATTCTACAAACTTATAGAACCTGTCAAATAAAAAATTTGTGCAAAGTTTTAACTAATTTGGTTTATTGGTTTTTGAGTTATGATTGATCAAAGACATGAGATTTCTAGCATAGGCCGTTTTTGAAGTCTATTAAGGGATAGAGCGCTGTCGCGCCTCCCTTGATATATATATTTTGTTCACGTAGAATAATTACTTTGCGACACCAGTTCTCATCAGATCGCTTAAGTTAAGCGATGTTAAGCTTGGGCAATACCAGATGGGTGATTGATTGGGAATTGCCGGCCCTTCATGTGGGAGAACGACGACACCGTGTAAGACAGAACGACGAAAAAAAAAAACTGACACCTGTAGTTTGTGGATGAGCTGACCCCATTGGTCAACAATGGCTGAATAGTAGCAGGAGGCCAGTCAATAATTCTTATCATGGCGTCTGTGCTTTATTATTGTCTTGGGTTGTTCTTGGAAATAAACTTTTCTCAGGGAAGTTCTGTTTAGGTTATGTTACGGTCGCGCCTCGTTGGGAACGACAAGACGATCGCGCAACAGAAAAAAAAGGGGAAAGGGGGACTCTTTCTCACGACACCTGTAAAAATAAAGAGACAAACGACAAAGAACGGAAGATCAACACAAGTTAAGAAATTGAAATGACAATGTTTATGTATAAAGGGATATCAGACGGGATGAGATACAAATCAAAACAAAATAATGCAGGATAATATGGGGTCTTAACGGATATGCACCTAAGACGAGCGAATATAATATTTATTTATATATATATATATATATATATATATATATATATATATATATATATATATATATATATAATACAAAACGTATCAGCTTAAGAGAAAGAAAGGGGTCTGACTCACAGTTTTCAAATTCGTAAGACACGCTCAAATCCTCGAGCAATTGTGGGTAGTTGTCGTCTGGGTGTCGTTACTAGTTTCGGGGAAAACGCCAAGAAAAGTTCTTATCGACTTAGCACGCTTTCTGTATCTCATTAGCCGACTGTGCTTCGGTGTGCCGTTGGCATTTAACAGGATACGTCCTGGGCGTTCTCTTTGTGTCGGCATCCAGACAGTTTTGCAGTTTCCAATATGCAGTGATTTTAAACCTCTCCGCACGAGCCGATCAAATGTAAAAGAGAAAACTGAGAAAATAATGAGTTTTTCTTGCGAATGTTTTACAGGGAAGGAACCATAGATTGGAGCTCAGTCTATCATGAAAATAATAAAAAATCGTCTTGTTAAAATACTTCTGTCTATTATTATATCAAAGCTGAGTTAATGACCATAGTGAAAAGATAGAAACGAAAAAATAGGCTAGATGGAATCAAGTATCGATATGTCAGACAGATTGCTATTTAGGTCTGACCCTGAAAACTTTTAAGTTTTTCTATTAGTATACTAAATGTGAGTTCAACGTCTGTTTCTCTAAGTTATTTTTCCTATATATTTTAATAACAAAAACTACACGTTAAAATATACCTCAGTCTTGGGATTGAGTTATGTTTGAAAAAATGTTCCGTTTTAATTTCTCTAATTATCCATAATTTATAATTAAGTGAACAAGTTATACTTTGTTGAAACTCAACGGGAACTAAAAAAAAGGTTTGGTGAACATTAAGAGATATAAAAAATAACAATTTCCAAAATGTTATTATCTTCTCATGTATTACAATATGATCATACTTTTTAAGTTTAAACAAGCTAGACTCATTAAAATTATTTGAAATGAATCTCGGCGAAGACTTTTTTTAATCATCACTAATCATAAACTATAACACAATTAAACAACGTATTGGCTTTTACAATTTATCTCCTTTAATCAGTAAACTTATTTTATCCGAACAAAACTTGAATTTAGATCCAGGTTAGTCTATTTTACACTATGTTCCTCCAAAAAACTCATGTATTACAACATGATCATACTTTTAAGTTTAAACAAGCTAGACTCATATTAACCATTTAAAATAAATCTCGGCGAAGACTTCTTTAATCATCACTAATCATAAACTATAACACAATTAAACAACGTATTGGCTTTTACAATTTGTCTCCTTTAATCAGCAAACTTATTTTATCCGAACAAAACTTGAACTTAGATCCAGGTTAGTCTATTTTACACTATATTCCTTCAAAAAACTGTGTACATATCATCGATATTGAAAGTAACACATATTTGCTCGTAAATGTACTTATACAGGGTGGGCCAAAATAAGGGTCCTATCTTTAAATTTGAATAACTTGAATTTGAATAACTTCAACAAAATAAAAGTTAAACTCACCAAACTTTATGTGTGTGTAGACTGACCCTTCCGAGATTTTTTGAAATAAACAAAACAAATTTTAGCCGAAAAACACTTCTTAAAACTTACAAAAACTAAAGTATTGTTTTTCACACTGTTTTGAGTTTTTTAAGCAAAAATAATGTTTTCTAAATGAGGGTACGTTCCTTAGGGCTAATACGGCTCATGCTTGCTTCGGAAGGGGTCCTTTACTTATTCTAAAAAAAATTTTTTTTTAAATCAATAAATAAAAAAGTTATGAATTTTTAAAAATAGGACCCTTATTTTTGCCCACCCTGTATATCCGAATGTATGGATCTCCATAA
This sequence comes from Sepiola atlantica, assembly GCA_963556195.1. Classification (NCBI taxonomy): domain Eukaryota; kingdom Metazoa; phylum Mollusca; class Cephalopoda; order Sepiida; family Sepiolidae; genus Sepiola; species Sepiola atlantica. The sequence continues at coordinate 17,728,883 of OY744547.1, read as the reverse complement.
TGCGACAGTTTACGTTGGAACTGCATTGCTTATTTTGTAAATACGCCATTTCTTTTCATTGACGTCTGCGCATGCGCAATCATATCTATTTTCAAACTCGAACTAGTCAATATAAAAACACCATATTTTTTACTATTGCTGTTGAAACTAGATACTAAATAAAAATGTAACAATATTAGGAAGTGCGTTTTAAAAAAACCAAAGAACTAGATTAATCGTTGTTTCTTTTTGAAATGATTCAATTTTATTCCTTCATAAATAGGTAACTCATTTAATATCTAGTTGTCTGTAAGTGTCCAAGAATATTAGGTTACGAATATGCTCAGAGATTTACTTGTTTATAGATAGACAGATTAGACTACGTGGCTCTCAATAAAGCGACATGACAGTTTACTTTGTATGTAATCAGACACAGATATGCGCACATACATATATAATGCAATCTCTCTTTCTCTTACCCCCTCTCTCTTTCACTTATCCCTTTCCTTTCTCCCCCCTCTCTCTCTTTCTCTCTCTCTCTCTTGCTCTCTCTCTCTCTCTCTCTCTCTCTCTCTCTCTCTCTCTCTCTCTCTCTCTATATATATATATATATATATATATATATATATATATAAAGTGGTGTACTAAAAGCGAACTTTTGGAATTTAACTTTGATTCCTCTCTCACAACCTTTCGGGCCTTTTAACGACCTACCTATCCACATCTCATTCTCTCCGCTGGACTTTTCGACACCGGACTTTTTAGCAATCAGACATTTGCTTGCATTCGGGCAGAATTTTGCCCTGTGTTTCTTCCCCCTACAACTTTTATTTTATTTTTTCTAATTTTAAATCTTGGCCTTTGCCAACTTATCTATCCCAGCGACTTCCTCTGATGATAAGATTTTGATCTTTGAAAAGCCTGGCTTAAGGAAAATTTAACTTGAATAAATTGCCTTTTTTGCGGAATATACCTTGCTCTGAGCAATTGAATTGAATTATGATTTGACTTTTGCTTCTCTAATTCCTTTCCATTCTTCTTCATATATATATATATATATATATATATATATATATATATATATATATATATATATATATATATATACGTGATCGTTTTATCGCTTATAATTCTTTTTGTAACTTATTGTTTTTGCTTGCAATACTAATAGCTTTCTGTAAGCTTTATAGTGATGCACTAATTAAGTGCTTAGGAAGGTTAACTCCCTTACATACATTATATCACACCCTATTTTTAGAAGATATATATATATATATATATATATATATATATATATATATATATATGTATATATATATATATATATATATATATATGATTATTTTATTTATACAAACATGTACAAAACCTGCGACACTGGCATGTCGATGGTATCGATCAACAGCTGTTATAAACTGAGATCTCATCAGGAAGAGTTAAAATCCGATCCTTACCTCAGATTATATTTGGGAAGAATGAAATGTGGGAGAATATATATATATATATATATATATATATATATATATATATATATATATATATATATATATATAGATAGATAGATAGATAGATAGATAGATAGATAGATAGATAGATAGGTTAAAATAGTTATTCACGGACACATTTTTATAGATTCATAGGTAAAATAGTTATACGCAGACACGATTTTCACCGTTACTGTTGCTCATCACACACACACACACACACACACACACACACACACACACACACACACACACACACACACACACATATATATATATATATATATATATATATATATATATATATATATATATATATATATATATATATATATATATCCCTAAAAATAGAGTGCGATATAATGTAAGAGAGGTAACTCTCTCTTTATATATATATATATATATATATATATATATATATATATATATATATATATATATATATATAAACAGGCCAAAAATAGCCGTTAGGGCTCCACGGGACTCAAAATCCATCATTTTTCGGTGAAAAAGTGGTTTCATGCGACATTGCAGGTCCTAAAACATCCTCAAAAGCTATGAATGGATATAGATGGTTAAATCTGATATAGTACTTTAATTTAGGACTATTTTCACGCTGTGAAAGGGTTTTAATGAATGTAAAATAGCCAAAAACTAGTGGCCTGCACCTTCTGAATTTTGCAAAATTTTTTAAATGTTTGATCGTTTAGTGTGATTTATGTATAAATGAACGCAAAAAAATACTACTCGCATGAATCTGAAATTTTCACCCATTACGTCCCACCCCTAATATAAGCAAACATTATTAAACATAACAGAATTTAGCTTGATTATACCCTTTTTATTTTTTTCTGATTTTCTTAATAATCTTTCATGGTTCAACACTCCAAAGATTAATGAATGTTCCATAAGTATCACGAGCACTTTCGATTCTTCGTCGAATCATCTTCAGGTGACAAAAACAGTGAACAAAAATCCGGAGAAAGAGAAGAGTATGTCAGGTCGTTAAACGTGATATCTCCAGAAGAGCATTTCACAATTTAAATTCCCTGACGCCAGAATTGGCATCACAAGATTAATTGTATTTACGTTAGACATTTTAAAATATTGTTAATAGTTTAGTATGTAATGTTATTTATTCGAGGTTACTGGGGTTTTTATAAAGACAGTTTCAAGTATGGAACTATCGCTTACCATGGAGTGTATTTTGGTTGTTCACGCCGTGCAGACGGCTTTAGAATGGCTCTTTGCGTCCTGGCACAGTACATCAGCTCTCTGAAAAACGATAGACACATCCCTTTCAATGAGGGGTTAATACTATCCGTAGTCTTGACGGGTCTTGGGCGGCGTCATTAGGCGTAAATGATTCTCTCCGGATAATTAATTATCTCCAGAGAATTAATTATCTCCAGAGAATTAATTATCTCCAGAGAATTAATTCTCTGGCTGAATGAACCGTCGTGCTGAAATTGAACGCTTGTATAAAAGGAACGAACAACACATACAGAGAATTAATTATCTGGTTGGGACTATCATTTGAAATTGAACGCGTGCATATAAGGACCCAGCAAGCATCTTATAAAATTATAATTTGTTACTTCCGAAAAGACCAATTAAAAACTTGAAAGTCAGCTGAGTTAACGAGCTGGCTCGTACCATGCGTCCATCCCATACAAAGAACAACTCCAAACTGCAAACTCTCCCTCGCTGTGATAAAATCGAGAAAGAGAAAGAGAAAGAGAGAGAGAGAGGGGAGAGGGAGAGAGGTCTTAAAGAGAAGGAAAGAGACACAATATGCATGAAGAAGAAAGGGATGTAAAAAGAAAGTAAATGATGCTCTCGATTCAGAAGTGACAAGCTCACCGTGTTCAGTCTCTTTGACCTTTCGAACGTACTGCAATCCCCAGTTTCATAAATATCCGTCAAATTCAGCTCGGCTCAAATCTGATTTACGACACACTCCTTCACACTGACTGCTGTACTGACATTTTAGTGCGACAACACAAGTGTCGATTTTACGTGTATACCCCAGAGGATAAAGCAAACCATGTAAAAGGCTTTTAAATGTGGGGAACTCTAGCTCCCCCAAAAGGGTCACTATCGTTATACCATACAAGTATTTTTAATTTTTGTAAATTAGTTTCGGAATGTAATATTTTCGTGTTGTTAACTTAACGTTGTCTTAAATCAGGGGAGGTATTATGTGTTTTAAATGCTTGTAAATTGAACTAGAATTTACCAGGTGCATAGTGAGCCTACGAGAAAGGGTAGTGGTAGTAAAGCAATGTAGGTATTATTATTATTATTATTATTATTATCATTATTATTATTATTATTATTATTATTATTATTATTATTATTATTATTATTATTATTATTATTATTATTATTATTATTCCATGAAAAATGCCAGTATACTGAAATTATATGCCCTTAATAGGGTTAAGATGAAAATTCATATACACTAAATGTACAAAACACGGAAATTCTCAAATTTTTACACTTTTATTGTCATTAAGGGTATGCGAGCACAAAAGGACTATGTATTTTACTGGTAGGAATTTTTCTTCAGCGCACCTCACACACTTCATCCACTTATGCATAGAGATTTATACTGTAGTGATGTGATAATGAAATGGTTTGGTTGATATGTAGTCATACCCTTAATGACAATAAAAGTGTAAAAATTTGGGAATTTCCTTGCTTTTGTACATTTAGTGTATATGAATTTTCATCTTAACCCTATTAAGGTCATATGATTTCAATATACTGGCATTTTTCATGGAATGTCACTACTTTTGTAAAGGCTATGCCTCAATACAATGCCTTCTCATAACTGATATATGTATAAATTCTGGTCATTTAAAAGGTTTTTTGGAATTTTCTGGAAAACTAAGATATATGGTAAACTGAAATAAAAATGCCATCAACTAGACTCTCGAACCTCTATCTCTGCGAAAAATCAGCTGAATCAATCAAATAGTTGATGAGATACAGGGTGGCACGTACGTACGTACGTACACACAGATAACATGATTTCATGATTGAATGTTCTGGATCTCTGGGTTGCCTTGACTAATGATGCTGAAATTCTACACACTTATAGAACCTATCAAATAAAAATTTTGTGCAAAGTTTTAACTAATTTGGTTTATTGGTTTTTTTAGTTATGATTGATCAAAGAAATGAGATTTCCAACATAGGCCATTCTTGAAGTCTATTAAGGGATAGAGCGCTCTCGCGCCTCCCTTGATTAGTGTTACTATTATTATTATTATTATTATTATTATTATTATTATTATTATAAGAAGAAGAAGAAGAAGAAGAAGAAGAAAAAGAAGGGTTTTATTCTCTCGTAGAGCATTGGAACTTATAGATTAATATTTGTTATTTCTAAGGGGAAGATTTTTATTACTACAAAATTTGGATCAAGATGACCCGAGTAAGGAAGGAGATGCCTCTTACAATCTCTTCTCTCACCGTTATTCTTGCCCACAAGTAATGATCTTGGTGTAGCAGCCATCATGCAGGTCCAGAAGCAAAAAGAGTGAGGGTTGCACCGTGCATTGTCCATCTGGGATTGAACCAGATAGAAACGTGTGCTTTTTTGTCACGCGACGAGATTTCACATATGCAAATGAGCCTTGTTTTGCATGGGCTAATTCTCGTCGTCATAAAAAGCTTAGACACTTTGCTCTGGGTGAAGAGCGAGAAAGGTTGACGTTGTGACTACGTCGAGTGCAAAGAAGAAAAAGAAAGAAGAAAAAGAAAAAAGGAATCAAATTCTGGACGAAAAGTTTGATTGTAAACGTCGCGTCGTTCTCGTACGCGTTTGGACTGTTGGTAGTGAAAAGACCAAAAAAAAAAAGACAATTCGGCGGCCCGTTTGAACTCGGTCTTTATTTTATTAACTCTCTGTTACACTTGGTGTCACTCATGTCCTGTGGTATAACTCCCTCTTGCCAGCACTGTGCAGCAGCAGCAGCAACAGCAGCAGCAACAGCAGCAACAGCAGCAGAGTATTCTTGCAGTGCTTAATTAGGTCTGGGGTAACCCCATCGTTACCTGAGGGTTTGCCTGAGGTCATGCTTCAATGACCTTACTCAGCTCCCCTACGGTTAGCTCTGCACCAAACTCCTCCGTGGTTGGTAGACAGTCGATAGCGTCAAGAACTTGGGGGCTCAGTGGTCTGTCAGGAGTAGAAGTCGAAGTAGTGTTCCACTCATCTCTCAATCTGTTGAGCCCTGCCTGTGGTCACTCCTCCAGTGGAGGATTTGAAGCAAGCCATCTTGCTCTGGACTGGTCCAAGTTCCTTCTTGATACCATCGTACGCCCTTCTGATGTTGCTTGTATTGGCAATTTACACGAATTATTAACGAAAGACCCAACATACCTCGTACATTCTACTCTGAATACTTTTCAGGTTATTCACCTGAAATTAAAGAAAAAATGTCAGATTGTAAGCGGGAGGTAGATAAGTTATTTATAGCAGCTCGTAAATGTATTTCTGTATTCGAATGTACGGTTCTCCATACAGCGACATTTTATTTTGCAATCGCATTGATTATTTTATCACTGAGACCACCGACGCCATTTTTTTTTTACTAACGTTTGCACATGCGCACTGATTGTTTTGTTTTTTTTCGTTAACCCAATCGCCTTGACCTTGTTTTTCTTTATCCGATACAACATGGCCGCACTAACCTTTAGCAATAAAATGTTATGCTAAGCATTCTGCCAACTATGTTTTTTCTCCCCTTATTCTTTTCATTGTCTTCATAGTTTTATTATTTTTCGTTGGCGTTGTTCTTTTTTTTGTTGTTGTTATTTCTTTCGGTATATTTTCACGATGTCTCTTGACTGGTTTGTATTTCACGTACATTTAAACGCAATAGGCGTCAACAATTTTTTTTTTTTTACCGACCTTCACTGCCCGTTTGGTCGAATAAGTAAGTATATTTGTAACAGGTAAGTATATTAGATTTGACTTTGCCTGAGATTCTCTACGTACAAAGCATTCTTCAGTTTCTACCGTTTCTTTCTTTCTCTCTTGTTTCGTATTGTTTTATTTTTGTGTCACTAGTCGTATTACTACTGTGGGCCTGCGTTTGTTCGCGCATACTTCGTCCGATTCTATGCACGATCCCGACACCGGTCGCAGTGTCAATCACGTGGTCTGTAACAAAAGGATTCTCCCTCCAAAGAAAGAAAAAACAACCCCAGCTCCAGTTTAAAACAAGCAACGATGCTTTATTTTGAGAGACGTTACAATGATACTTGTTTTCTTCAATGCGAAGTCTTAGCACGACCGAAGTATTGATTTACTCCTCTCCAGGAGTTAGGCACAAGGCCAGTTTTTATCCTACTCCCACAAGTAAGATGTGACCCAAGGTCGGATCGGGAAAGTGGGGTTTGAAACGCCAGCGCCCGAAAAAGTGAGCACTCTGGCCATTTAAAAATTGCCTGGGCAGCCCCGTCGGCATTCCCTGGTAGGGGCGCCTCAGACAGTAAGCAATAAACTTACTCCTCCCCAAAGAGGGGAGGCAAAGCCTGGGAGGGTGGACCTCCTAGAACTGCACAGGACATACCCATTGACCGGCGTAAATCAAGCACCGAAGGCCAAGACAATACCAGTATGGAGTGCAGTATCTATCGGAACAGATACTACACTTTGATCTTAAGTAAAACACAAGTCTAACCAAACACAAACAATCAATCGGCTTAAGGCCAACTTATTTAAAATGTATCTATTTAAAATTGTACTGTTTTGGTCGACGAGACGACAGAATTAGATTTTGGAACAATTCATTTTAAAATATGCAAAGTCGGATTTTTTTTATCTTAGAGATATCAGATTAATCACCAATCACCATCTTTGTCTCTGGGACCGACAGAAAACCCAACTGACCCTTTTTACACGCTCTCCTGAAATATA
>OY744547.1:17686485-17718985 GCA_963556195.1 Sepiola atlantica | reverse complement strand
GGTAAACCGGATGTCACGTACTGAAATATATTTATTTAAAATTGTACTATTTTAGTCGATGGGACGACATAATTCGATTTTTGAACAATTCTGTTTAAAATGGGTAAAGTCGGAATTTGTACCTTAGCGACATCATATTTATCACCAATCACCATCTTTGCTGATAGATCGATTGAATTTTTTAAATGTGCGTGAAAAGGTTTAACGTATGCACGAACACAAAATGCCTTAGTGTGTCTATCTCTCTTATTTGAAGTTAGGGATGTGTTTATGTTTATGTATTTCTATGTGCAGGATCCACTCCTAAACTAATAACGGATCATCATGAATTTTGAAATATATAATCTAGGCAACACGGTGAGTAACATGAGCACATTATTTTTTGTAAACTTTAACATTTAAGGAGTTCATGTATATATATATATATACAGGGTGGGCAAAAATAAGGGTCCTATTTTTAAAAATTCATAACTTTTTTATTTATTGATTTAAAAAATTTTTTTTTTTAGAATAAGTAAAGGACCCATTCCGAAGCAAGCATGAGCCGTATTAGCCCTAAGGAACGTACCCTCATTTAGAAAACATTATTTTTCCTTAAAAAACTCAAAACAGTGTAAAAAACAATACTTTAGTTTTTGTAAGTTTTAAGAAGTGTTTTCCGGCTAACATTTGTTTTGTTCATTTCAAAAAATCTCGGAAGGGTCAGTCTACACACACATAAAGTTTGGTGAGTTTAACTTTTATTTTGTGGAAGTTATTCAAATTCAAGTTATTCAAATTTAAAGATAGGACCCTTATTTTGGCCCACCCTAACTCCTAAACTAATGAACCAAACATTATGAATTTTTGAATATATATTCTCGGCAACACGGTGAGTAATATGGGTACATTATTTTTCTGTGTAAATTTTAACATTTAGAGGGTGCATGTATATAAAATGAGGTATATGTATATGTTTACATATGTATATGTATAGAATTCACTCCTAATCTCATTAACTAGCCATTATGAATTTTGGGACACAGCTTCTAGGCGTAAGGATGTGAAACGTGGGCAATATTTAGTTTCCTCTCGTTTTATGTCAAGAGTGCTAAGAGAGGGTTCAATCACTTTGTGAAAATTCAGATACCTCCGATTATTGGAAAAATGTTAACATTAGGTATTGTACATCGATTAATAAATATTCCCAAAATTTCAGTTTCTTTGGGGGTATTTTGAAGGGATTTTAGGGGCATCATTTGGAAAACCCGGCCATTTAAAAATTCAAATATTTCAGATCTGCATAGAAATAGATACATAGTCACGAGACACCAATTAAGCAAGATTCCCTGAATTTCAATTTCTTCTTAAAACCCCTTAAGCTTAAGCCTTAAATTTTAGATATGTTCTAAAATCAAAATCATATAATGAATGTTGATCAAATTGGAATAAGGCTTCTAGACTTAAAGTTTACTATCATTATATCTTGATTTTAATCTTCATAAGGGGACATAAAAGTGAAGCAAACGTTTTTTTTTCGAGGAATTAATTTTACCCGTCCTGGGACGGGTATTAATCTAGTTATTCTATAGATTTTTATGTTTCAAAAATTTCACCAAATATCACGATTCGTTTTCGCATTTTTCGCTTACGACGTGAATAGTTAAAGAGAAAACTAATGCGCAACAATAGACGAGTTCGTTTTGTAATGCAATCTCACTCATTGTCTACTTGTATACGCTTGTATATTGCCATGTACATACGTTATCACCTTCCATGAATTAAGTAGAGTCGTAAAAGCTACGTGTCTCGGTAGTGATGTAACAGAGACAGGAAGCCGGTAGTTTGACGTGGCGAATGAGGAGGGAAGATCTTTTTCTTTCCACTGAATCACCAGAGAGAGAGAGAGAGAGAGAGAGAGAGAGAGAGAGAGAGAGAGAGAGAGAGCGATAGATAGATAGATATATATATAGAGAGAGATAGGTAGAGAGAAAGAGAGACGGCAAGATATATATATATATATATATATATATATATATATATATATATATATATATATAGAGAGAGAGAGAGAGAGAGAGAGAGAAAGAGATAGATAGATAGATAGATAGATAGATAGATAGATAGATAGATAGAGAGAGAGATAGAGAGATAGATAGGTAGAGAGAAAGAGAGACGGCAAGAAAGAGATAGAGAGAAAGAAAGAAAGAGAGAGCAAGAGAGAGAAAGAGAGAGAAAGAGAGAGAGAGAGAGAGAGAGAGAAAGGGGGAGATAGAGCAGTTGGATTTTGATAGCTGCGACTTCTTCTTGTGGAGATAGGATTTAAGGGTTGTATGCGTATACATTTATGCTATTAGGAAAATAAGAATACCAAAGAGATTTTAAAAACCCAATTGCATTTGAGATGTTTTTTTTATTAATACCTAAACAGAACTTCCATGAGACAAAGTTTCTTTCCAAGAGCTGGCTGTCTGTGGAACACAACACCACGGGGCTGCTTCCCAGCTGACTACAATATGGTCGTTTTCAAGTTGAATGTTATAAAAAATCTTGCTGAGCCGTCCTTTCAAATAATCAAATTTCAGTCCTCACGGTGTTGTATGACAGACCTATTCATTCTTATCCCCGAGTGGCTTTTGGGCCTTGACAAGTTGTGACTCGTGAGTACATAAGAAGTAACCTGCATGAACACTGTTATTGAAAATAAGAAGAAAAAAAAGAAAAAATAAGAAAGAGAAGAAAAAGAAAGAAAAAGAATGAAAAAGAAGAAAAAGAAGACACCTAAAACGACAAAGAAAAAGAATATGGGAACTTCAGCTGCTACCCCACCTCTGCGACTATGGAGATTTGACCAGCGGATTAAGCCGACGAAGTTGACGCTCCGTGGGTACTAAAGAAAACATATATTTTACAAGTTGATTCTGTCGATGAAGTGAACGCATCCTGGGGATTAAAAAACACTAAAATGAGATTATCCAAACTGTCGAATAGACAGTCATTTCTGGCCTGGAAAATTCTTAGCAAATCCTTATATATCAAAATGTAGAAAAACAGAATAGGGAAAATTCGGCTGACACCTCACCACTGCGACTACATATATTTTACAAGCTGATTCTACCGACGAAGTGAATGCACCCTGGAGATTAAAGAACACTCAAATGAGATTATCCAAACTGTCGAATAGACAGTCATTTCTGACTTCAAATTACTTAGAAAATCCTCATTTATTTGATTTATTTTGAGAAAAAGATGAGGAAACTTCGGCTGCGATCTCTCCACTGCGATTACAGAAATTCGACAAGCTGATTCAGACGATGAAGTAGACAAATAGTGGTGATTAAAGAACGCTCAAATGAGATTATCCAAACTGTCAAATAGAAAGTCATTTATAGCTTTAAAATTATTAGCAATCCTCATATATTAATTGAGAAAAAGAATGTGGAAATGTCGGCTGCCATCTCACCGCTGTAACGACAGAAATTCGACTAGCTCATTCTGCCGACGAATTGGACGCACCGTAGGAATTAAAGAGCATTCAAATGATTATACACACCGTAGGAATTAAAGAGCATTCAAATGATTATACACACCGTAGGAATTAAAGAGCCTTCAAATGATTATACACACCGTAGGAATTGAAGAGCATTAAAATGATTATACACCTGCCGCCACCTCACCACTGCGACTACAGAACTTTGACCAGCTCATTCTGCCGACGAAGTGGTCGCAACGTGGGGATTAAAGAACACTCTAGCTACGTTACATTAACAACTGACATCATCCAATCGCAAATGATGTAACGCAAAAACGTGATTATGTGCCCCATCCTGGTGATGTGAATATGACCGACAGAAAATTGATCATTAGTGCCTATTTGTTGGGTTAGGGTTTAAAATAACCACAAATGCGATCAGTTCCGTTCTTTACCCATTAGTTACTACTTATCAAAGTCAGATGCCACTCAAAGATAAGTTTTAAGAGTGTGAATTTATTACCAGTTTAATGATGAAGAATATTATGAGAGGATTGAAAATGATGAAGAATATTATGAGAGGATTGAAAATGATGAAGAATATTATGAGAGGATTGAAAATGATGAAGAATATTATGAGAGGATTGAAAATGATGAAGAATATTATGAGAGGATTGAAAATGATGAAGAATATTATGAGAGGATTAAAAATGATGAAGAATATTATGAGAGGATTGAAAATGATGAAGAATATTATGAGAGGATTGAAAATGATGAAGAATATTATGAGAGGATTAAAAATGATGAAGAATATTATGAGAAGATTGAAAATGATGAAGAATATTATGAGAAGATTGAAAATGATGAAGAATATTATGAGAGGATTGAAAATGATGAAGCATATTATGAGAGGATTGAAAATGATGAAGAATATTATGAGAGGATTAGAAATGATGAAGAATATTATGAGAGGATTAGAAATGATGAAGAATATTATGAGATTATTGAAAATGATGAAGAATATTATGAGAGGATTAAAATGATGAAGAATATTATGAGAGGATTAAAAATGATGAAGAATATTATGAGAGGATTGAAAATGATGAAGAATATTATGAGAGGATTGAAAATGATGAAGAATATTATGAGAGGATTGAAAATGATGAAGAATATTATGAGAGGATTGAAAATGATGAAGAATATTATGAGAGGATTGAAAATGATGAAGAATATTATGAGAGGATTGAAAATGATGAAGAATATTATGAGAGGATTGAAAATGATGAAGAATATTATGAGAGGATTGAAAATGATGAAGAATATTATGAGAGGATTAAAAATGATGAAGAATATTATGAGAGGATTAAAAATGATGAAGAATATTATGAGAGGATTAAAAATGATGAAGAATATTATGAGAGGATTGAAAATGATGAAGAATATTATAAGAGGATTAAAATGATGAAGAATATTATGAGAGGATTAAAAATGATGAAGAATATTATGAGAGGATTAAAAATGATGAAGAATATTATGAGAGGATTGAAAATGATGAAGAATATTATGAGAGGATTGAAAATGATGAAGAATATTATGAGAGGATTAAACATGATGAAGAATATTAGGAGAGGATTGAAAATGATGAAGAATATTATGAGAGGATTAAACACGATGAAGAATATTATGAGAGGATTAAACATGATGAAGAATATTATGAGAGGATTAAAAATGATGAATTAAATAAACAACACGTGATTACTTATTAGAATGGTTTATGAAAAGTATTTATTGCCATTGGATTTGAAGACGACCATGTTGTCATCTACAAGGAAGTAGTCCTGTGGCAATGTGTTCCGTAGGTGAGAGGTTTAGGGGAAGAAACTAACTTTGTTCATGGAAATTCCTCTAGACGCTAGACACACGGAAGAAAGGAAGAAACTGTCCTTTATGTTGCGGTAGTAAGACGAGTTCTTGCTGTGAATATCTTACAAGGATGAACCAGGGATTGAAGCTCAGTCGAGCCCTTCTCATTGAAAAGACCACAGAGTAGAGAAATAATAACAACGTCTCTTCTGTAAGAAAACGACAGTAGCGAACAGAAGAGATAGCCCTCAAGTAGATTGCGAAGGGGATTTTGTATTCTGTCAGGGCAAGAAAGAGAGAGCTCTGAGCGGCACCTCCCCTCAGATGGAGTACTTTGTAGAGCATTTGAGGATTACGCAGTCAAGAAAAGAATTGCTCGAAATCTGTTTGCAACTTTCGTTCCGGAGATTATACCACTGAAGATTCGCCACGATCTGGAAGATCAGTTTTTTGTTTTTGATGATGATGATGATGATGATGATGATGATGATGATGATGATGATGATGATGATGATGATGATGATGATGATGATGATGATTTAAAGAGTACCATCGAGTCGAATGCACATTTAGCAAGCCAAGGAATCGCTTCGCAATTTCATGTAAGCCAAGAGATTGTATAATTACATTTACATCAGCTGCGAAAGAGATGGAAATTGATCAAACATGCACTCCATGAGTTGACACTGGACTAAAAACTACAAAGAATTACCATGCACTCGGCTAAAACGACATTTTTTTTTTTTTTTAAATTTGAGAAACCAGTTAACAGACGCGTGAATTTATATCAAAAAATGAAATGTATTAATCATTTTTTTTATATATATATTTTATAAATCCGAATTTTAGGTTTAACAAACCATAATCATGGAAACAGACACAATATATATATATATATATATATATATATATATATATATATATATATATTTAAATTCCCGAAACAGTTTTTCATGGTAAACAACTGATGATCTCTTAAAATAGTGTTAGAAACTAACTAATATAATAACTGTAAAAAATAAATTGACTTACATGAGTGATTTTCCACTGGAAGACTTGAGACTATAAGTTTAGTTTTTTTTTTTTTTTTATATAAGTTTTTTTTTTTTATATATAGTTTTAATGGTTGAGAAACTTCCGAGACTATATATATATATATATATATATATATATATATATATATATATGATAATTTTATTTACACAGACATGTACATGTCTGTGTAAATAAAATTATCATATATAAAGCTCTATTTTGATATTGAGCACTTTTTATAAACCCGGTTAAAATTCTCTGGATTACTACCCTGTGGATATTTTTCACCTGGATTATTACCATTATATATATATATATATATATATATATATATATATATATATATATATATATATATATATATATATATATATATAGTGAATGCTTTTATTCAAACATGTACAAGGTCTGCTACACTGGCATGTCGATGTTATCGATCTACAGCTCTCAAGAGCTGAGGTCTCATCAGGCAGAAAATCGTTTTTATATATATATAAATATATATATATATATATATATATATGAAAAATATTTGTTGTTGTTTATTATCTACGGACGTATACGTTTCGTCTCTTTTCAATCAAGACTCTTCAGCGTAGAAGTATGACTATTCACACGATTCGAAACCCTGGATTATAAGTATTTTTCAACTCCAATCCAACGTCTTAAACCTCGCGGCCAATATTTGAACAGCTGATAAACTGTGGTAGTTTAAATACATTTATAAGCGGCGATGGCGATATCTTTTTTTTTTGTTCATGGTGAAAGTCAACGGATTCGACCGAAGATTTACGATGCTCGCCGATGTTATTGGAATGTTTGTATGTATGTCCGGTGCATGTAGTAACTGCGTTAGTAAGCATGGGTTAGAATAATATGAGTGTTACTACAGCATTGAAAGCGTCGTTAAGCGATATATTTGAAAATTGTAGAAATCAGTTAACAGACGTAATTGCAATAAACAAAAGTTCGTTCGGTCGTTTTTTTTAAGAAACGAGGAATCCAAACATGAAGTTTAGAAACATAACCGAGTTTATGCAATCGATTTTCCGCATTCGATTTTAAAATCTTGAGAATGTCTGCGATTTGTCTGGTTGTACAAACGGCAATTTTGTTCAACTACGGCGTTCACTTGGTCACTGTCGATCATCTTCGGCCGGCCAGAGTGAATAGAATCTCTTACTGAAAAGTTTCCTTTTAGGAATAGAGGAAACCATTTATGACGCACCCGTTCTGTAACAGCATTCTCTCCATACACATGCCATATCTGTATGCAAGGTTTCTATAGCTTTTTTTTTCTTTTTCTGTAGTAAAAAAAAAACATCAGGTTTCGTTAATGCTCTGCTTGATCTTCCATTTCAATGCCTGGGATACAAGCAAAAAATGTATTACACACTGACGTCAACATACTCGCTACACCAAATACAGGATTTGAAGAATAGGAATTTAAAACGATATTTAGTAGGTTAGAAAATTACATTAAAAATACAAACCAACTTTTTGGCCATCTTATGTGTAAATACTGATTCTGTTATTTAATCATGTTTATTCTTGATAAAGTCCTGTACTTAGGGTGAAATATTGAACCAAACCATGACCCTGTGTTAATGACTTTGAGCCAACCCAAAAGGAAACATCATTATTTGTCCACATAATGATCCACACACTTCAAAGTTTGAATTACCTACTGGGGAGTTTGAATTACCTACTATCATCGAGTGTCTTCGGTCTCTCTGTACAAGGGTTTGCCAGGACAACCTGACATGAGGATACTTAACCCTACAAGTAAACCCTGACCAAATATTCAAAATTACATAGTATCCGCAGCACAAATAAGATCCCCTCGTACGAGGAATAGTGCATCTTCTCCTAGTGATGTTACCTCAAGTAACACCATGTGCTGGATACTCCACCAGACTAGATGAATTCTTGTCCTGGTGTCCCGTAAGACCAACAGACCAAAAGAAAGATATACTATGACATACTTAACTGGTCAGTTGGGGAGAGAAGAAATTATTCTTAACTTTTTTACTAACTCAATGCTTGAGAAATAAAGGAGAATTTTAATAGAATACTTGGGTATCTATGTATCTCATATAGTGATCAAGTGTTAGCCCCAGGATGGGGCCCCTTGATTTCTGAGAACTTCGACTGAAGTAAAATTAAACATTCAAAGAAATGCTAAATCTGTGTTTAATCTTGTAAAGACATAATTCCTTATGGGTTGTTTACCATGAAAGAAAGAATAAATGCTAACAGACATTGTTCTCAATTGAAGTGCGTTCAAGACAAATATGGCAAACAGGCAGAAAGATGTAATCTTTCATTACTATTCGTGACTTCATGTATAATTTAAATTTTTGGATCCCAGAAAATTTTACGCTGCTGATTCTCTCTCCCTCCAAAAAAACAACTATTTAGGTGTCGATCCTCAAAAACTTACATGTCTAAAATTCTTCTCGCGTATTTAAATTACTTTCTAATACACATATTCAAGAATTGAGGCGACATCTGTAATAATTTGGTACAGACAGCTTAGATGTAAACACAGACGAAGTCGACTCAATTTGAAACCACGCAATAATAATAATAATAATAATAATAATAATAATAATAATAATAATAATAATAATATTTACAAATAAATATTAAATTATTTATACCGATATACGCCAGCGTTTCAAGCTGACTTTTTCATCAGTGTAGGAAGTGACAATATCACACAATCACAGGGCGCGTACCCGGTTCACAGAGTCAACCAAGACTCCGCACGCTTTCGCTCTATCTCCACGGCCATCAGAAATTATCACATGATACAGGAGAAACTAAGTTCTATTCGTGTCTAAATACAGCGGGCAATAAACTATATATATATATATATATATATATATATATATATATATATATATATATATATATATATATATATATATATATATATAAACATTCAATGAATTAGTTCCAAGAATTAGAACATTAAATCCAGTATGGCGTACGATCGTTTCCAAAACATTTTGGAAATACTTTATTATATTTTATTTTATAAATTAATAAAGCTAATCCAAAACGCGTCTTCATCAGCGCCTTTAGCAACACGTCTTACATATATTTAAATAGACATGTGTATTACGGTTAATAATTAGAAAAAGATGTGTTTTTTTTAATTGTTTAATTAACTGCTATTGATAGGACGACCGTCCAGCTCATATATAAAAAACGGTCACTTACGACACTCGCATTATGTGGTCGCTCTTTCAGTGAAATAGGTTAGCATGCTGTACGGGTTTCATTTTTCATTTTGTGGTTTTCTTTGTTTATTCCCAGCCCAGTGGACAAAATAAACGGTTTATTTAATGATATTACCTACGCAAACAAAAATGTGAAAAATAAAACATAATATGCGTACGTGTATGCGTATCTGCAGGTATACACTCGTTGATGTTCGTGTGCCCTTGAGTGTATATTCGTGTATACTTAATCACTTTGTTTTTTTCCCGCTGTTTTTTCTATTCGAGGTACGTTCTTTTTCGGTAATTTGTTCTCTAAATAAATAGGATATATGTGCTCCTTGCATGGTTCACTAACCTTCTTGGCGTTAACTGCAAATTCCACATGAACTTTAGCAAATTCTGGAGACGAACAAAGCTATCCCCCGTTTTACGCCTAGCATACCAGTCGAAGACCCGTCCTCGACAATCAGTCCGGCAGTGGGAAGATTTTGCTACCTTCATCGTCACGTTTCACGTAGGATGAGTTTATCTTCCACCCACAGCCGTAAGATGTGACACAAGGTCGGGAAAGTGGGATTTGAAAAGCCAGCGCTCTCGAGAAGGGAGAGCACTCTGGCCTACATAAAATGCCTGGGCAGCCCCGTCGGCATTCCCCGGTAGGGGCTCATCAGGTGATTAGCAATAAACTAACCCCTTCTCAAAGGGGGAGAGGGGAAAGACTGTCCATGACGTTATTTTCTGACACGTAGCCTTAATTCTGATCTTTTAACTTCTACTTGAATTGTCCACTTTTTTGTGCTTAATCTAACTTTTATGGGATAAATCCCGTTTTTAACATTATTTTTACACGCCAATCTTGTGACATCGTAAATAAATAAGGAGAACGGAATCGTTTATTTTCCCTATAAAATAAATAAATAATATTTCCATCTCATGAACCCTTATCCTAAAGTAGCATTTGGCATTGAAACGTAGAGCCTATTTAGTGGCGGGGCAGCTGTTTCAAACACGATCGCTCTCCTTCGCGGTTCAGAAAAAAAGAGAAAGATTTTATCAGCCTATCTGCTACGTATCACTCAAAACTTCCTGTCTGTGACGTCATATCCTGACACGTATCCCTAATTCTAATCATTTGACTTCTAATGGAAGTTTCCACTTTCATGCTTAAGCTAACCTGATGTGAAAAAAAATACCGTTTTTAACATCATTTTTAAAGACCCACTCCAATCGCACTACATAACTATTTAGGGAAGTTTTGAAAGCAAAAAAACTAAATATATATATATATATATATATATATATATATATATATATATATATATATATATATATATATATATATTTCAAGGGTCATTATGGTTTTTGTTAGGCACATCAAACTTTGTTGGGACATTTAAAGCCAATTTCAGTCATTGCAGTAAAAGTGTATTTATGCTTACATTTATTGCTATTTTCACATATAAATAAATATGTTTTTTTTAATTTTATAACTAGTTATTAAGAATAACTCAATAAATAAACTCAATACATTCTACAGTTTACATATTTTGAAAAATCGTACCAGAGGACCTTAAAGAATAATTTGAATATTTTAGTGCTAAATAATTTAAGGTAAAGTTGAAATTTGTAGATAAGACCCCCACCCCCCAAAAAAAAAATAATTAGATTCTACTTTTTTAGGCGATTCGTGTAAATACCGTGAAAAACTTTGTGAAAAAATTATTTTAGAATTCAGAGTTAAAGATCAGTTTCGCATTTAAATTTAACGTAAAGCCCCAGACCCTGTCCCATCGCCGCAATGTAGCTTCCTTGTGCTTGTTTTGCAAATACTTCAATGGATTACGCTCCGATGAATTGGCTACGTAAATTCACTAGATCAACTCGACAATCAACTAAATCCCATCCATTCACTGTGGAGGTGCCCAGATGCCGGACAGCTTTCTACTCAAATAGTATCTTTCCTCGTGATGCTGGCCTCTGGAACTCCCTCCCTGCCACCTGTTTCCCCGACAGTACTGACATGCAGAAATTTAAAATTAATGTAAACAGACATCTCGCTGCGCAGATCCCAGTTTAGGTTGATCCCCCCCAAACTTCTCCCCTTTTCTTTCTTCTCGGTAGCCCCTTACGTCTACAGTGGCGGCCTGCTTTGTTTGGGGGAACTACGTTAAAAAAATGATCACCTATTACCGAGCCATTGTCTAACCGGATAGCGTTTTAGGGGTATATAACCAGAATTTATTTTGCCAACGGAGATAAATTGTGCGTTTTTCATACTAGTAACTTAAATTATTTAAATATAAAACTTTAAAATATTATTCTTTCTTTAATGTCCTCCAATTTTAAAAATAGTAGTAAATTGTAGAGTGTTATTTATGTTTCTTAGCACACATTTATTTATCTAAATATTTTTTTAAATTCCTAAAACAAAAAAGATATCAAAGAGCCTACGCTTTCAATTTCATAAGGAAGCACTTTGCATCCTCACCGCAAAGAAAACAAGACAAAACCAATAGAGAAAACGCCAAACATTTAGGAGTATTGATTTACTCCTCTTCAGGAGTTAGGCACAAGGCCAGTTTTTATCTTACTCCCACAAGTAAGATGTAACCCATGGTCGGATCGGGAAAGTGGGGTTTAAAAATTGCCTGGGCATCCCCGTCGGCATTCCCCGGTAGGGGCGCCTCAGGCAGTAAGCAATAAACTTACTCCTCCCCAAAGAGGGGAGGCGAAGCCTGGGAGGGTGGACCTCCTAGAACTGCACAGGACAGACCCATAGACCGGCGTAAATCAAGCCTCGAAGGCCAAGACAATACCAGTCTATGGGGTGCAGTATCCATCGGAACAGATACTACACTTTGATCTTAGCCAAAAGGCCAAGAACGCCAAACATTTGAGAGTAAACATCTTCAATATAGCTGAAAAATGTCTTCAAAATACTTTCCATTGGTTACTTTTATTTTATGTGTGTACTATCTGATGCAGTTTCGTGACCGATATGTACAGTTGACCTAACAGTAATCGGAACTTGATACCACAAAGCTCCAAAGCTCCTAATGCGTAACCTCATGACCGGATGTAGTTCAGATTTACTTGTTTACCGCCAAAGCAAGGTGTGGTACAAGGCCGGGAGTGGAGATAGCCAGCTCTACTGATGGGGAGGGGGGACACTTTGGCTGGATACAAAAATAGCCGAGAACTGACCAGTCGGCATTGCTCGATAGGGGCGCCGCATGCGATTGGCAATAACTCAACCCCTTCTCACGAGAGTATGTACTGCCTGGGAGGGTGTTGAACCATAGCTTATCCCGAGAAGGTAAGGTCTTGTACTGCCAAGGGATTTCTGATTCTGTCGGACTTAGTTCTAAGAACGGAAAGTGTCCTCACTCGAGCATTAAAAAGTCACGCAGAAAGGTCATGTCTTTTACAGAACATATTCTATTTATTTATCTTCCTCCCACAAGGTAAGATGTGACACAAGGTCGGGAAAGTGGGATTTGAAAAGCCAGCGCCCGAGAAGGTGAGCAATCCGGCCATTTAAAAATTGCCTGGGCAGCCCCGTCGGCATTCCCCGGTAGGGGCGCCTCAGGCAGTAAGCAATAAACTTACTCCTCCCCAAAGAGAGGAGGCAAAGCCTGGGAGGGTGAACCCCCTAGAACTGCACAGGACAGTCCCATAAACCGGCGTTAATCAAGCCCCGAAGGCCAAGACAATACCAGTCTATGGGGTGCAGTATCCATCGGAACAGATACTACACTTTGATCCCGGCCAATAAATAGTATTTTCAGGTGCGTACATTCATATTTATAAGAGTTTCTGTCTGTCCGTCGGTCTGTAACGCTTAAGTTTGAAATATCATTTTCGTCGATCTGTCATGCTTAAATTTGAAATATCGTGTTTGTTTGGGCTGTGGCGTTAAGTTTGAAATATCATTTTCGTTGGTCTGTCATGCATACGTTTGAAATACCATTTTCATTTGTCTGTCATGCATACGTTTGAAATATCATTTTCGTTGGTCTGTCATGCATACGTTTGAAATATCATTTTCATTTGTCTGTCATGCATACGTTTGAAATATCATTTTCGTTGGTCTGTCATGCATACGTTTGAAATATCATTTACGTAGGTTTGTCACACTTAAATTCAAAATATCATTTTCGTATGCCTGTCACGCTTTAGTTTAAAATATCATTTTCGTCGGTCTGTCACGCTTAAGGTTTACATAGCATTTGCGTCGGTCTGCCATGATTAAGTTTTGAATATTTTCGTTTGTCTGTCACGCTTAAGTGAGAGGTTTTCGTCGTTAAACGCGCACATCAAATGGACGCATCTTACAAATAGTATTTCTAGTTTTATGTTTTTATGTTTAATCATCTATTTGTCCTCGAAAATCTTTTAAATCTTCGGCCCGGAAATGACGCCATCTTGCGCAATGGTCTCGAATTACAATAACAACATTCAAAATAGTCGACATCCAATGTCTTCTCTTTGACGTTAGTCTTATCGTTTTGGATCGCCATATTTTTTTTTTGTGTTTCTGACATGTCAGTTATCTGAAGATTGGGGAGATTTTAAATGTAAATGTGGGCGTTCAAAACAGAAAAGTAATTCTTCTCTTTGTTTCAAGGATATTTCTCGTAAATTTAGCTCAGAGTACATCGCAACACTGCACCAACCACTAGTACAGTCGACCTATATTTTTTAAAGGGAGTATTAGCGTGTCATTGTCTGAACACTAGATTTCGGCGAGATTGTGATACATAATGGAACCCAGTAACAGTATATCGCTCCAATGATCCAGCATCACTAACTAACTGGCTATGGCCGATGGGATAAGACCCTCGACTACGAATCAGTGGCGATTTGTGATCGGGGTTCGCGCCCACCGACCGTTGAGAATTAGTTCCTACACCGAAGATTGCGTTAGCATGAAACATCGATGTCTGTAGGCATTAAAATATTTAATAAATATTTATTTATAAATATTATTATTATTATTATTTATCAGCCCCCTCCAACAAGGCAGGGCACTCTCGAGTGACTTTAATAACCAGCAGTGCAAATAGCTACATGCACGATCCGAAATACCGTTCGTAGATCACTCTAAAAACTGCTTGGGTAAATCTAGCCGCCGATTCGCTATTTACATTTAAATTCCTCTCTATTTACTAAATGGGATAAGACTCTCGACTACGTATCAGTGGCGATTTGTGATCGGGGTTCGCGCCCACCGACCGTTGAGAATTAGTTCCTACACTGAAGATTGCGTTAGCATGAAACATCGATGTCTGTAGGTATTAAAATATTATTATATATATCCTTAATAATTAGTAGAGCACTTTAGTAGTAGTGCAAATACAGCGTGACGTCATTTGCTTTATAATGCATCATTCCTTAATATAAGTAGAATGCCTGTGCCGCCATCGCCGCTTATAAATGTATTTAATCTACCACAGTTTAACAGCTGTTCAAATATTGGCCGCGAAGTTTAAGACGTTGGGTTGGAGTTGAAAAATACTTATAATCCAGGGTTTCGAATCGTGTGACCAGTAGTGAATAGTCATACTTCTACGCTGAAGAGTCTTGATTGAAAAAAGACGAAACGTATACGTCCGTAGATAATAAACAACAACAAATATTTTTCATATATATATATATATATATATATATATATATATATATATATATTAAATGTCTATAGGACTCGCAAACATTTATTTTTAGATATGAAACAATCTTTGTTTCTAACCCTTACAATAAATAAATAAATAAATAAATAAATAAATAAATAAGTAATCTTGTTGGCATGCATTCGTACCTAGATATCAGTGAGTATACTTGATAACCCTCAAGCGACCCTTGTACGGCCCTTTCTTGAACTTCCAAGCTGAGAAAATATATCAACAAATTCAGACAAAAACACAAAACAGGAATCTTCAAAACAATGACTTGTCTAGACGTGTTTCCATTATCAATAAAAGCACCGGCCCAGAAGGAACAAGTGCGAGTGCTCAAGCTTTTCGAACCGAAAGAAATAATCAACGGTCAAAGGTCAAAGGTCAAACACGATTCTGATTGTTTTTAATTTTGAACATAAACTCTCTTTTTAAGGTCAACAATGTGAGCGGACCGATTGAAATATGAACGAACCGGTTGAAATATGGCGGGAGTATATTTATGCTGGTGACTCAGTACAATTTCCAAAAACTGCAGGCTTGTGAAACTCTCTTCCTGCTGACTGTTTTCCTCCTACCTATAGCCTTGGTCTTTTCAAGACCAAGGCAAATAGGCATCTCCTGTCTTTGTGATAATCATCTTTCGTCTTTGTTAGCTCCTTAAATCAAGTGGCTTCATGCCTTGTCTGGAACGATTCCCATTAAATAAACAATTATTCTTGGCCTTTTGGCTGGGATCACAGTGTAGTATCTGTTCTGATGGATATGGCACCCTATAGACCGTTGTCGTCTTGGCCTTCGGGGCTTGATTCCGCCGGTCTATGGATTTGTCCTGTGCAATTCTAGGAGGTCCACCCTCCAAGTCTTTGCCTCCACTCTTTGGGGAGGAGTTAGTTTATTGCTTACTGCCTGAGGCGCCCCTACCGGGTAATGCCGACGGGGCTGCCCAGGCATTTTTTGTAGGCCAAAGTGCTCACCTTCTCGGGCGCTGGCTTTTCAAATCCCACTTTCCCGACCTTGTGTCACATCTTACCGCTGTGGGAGGAAGATAAAAAAACCAAAAAAACTTAATTTAAAAAATAAAGATTAAAAAATGAGTGTGACATCATAAAGGATGAATGGGAGTTGACGAAAGCAGTGTGACGCCATGAAAAGGATTAATGCTGGTTTCTAGAAGCAATGTGACGCTATGAATAATTTATAGTAGTTTCCAAAAGCTGTGGACGTGAATGTTTGTTTGAAAGCAGCAGCGGCCGTAACTGCCGAATACTGCTACTTTATCAACCAATGCGAAAGTTAAGAAATTCTATATTTAATAATATACTAGACCATTTGAGAGTAAGCGATTCGTCTAATATATATATATATATATATATATATATATATATATATATATATATATATATATATATATATAGTCTCGGAAGTTTCTCAACCATTAAAACTATAAAAAAAACAAACCTGAAGTCCCAAGTCGTTCAGTGGAAAATCACTCATGTAAGTAAATTTAGTTTTTACAGTTATTATATTAGTTTGCTTCTAACATTGTTTAAGGGATCATCAGTTGTTTACCATGAAAAACTGTTTCGGGAATTTAAAAACAAGACAGTATTTAATTTCATGGCTTACCAGCAGAGTTGATCAGACCCCACTTCCCTTAAAAGTCAAAAACATAAACGTTATATATATATATATATATATATATATATATATATATATATATATATATATATATATATATATATATACACAGTCCTATCCCTAACCCCATAGAAGAACTGTGACCCGAAGAATAACGGCTCGTCTATGTTCTCTATTTTAGTGGATGACGTCATAATTTTTTGAGTTCAGCATTCACGAAGTCACAAAGGATCTTCTATTTATCTTTCTCCCCCATCGGAACAGATACTACACTTTGATCCCAGTCAAAAGATTTCTTCCCGATGTATTCAGCCTGTTTTATTAGATGCCTTTTTGAAGTCCTTCTTTTGTGACATTATAAAGGATTTGCTCGGTGTCTTCCGCCTCTGTTTAAGTGAATGGTGTCATATCTCGACCAAAATGTCTGTATAAATAAAAAATTATACTAAATAAATAAATATATAGCTCTACTGATTATTGGGCACTATTATATGAACACAGTAAGGATTCACTGGATTAGCTCCTATGAAGAAAACTGTTTCCCGGTTAAAAATGTGAAATTTCTTCACATTTGACAAATAAAATTATAGGTGCTATTATAATGTGTCCATATTCTGTCCGAGACAATGGTGAAAAAGAATGTATCAGGTGTGTGGCTGTGACACATACACAAACAGACAACTATATTTTATATAATAGATGAGACCAACCATTGGCCTTTAACTGCTGTCTACAGATGTTGCAAGGCATTGGTGTTTGTACAAGTGTTAATTTTTTTTTCAAATCTCAAAACTTTGGTACATTTTTACGGACCGTTTCACACATAGAACGAACAACCATATATATATATGGCATGTTCCGACAACGTTCGCGTAACACTGTCTCGACAGTGTAGTATAGATTAGAGTCAGGGGCAGTGTAGTAACAATATTTCTATTAATGTCGGACATTAAACGGGAATATCCAAATATCACTTTATATATATATATATATATATATATATATATATATATATATATATATATATATATATATATATATATATATATATATGATATCTTTTTGCACCTGTCTATTTGTAAATCAACATTGCGCTGAACATCGATGAAATATATCTGAATTAATCCAGCTTGCACATCTGGCATAAGTGATCCAACATGATGGTGAATTTGTCCTTGAATTATAACTGATTACATCCATTTCTGTGGAAAATTTCTTTGGCTTCAAGAGAAGTCATTTAAAAGAGATTGTTGCATTGTCTCAAGTGTTTTCTGAATTAATGTCTTTTAGGCTGTCGCTTGATGTGTAAATTATGGAGATTATGAGGCAACGACTGTCTTATGAGTAATCTTATTTGTCCGTTCACGCGGCAAAAAAAGCTTTGAAGTTTCGTCACGAAAATGGGGTATGCTACAATGCGGACAGATTTCATTCATATTTCCTAGATTAACAAGTAGATTGTGGTTTTGTTTCAATGCGAGTTTTTTTTTCTCTCTCTCCCCTGTTGTCTCTGCCTTTATTCTTTGGTCAGTGTTTGTTCGCAAGCTAGTCGGTAGATAGCTGAAGACGAGGACAACAACCACCAAGGAGGACTTGGCTGAACTCTCAATATTGCATAGCCGTCCCGGAATGGACCGTGGCAGTTCTCGCTCCGTATACCCGTCCCGGAATGGGCCGTGGCAGTTCTCGCTTAAACAACTGGTCATTTTTAACACCAAAAAGGCATATGTTGCATACCTTTTAATTTCTCGTACCTTCTCTCTTTCCTCGTCGCGTGGAGGGGTGTCGTCTAGTGGTTGTCTTCTTTCTTCGCTTCTGTACTGCCGTGAACATCGCCGCTACAACAAAAAGCTTCATACCACGATTCACGATACAAACAATATTTTAAACTTTGATTGGTTTGTTTCAGGCTTCAGTCTACCGTGTCGATCTTGAAGATGTTTCACTAACGTTAAGGGAGAGACCAAATTACTATTTTATCGTAGTTAATTCCTAGCATAAGTCCTTAGCCATTCGAGGAGGGAGGGAAGAAGGAATCTCATGCCTCTATTCTCTTAGGGAATCAAATTCCCTTTTTCATTTCAGACTACATAGCGAAATACGTCTGTTCGGCTTGCTTCCAAAACCCAGACTCACAAAACTTCGTTTCCCACATAAAACCCTGTGACGTCACAGAGCCCCTATGCGCAGGTGCACCTTAACCCTTGACCTGAGGTTTCGTCAACGTGGTGGCCCCGTCAACGCTTGTGAGCTCCAACTGTGAGAACCAGTTTATTTTGCACTCGACTGTACGGATCCACCCGCACTAAATCGCGCAAGCCAAACCAAACGATCCCATACACATACGCCCATTTCAAAATGCGTCCGGCCTCACAGGGCCATTATAAACATCAGGTCCACAGGTGGTCGGCCTTCGACGATGGAATCGCGATTGGCTAGCCATCTCGTGCGATCTTGCTCAGGACCGCTGTGCGTGGGCAGCCATGATCTGAGATGTGGTGCAGGCCAGGCAAGAAGCCGGCTCAATCCGACCGGGGTGAACGCCGCTGCAACAAGTGTTTTTATCTATCTATCTATCTATCTATCTATCTATCTATCTATCTATCTATCTATCTATCTATCTATCTATCTATCTATCTATCTAATTCATTAATGATTTAATCAAATTACTATAATAGTTGTTTATTATTTGACCGGAAGTGATTTGTACGATATTGACGGACAGGTATGTTGTGAAGTTGGTGCCCTTACGAAAAAATTAAAAAATGAATAAAGCGGTAAGAATGAAGAAAAAAGGAGAATAAAGAAATGAGAAAAATGTTTTAATACGAATACTTGCGGTTGGTGATAAACAATTATTCTTTTATATGAACACGTTGAAATATGATTTTATCGATCGAATGTGAACACTTTTAACAAGAGAAAACCCAGATATGATGAACACGACACAACATGAACTAATATATATATATATATATATATATATATATATATATATATATATATGTAAATTATAACTAAAAGGTAAACTTTTAGAGAGTTGGACCTATTGTGAAATAAGGAAAGCTCAATATACTGGATAGAGCAAAAATATGGTACGTCAATGAAAATTAGTAAGACCTGCAAATGGAAGCAAATCGGTATTTTCAGTTGTTCAAAACAAGGAGTAGTTTAGTTAATAAAAACATTTATTTTTCATCTCTTTCTTTCCTTAAACCAGAAAGAGATGAAAAATAAATGTTTTTATTAACTAAACTACTCCTTGTTTTGAACAACTGAAAATACCGATTTGCTTCCATTTGCAGGTCTTACTAATTTTCATTGACGTACCATATATATATATATATATATATATATATATATATATATATATATATATATATATATATATATATATATATATATATATATATAGTACATGTATTGTATTAGTTTCAGTAGATGTAAATCCGTTGCAACTCCAGTGTTTATAAAAAGTGCTCAATAACAAGTAGAGCTGTTCTTAGTATACATTTTTATTTATACAAACATTATTGGTTACGTATGTGCATACATGTTTCGGTTGTACTCTTCACAGAGAGTCAACCTCTTCAGACCAAAGAAGACAAGGAAGTGAGATGAATTTGGAAAACTTTCCTATTATTATTTAAGACGTCAACCTTTTCTGACATCACGATATTTTATGACGTCATCTAGTGTACATGAGGACGCACAAACAAACAAAATAACAAACCTGATGAAAACAAAATAACAAAACCCACAGAGTTTAAGCAGGCCAGGGAAAAAGCCGGCCCAACCCGACTAGGGTGAACACTGTTGCAACAAAAGGGTGTGTTCTATCTATCTATCTATCTATCTATCTATCTATCTATCTATCTATCTATCTATCTATCTATCTACATATCTACATATCTCTCTCGCTCTCTCTCTCTCTATCTATCTATCTCTCTCTATATATATAGTACATGTATTGTATTAGTTTCAGTAGATGTAAATCCGTTGAAACTCCAGTGTTCATAAAAAGTGCTCAATAATAAGTAGAGCTGTTTATAAGTATAAATTTTTCTTAGTATACATTTTTATTGATACAAACATTATTGGTTACGTATGTGCATACATCAAAAACAAACCGACATTTCCGGCCCCGGCTTTTGGCAAAAAAAAACAAAAAAACACACTCCAACGAGTGGTAGTATTTATTTTATTCTGAGGATGAGGGATACCCTCGAAAATTTAAAAAAAAAAAGTAATAATAATGAAAAGGACACACTCCAACCCAACACCACGGTCACGATACACTGGTAAATAAAAAAAGATAATTTTTGTGAAAATTATTGACTTTTCAATATTGTCACTGTTTTGTTTTTACGATTCCACGTGTCGTATGCGTCACTTTAACAACGCATTGTTATCGCCTTCAAAAAAAAAAAATATTATTCTTACACTATACACAATGCTCCAAGCGAACTACAACATTCTTCTCATATATATATATATATATATATATATATATATATATATATATATATATATATATATATATATATATATATATATATATAAGGTCCCCTAATCATATATACGATAACACACACACACACACACACACACATATATATATATATATATATATATATATATATATATATATATATATATATATATATATATATATATATATATTTATATGTATATGAAGCAATCCAACAAAAGATATAAGCGTCAACTAATATCTTAAAATTAGTGAAACATCCAGATAACAACTGAAGCTCAATATACTGGATAGAGCATTAATTTCGCGACTGGATAACTTTGTCAGCTCCTTCAATTTCTCGTATTTGGACTGCTATATATAACCTGGATTAATCTTCAGTCAACCCTCTGGATGTCTTTCCTGATTATGTTTTTCAAATGGTATGACC
Organism: Sepiola atlantica; assembly: GCA_963556195.1. Taxonomy (NCBI): domain Eukaryota; kingdom Metazoa; phylum Mollusca; class Cephalopoda; order Sepiida; family Sepiolidae; genus Sepiola; species Sepiola atlantica. The sequence goes on along the minus strand of OY744547.1, from coordinate 17,697,168 downwards.
TGGATGTATTGTATAGATTCAACAAAAAAGTATGTTTTTTGGGTTGATATATTTGATGTTATGTATTTTTATGTATTTGTGTATATATTTTTATATATTTTCAAAGTTTAATTTTATTACCAGTAGTGTTATAACTGCGGTAATGGTCCTCTGAGGAGAAGAATTATCTTTGAAAACTCATGAGCTAAGGACTTTAAGATACTTTGCTTGAACTTTTAATTCTAATAAAATTTGATTGACACCTTATTTTATTTCTTCATTTTATATTATAATATATATATATATATATATATATATATATATATATATATATATATATATATATATATATATATATATATATATATATATATATATATAGTCTAAAGAAGCTTTGAGCCATTAAAAAAAATATGTAAAATGCAGTTTAAATTCCCAGACAAACTAACTAAATCAAGGATATTGCAGACTTAACATTCGTTGGAAAATTACTAAATGAAAAAAATATAAGTAAAAAAAAAAGAAAAAAGGTGGGGTTAATTATCTTAGAGTGAAACACAAACAGGAGACCTTAAACGACTAATATTAACACGGGGATCATCAGCTGTTTACCATGTAACTGTTTCGGAGATTTAAAAACAGGACAGTTATAATATTCATGGCTCTCCAATGGTACTGATTTTACGACCATTTCCCCAATAATCAAGTGTCGAAATAATTCAGCTTAAAATATCAATAATATATACATAAATAAATAATAATAATGATAAAATAATAACAATAATATATTACCCTTAATACTACCGTATGATATAGTAATTTGCATATCAAATAACATTAATTATAACAATAATAAAAAAATAAAAAAATAATAATAATACTATCTAAACACTACATCCAAGAACCATTCTGCAATATTGTAGATATATATATATATATATATATATATATATATATAATTTGAATCAAAGGGAAAACAGTTTTCAGTGGAGGGGTTGTGCCCCCTGGGATCATCTTAATTTTATCAACATTTGCTGAAATTTTTTGAATAGATATAATTTTTGGGCATTTACCTATGATTGAAATTTCATTTGAATCTTTGAGAAAACAGGTTTCAGTGTAGGGGCAGCGTTGAAGTGATATATTCTTTATATAGCCTATGACCTTCACTGAGAGGTCAATAGTCCACATGCTTTAAATACTGACTGTTTTTTTTTTACCGATAAAAAGACTTCTGCTTTTGAACACATAGTGACCTGACGACTTTTTTTTTTTAACTTTGAACTAGAAATATTCACATTTTTAAGACTTATTTAAATATTAAGTCTAATTAAGACTCTACACATTTTCTCCTAATCCCCCTTTCATTTCGAAAATACCTCGAAGATATGTAATGTTTTATGTTTCTTTAGTGTTTTTTTTTTACTTTTTGTTGTTTCTTTTTGTCTTTTGTTTTTGTTTTGTTTACTTTTTATTGTGATTGTTCATATGTAAATTTTTATGCAAATTTTTATGCAACTTTCTCTCATGTGTTATCGTATATATGATTATATATATATATATGGTAAACTTTACCATTTAGGGGTGCGCCCTACCCAAACTCGCACCATGTCCCCTCAAAAACTTTTTCGATAAATTTGTTATAGAAATATTAATAAAGAAAATAATTGCTCTACATCAAAGTTTGAGTAATATTAAGTAATACATTTCGAAAAGGATCGGTATGCGTGCGTGAGGGTCAATAATATTCACGTGGTTGGTAAAATCATAAACAATTGAACTGATCATTATGAATTATGGAATATGTATTCTAGGCGACAGGACGATCAACGAGAGAATATTTATTCTTCTCTTTTGCAAACTTCCCCATTTAGGGGGAGGTTGTGCCACCGAAATCGTACCATACTCCCCAAAGAAAAAAAACAATAAAAATTTAAAACAGATGCTATATTTTATTGCTTATACCCGTCCTGGGACGGACATTCTACTAGTATATATATATATATATATATATATATATATATATATATATATATATATATATATATATATATATATATATATATATACCTTAGATATCAACTTCTCCATTTCGAAACCAAATCCTATCTTCAAGTTAGCAAACTCTGCAAACACAAAAAGGTCAATATCATTTCAGATAGGCTTTATAACAATAATAAATAAAAAAGTGACTTATCTTATAAGATAAACAACATTTTTATTATATATATATATATATATATATATATATATATATGTATATATATATGTATATATATATATATATATATATGTATATATATATATATATATGTATATATATATATATATATATATAGAGAGAGAGAGAGAGAGATTGGTAGAATCCCAATGACCAAGATAACTCAATATATATATATATATATATATATATATATATAAATGGCACTTAAAAGGTTCTTGATCGATACTAAAGTTTTTATTTTTTGTTTATCATGTTATTTTCTGGGTTTGGGCACGCTTGGCGCTAATAAAGTGTACTGGCTGACATCTTGTATGAAGTGTTATTTTACGTTTTGGGGTTTAAGGAGGGCCGCTTTATGGTAATGAAGCGTAATGAAACGGGGTTCTAGTTAAAAAAAAAAGAGAGTTGTGGATTCAAGAAAGAGTTTGGGTGTTCAAATAAAGAATTGTGGATTCAAACTAGAGTTTGTGGTTAAAAAATAGTTGTGGGGCACTTTACGGTAAACAAGTTTACTTATTAATATATATTCAGCAATAGTGTTTGGTTTCAGAATTGTTCTCGTTCTGTCAACCCAGACACGAGGCGCAACGCATAAAGGTTATAAATGGAAATCAGTTCTAAGTGAAAGTCTTCTGGGGGTTGATGGTTCAATCCTAACTACAGGCGATACTAACTAAGAATTAAATAAAGTTAGCTATTTAAGATTTATAAGCGGTCATGGCTGACGGAACGAAAACAATCTACCCTCGTGGATTAAATACAGGGTTCAGGTCGAAATATCGTATGGATTCCCGAGTTCAACATAAACATCTTTGGGTCCGACAAGATGCACCTGGAGCCGAAACGTTGTGAGACCAAGATGAGAATAGTAGTCCGAATAACAAAAAAAATAATGGAAATAGTGTTCGGGGTAAGTTGCTTAAAAAAAATGCCAACACCGACTGTACAGGTGATGGCGTTAGTGAAGTGGACACCGAAGTGGCCTGGCAACCTGGATGTTCCAAGTTGTTCCGATGGATACTGCATCCCATAGACCTGTATTTTCTTGGCCTTCGGGGTTTGATTTACGCCGGTCTGTGGGTTTGTCCTGTGCAGTTCTAGGAGGTCCACCCTCCCAGGCTTCGCATCCCCTCTTTGGGGAGGAGTAAGTTTATTGCTTACTGCCTGAGGCGCCCCTACCGGGGAATGCCGACGGGGCTACCCAGGCAATTTTTAATGGCCAGAGTGCTCACCTTCTCGGGCGCTGGCTTTTCAAGCCCCACTTTCCCGACCCGACCTTGGGTCACATCTTACCTTGTGGGAGTAAGATAAAACTGGCCTTGTGCCTAACCTCCCGGGGAGGTAAATAACCTGGATGTTCCAAGTTCGTATCCTAACGGTTCAATAGCACTACTTTCACTTATAGATCTTGCTATCATCTGAGCCACCTTGTAAGTATCTGATTCTAAAAAGAACATGTGAAACAAATACGAACACCTGAATGGAGCTGGTTGAAAGTCGTATCACGCTGATTCATCAGAAATTTACGTATTTAGACGAAGTAAATTTTAATTTAAATTGACGCTTTTTCAGACTTTCGTGTCGGATGTAATTAATGAGATACGCAACTTGTTTAATACATGTAGAAATCGATCCACATGAGTACTTAGATATGTTTTTAAATGGGAGTCGCTCAAAACAAGGAATTAAGCCACTTGATGACAGGAGCTAATCATGATAATAAAAAGGGAGAGGAAAGTTAGGATAACTTCAAGACAAACCAAGCCTGAAGGAAAGCCCACCACCATCGTTCAATCCTCTGGGCTCAAAAGAGACTAGCTAAAAAACAAACTTTTCACGAGCTTAATAAAAAAAAGAAGGGATAAACAAGGCTGGCTGACTAAAAAGTCTAACCCTAAATACACGGATGTGTATGCGCATCTACACACGCACATGCCGAAAATACGTAGAATTATAATCGTGTTGAATTTATCAGACAATTCCCACCTGAAACAAAAGCCCTCCTCGGAAAACGTGACCGGATCTCTAATTTACCGACAAAGCAACCAGTTCAAATCCTATCGCGTCGACTGCGTTTAAGTATGCAATAATACCGTTGGGGTAGGTATGAGCCCACGATTTCACCCGAGCAATGAAAATAAAAGCAACTCGTATTAAACGAATCATTTATAATACACTATATACAATTTTTACTTCTTCTGTTCCTTGATACCCTCCTCCTCCTCCTCCTCCTCCTCCTCCTCCTCTTCTTCCTTCTTCTTCCTTTTCTTCTTCTTCTTCTTCTTTGCATGTCAGTCAGGCAGATAAATAGGGATAGAGAGACTTAGAATCAACATTAGCTATTAGAATTCGTCTAGAAGCGAAACGAACGCATGTGTAAAATGTAGCTCTTAAGAGCTACATTTTACACATGCGTTCGTTTCGCCTCTAAACGAATTCTATCGCTGATATGCTAATCTTTGCTTCCGTTTTTGAATCCGCCGCCGTGGCGGAAGAAGGCAGTGACTCCCCAACGTGCGTGTGTTGGGGAGAAGACAGACACTTACCAGTTACACCGCGGTGTTAGCGAACAAGAACGAGACATTCTGATCTACTGGAAAGATTATTCTAGAAACACTCTCAGACCTGTCGTTACAACGCACTTGATTGCCTCTACGCCTTCAAAACATCTTGAGATAGAAAACGGAAAATGTCACACGGAGCAAGATCAGATGAATAAGGTGGTTGTTCTATTATAGCAATGTTTTCTGTCGTTATCAGGGTTTGTTGGGTGCTACAAAAACAGAACAGAAATTCCTGAAGACTGCAATGTAAATATATAAACATAATTTCCAGAGTTATTCTCAAACTTTCTTCTACAAAAAATGACTTTAATTGATCAATTGTTTGTGATTTTCTTTTGAAAACTACATATTTTTTAAAGAAATCCCACAAGAAAAAATCAAGTGGCGCCAAGTCCGATAAGCAAATAGGCTATCGTAACAGGCCATTTTGCTCTATGCAATACTCAGGGAAAGCTAAAACGAGATGGCGTAGTACAACATGGCGTAAAACAATATGGTGTAAAACAACATGGTGTAAAACAATATGGCGCAAAACAATATCGCGTGAAACAATATGGTGTAAAACAATATGGCGTAAAACAATATTGCGTAAAACAATATGGCGTAAAACAATATTGCGTAAAACAATATGGCGTGAAACAATATGGTGTAAAACAATATGGCGTAAAACAATATTGCGTAAAACAACATGGTGTAAAACAATATGGCGCAAAACAATATCGCGTGAAACAATATGGTGTAAAACAATATGGCGTAAAACAATATTGCGTAAAACAATATGGCGTAAAACAATATTGTGTAAAACAATATTGTGTAAAACAATATGGTGTAAAACAATATGGTGTAAAACAACATGGCGTAAAACAATATGGCGTAAAACAATATGGTGTAAGACAACATGGCGTAAAACAATATGGTGTAAAACAATATGGCATAAAAATATGGTGTAAAACAATATTGAGTAAAACAAAATGGCATAAAACAATATGGCGTAAAACAATATGGCGTAAAACAATATGGCGTAAAACAACATGACGTAAAACAACATGACGTAAAACAATATTGCGTAAAATAATATGGCGTAAAACAACATGACGTAAAACAATATGGTGTAAAACAATATGGCGTAAAACAATATGGCGTAAAACAATATGGCGTAAAACAATATAATAAAAATGGTGCAGTAAAATAAGTTTTTATTTATTTTCGAAAATCATTTTTGTGGATCAAGATTAACTTGCTGACCTTTGTTGTGCAATTGGCGCCACCTTTGCTATAAAACGCAAATGTGGGAATAATTTCAAAGAAAGGCACGAGACGAACATGACGCATTAAAACTGAAATGAAACATCCGGTTTTCGAGATTAGACACAATTTAAATAACATAGCTTTGTTTCTAAAATCGATTGTCGGTAAGAATCACGCTGTGAAAAGGTTATTGTACACAGATCCATGCTAAAATGGCGCCAACCTATAAACGTGAGACAGCCAATAAATGTATAGCAGTGAACATATTACAAAATGACGTTTGAATGAATACCATTTCACTTGGGGTTTAAATTGTAATATTCCTATTCCTATTGTGAACGTAACAATATATATATATACAAGGTGTGTCTAAAAGGTAACGGGACTGAGTTCACAAACATTTTATTTCTATTCAAGAGAATAACATATGTCGTGTAGAGCATTGTTTAAATGAGCAGAAGGGGCAACCTAACCCCTAAAGTTCAACACTTTCTTGTCGTCGAATGATTGGTTGAAATGTGGTAGTGTCATCTGGAATTCCAGATAAGTTTGGCACCAAGCTGTATTAGGGCTAACAGGACTCTGGTGTAAATACAGGCGGAGTCGGGATCAGGGTCCGTCGTCCTCTGGTCGCCTCTGCATGGGGTAAGAAAAAAACGTGTCAGGTGCGGAACCGCAAATCAATGGAATGAGAGTGGCAACGTTGCTTCTACGCAATTACTTTGTCTGTTTTGGGCCAAACCTTCCCCGACTTCGTATGCAACCGCTAAGACTTACTGCTCTCGGCGTCGAAGGTAAAAACCTGCCATTGTAAAAGAACAGCTGCGACTAACAAGGACTTGATGCAGACAAGGGAATCCTAAGTCCGACTCGCCTAAAAAATATCCAAAACAACTGCACTGTGTAGTAGGGCAGGAAAACCCCAGCAGAGTGCTCGATTAATTAAGAAATCCGAGATTTCGAAGGATTAAGAGCGTAAATATTTATTTATAAAATACAGAAATTCAGAAATTACATGATGTTACATTTAATTTCTGTATTTTATATATATATATATATATATATATATATATATATATATATATATATATATATATATATATATATATATATATATATATAGTAAGCTATGAAAATATATTCATGGCAATTAAGCTACACAGAGGCTCCCGCGTTTCATCCCCGGGGGGAATCTTTTAGCCTGAAGATTCCCCCCGGGGATGAAACGCGGGAGCCTCTGTGTAGCCTAATTGTCATGAATATATTTTCATAGCTTACTATATATATATATATATATATATATATATATATATATATATATATATATATATATATTACTATTTCATGTATCCACATAAAATTTTATAAGGAGATATAATTTTTTATGTATCAATTTTCAGTATTTACTTCAACAGTGCTCGATACGTAAGTAGAGGCAGGTAGTAAGCTATGAAAATATATTTATGGCAATTAAGCTACACAGAGGCGCCTGAAGATTCCCCCGGGGATGAAACACGGGAGCCTCTGTGTACTTAATTGCCATAAATATATTTTCATAGCTTACTATATATTTATTTATATATATATATATATATATATATATATATATATAAAGACAGTCGTTTCAGTGTTTAGCGATTGGCGATGGGAGCCGATCAAATTCGTATAAAAACAAATCCTCAGTAGTAGCAAAGGAAGCAAGCGAATATTTTGTAAAAATATAGACTTTTTATTGGATAAGAAACTTAATATGAATCTCTTCACAATATATATATATATATATATATATATATATATATATATATATATATATATATATATGTATGTGTGTGTGTGTGTGTGTGTGTGTGTGTGTGTGTGTGTGTGTGTGACAATATTAACGAACGGAAGAGAGTGGATTTAAAACCGGACCCTGGGCTTCCACCTCCTTTTTACTTTCTTTACATAAAATAAAATTAAACTAAAGATAGCCCGCACAACGATCCTGTACCTCTTAGTAGCTGTGTTCCAAAATTCATAATGATCGGTTAATTAGTTTGAGATGTGATACGCAGTTTCAACTGATACTCTGACACTAACGTTTCTGCCGCTGCTTTCTTTTATATGAGTACAGAACACCAACGTTCCTATTTACTTGCCTCCTCACGGGGGCCAATATAGACAGAAGGTCGATTTTTAATGTGTGGAAATCCAGCTCCCCTAAAAAGGGGCACTCTTGATTGGAACCAAAATTTAAATGGCCCTAGTCTAGCAGGACTTCTTCACTGGCCGAGGTCAGAAAAGATGAAGTGTAATATCAGACAGAACAGATTCTACACATTGCTCCTAGACAAAAATTCAGGGAAGATCAATGTTGAATGTGTTCCTATTTACTTGCCCCCTTATACGGGCAAAATCAGACACAAGGTCTGTTTCTAATGTGGTGAATACTCAGCTCCCCCAGAAGGGACAGTCTGGATTGTAAAAACTTTTAAAAATTGCCTACGTCTAGAAGGATTTTTCTTTCGCCTGACCGAGGAAAGAAAATGTGAAGTGTGATATCAGAACATATACTACACTTTGCTCCTAGCCAAAAGGCCAGAGAAGATCAATACGCGTATGTTAGAATGTGTTGATGTAGAATTCAACAATAGTTTGAGATTAAAACTTGACACGGTACTCGCGGGGGTGGGAGCATTGCGCGTTGGCTAGATCGGGTTAGAGTTAGGGTTTGTGCGTTGGCTAGATCATATGGAACACGTGGAAACATTCGAAAATGCCTTTCATGGTACATGGAAGATTAGAGTAAGGGTTTTTATTTCAAACGAGGTCGCACGCAATCGGTTGGGTAACAAATGAAAAAGATTTTGAAATGTATCGAACTGGTTACATGTAAGGAAGCTTAGTTGTTTTCAAGGAAAATAACATGGCCGCCGGATTAAATAAGATCTCGGGATTATCAAAACGAGGCCAACGATCTGAGTAGATCACGAGGGGTAACGTTTGCTTAAGCGCAATCAAAGAATTATATCAACTACCCCCCACCCCCCACACCCAATGTTGCTCTTCTTCTTCTTCTTCTTCTTCTTCTTCTTTTTCTTCTTCTTCTTCTTCTTCTTCTTCTTTGTAAATAAATATAAATAGTCTTTTGCGGAAAGACCCCAGTTATTAACTCCTGATAGAAAAATATAAATATTTAAATAACAACCCAGTGAACTTCTCCCATGGTGACCTACCGCTTCCTCATAGATCAAATATGGCTGAAGAGAGCAGAGTATTGATTTACTCCTCTCCAGGAGTTAGGCACAAGGCCAGTTTTTATCTTACTCCCACAAGTAAGATGTGACCCAAGGTCGGGTCGGGAAAGTGGGGTTTAAAAATTGCCTGGGCAGCCCCGTCGGCATTCCCCGGTAGGGGCGCCTCAGACAGTAAGCAATAAACTTACTCCTCCCCAAAGAGGGGACGCGAAGCCTGGAAGAGTGGACCTCCTAGAACTGCACAGGACAGACCCATAGACAGGCGTAAATCAAGACCCCAAAGGCCAAGACAATACCAGTCTATGGGGTGCAGTATCCATCGGAACAGATACTACACTTTGATTTAGCCAAAAGGCCAAGGAAGAGAGCAGAAAAGCGATTTGTTAATAAATGTAAATAGACTAAAAAAAACATACGTTATTTTCAATTTGGATCCGCTCCTGGCTTGAAACCTATGTTACCATATTGATTTGACCTGATCTTTTGTAACATTATTAATAAATAAGTAATATATATATATATATATATATATATATATATATATATATATATATATATAATATATATATACTTATAGCTGCATTCCAATGACCATTGGAAAAATCAATCCAAAAGCATAATTTTCAATTATTCTTACAATTACTTTATTTTCATATTGCGGTGAATACCTGTAATTCTCCTTCGTCTCCCAAACACATTTTTTTCTTTTTCAAATTTAATACATTTTCAAATTTAATACATCTCCTTATAAAATTTATGTGGATACATGAAATAGTAATATATATATATATATATATATATATATATATATATATATATATATATATATATATATATATATATATATATATATATATATAACGAAGTGAGGCTACCAACATTTGTTAAAAAACCTTTTTCAACCATTATTTGTTATCTTATAATTTTATCATTTTAAAATTTTGTGATTTTATAACGCGTTTCAAGTCTCGTGCGGCTATCTTCAGATATATGTTCCATTTGAAAAAGTGTTATAAAATGACAAAATTATAAAATGATGAAATTATAAGATAACAAATAATGGTTGAAAAAGGTTTTTTAACAAATGTTGGTAGCCTCACTTCGTTATATATATATATATATATATATATATATATATATATATATATATATATATATATATATATATATATATATATATATATATAGCCTCACTTCTTTAAATATACATTTTTATCTCGTTGGAACTGCACTGATGCTGCACTACCCTATACTCTCTCTCTCTCTCTCTCACTCTCTCCCTCTCTCTCCCCTTTCTCTCTCATACTCTCTCTCTCTCTCTCTCTATATATATATATATATATATATATATATTCGATATTGATATCTATAGACATCAATATCGTAGGTTTGATCTTATCTAAGTTAGCTATGCTGATGACGGATGTTAGCC